>CAMZMU010000085.1:86927411-87233430 GCA_947311845.1 Poa pratensis
GTCGAACCCAACGGAGCAGAAGGTGTTGACAAGCGGTTTTGATGAAGGATTCACTGTAAATGCTCTCAGACAAGTTTTTAGGAGTTTTTGATATGACGATAAATAAGTACAAGTAAATAAATTGCAGTAATAATAGTTGCAGCGAGTGGCCATCCTTTCTACTAGCAAAGGACAAGCGGTTGTTGTACTTATAATGACCAAACGTTCTGAGGACACACGGGAATATTGTCAAGTGCTTTCGCTTCATATAGTTGATTAATCTTCATTGTTTTGATAAGTGTTGTGTGGGTGAACCTATGCTAATGCACCGCCTTCCTAGGACTAATACATACTTGTTGATTATACCCCTTGCAAGCATCCGCAAATACAGAAAGTAATTAAGATAAACTAACACCGCCTTAACTTTGAGATCCTGCTATCCCTCATGCATCGATTACCAACGGGTGTTCAGGTTCTGTCACTCCGGCAACCCCACAAGTGGAATACTACATGCATTCCCCTTAGGCATAAAGGTGAAGTATCATGTAGTCGACGTTCACATGACACCACTAGAAGAATAACACACAACTTAAGCATCAAACCATTAAATATTACTCAACATAAGTTCACTACTAACATCAAGACTTCTCCATGTCCTCAAGAACTAAACGAACTACTCACAAGACATCATACGGAACATGATCAGAGGTGATATGATGATGAATAACAATCTGAACATAAACCTTAGTCCAATGGTTTCACCCAATAGCATCAATAACAAGAGTAATAACACCGGGAGAGTTTCCCCTATGAAATAGACAAGATTCAGCCCTAGTTTATGCGGAGACGGGGGTGCAGCGGAGGTGATGATGGTGTTGGCGGTGGAGGATGCTGATGATGATCCCGATGAAGTCCAGCTCGATGACGGTGATGATGGCGACGATTTCCCCTCCGGGAGGGAATTTCCCCGGCAGATTTCTTCCTGAGGGGAGCTTTTCGCTCTCTGGTGTTTTCGCTCGTGGAGGCGGCGGAATATTTCGATGGCCCGTCCCCTGTGTTAGGGTTCGAGGGGTCAAGTACAAGAGGGGGAACGGCTGAGGTGGGCCAGGGCCCCCAAACCACCTCGGCGCGGCAGGGGGCCCCGCGCCTGCAGGGGTGAGGAGGGCCACCATGGCCCATCTCAGCCTCCCTTTTGGCTCCTCCATCTTTGGTAAAATAGGAACTTCCATATGTCTCCTTCGATTTATTGATCTTCAGAAATAGTGCATCTCGACGGTGCTTTTTCCAGCAGAATCTCTGCGGTGTCCAATTTCCATTATTCATCAACATGCAAAATAGGTAAAATAACATAAGTAACACTTCTAAATATGAAATATATCGATGAATAGCAGTAAATTATGATATAAAATAGTGATGCAAAATGGACGTATCAACCCCCCAAGCTTAGACCTCGCTTGTCCCAAGGAAACTGAGCTCAGTAAACATGTCCACAAGTTTATGGAGCAAAGTGTCGATAAATAAAATACGGACAGAGCATCACATTCATTGATACACAAGTCATTCTAGACAGCAACTTCCCTTCATATAATAACTTGAAATAAGTAAGGGAACACGATGAAGTGCATAAAGAGAACCATGATTGGGTGGAAGGCAAACTTAAACTCTTGGTCAGAGAACAATTAACAGATCATACTTATCTTTCGAGAAGAGTCTTTATATGAGCTTATATAGCAGAACTTACATGTCTTAATCATAACAGTCTCTTACAGTCATTGATAATTTCAAAGTTATATTCATTCGGATAAAAGCTATTGTGCGAACAAGGAAATGAGAGATAGATTAGAAGTATCAACACATATAACTAATTGGATCTCAACAACTCAAATGCTCGCTTGAGATAGAGAGGAATGGGTTTTCTGACTCAACAATAATGTTAAAAGATAGGCCCTTCGCAGGGAAGCAGGGATTAAATCTTATGTGCTAGAGCTTTTAAGTTTTGCAAAAGCATATAGAGAGTATGAAATAGTTGTTTGAGCTATGTATGTCGTTGTAACGAATGTCGTAGTAAAGTGAACACTAACCCCTTGTCAACCAGACTTTCAAGAGCGGCTCCCATGAAGGAGTTTATCTTACCAGCAAGGTAGATCATCCCTCTTCTCTTTTGTTTACACATGTATTTTAGTTTCTTTATAGTTGACACTCCTCCCAAACCTTTTGCTTCACAAGCCATGGCTAACCGAATCCTGGGTGCCTTCCAACATTCACATACCATGGAGGAGTGTCTTTTGCAAATTAAGTTGCTTACTGAAAATCAGGGCAAAACATGTGAAGAGAATTATTAATGAAAGTTGTAGTTAATGGGACTGGGCCACCCCATTTGCCAGCTCTTTTTGCAAATTGTTGGTTGGAAGCGGTGTATATGCCACTAGTCCATTGGTGAAGTCTGTTGACAAAAGTGCTAGAGAAACTCTACAGAACCCTCATGAGCTAATAAACAGTGACACAAAACTAGGAGTAATAAGTTTGAATAATTTAAAGGTAGCGACATGAAGTATTTACTTGGAATGGCGCAAAATACCATATAGTAGGAAGTTATGGTGGAACTGGCAATGGTTTGGCTCAAGGTTTGGACGTATGAGAAGCATTCCCTCTCGATACAGGTCTTTGGCTAGCAAGGTTATGTAGCAAGCATAGAGTTGAGGGATACAAACAATTATACAAGTGATAAGAATAATCATGCAATCTTCCTTAGAAGCACAAATAGTTTAACTTAAGAATACTAAGCTTATGAGCCACAAAGAAAGAAAGATCATGGAATATATATTTGCATGCACTCCCTCTTTCTACTTAAGTCTCAAAGTATTGTCTACTACTGACCAATGCTAAGTTTGCCAAACCAAAAAGATTAACTTGGTGCTCTAAAAAGTGATCCTATACTAACAACAACGTTATCATATGAGAGAATTGCAGCTAAAATAAGTATGCAGAAAGTAAATGATAAAACTTCTTCATTAATATTTCATAACGGCAACTCACACCAAGGGATACATAGATAACCAACTAAAAGAGAGATACTTCCACATTGCAACCATCTATAAGATAACTTCCCTACTCACGATATGACTTTATGGAAAAAGTAAAAGGTAAAGATAATGGTGTGATACCGCGGCACTCCCCCAAGCTTGGAACAAACCAAGGGGATGCCAATACTTATGATGAATTACTCCTTCGGTGGTGGTGGTGCATTGTCCTCATCATCAGACTTCCAGGGAGGGGTTTCCCATCAACAAAGGACGACTTGGATTCGTTATCCTGAAACTAGCAGCGCGCTTATGTTTTTAAACGAGTTTCTTACTCACAGTTTTGATTGGACTCATAGAGTTGCGCTGCAGTTTGTTGGTGGTGTTGTTGAGGTGAAATATGTCTTCCAGAGTTGTGCAGTCTCCTTTATGTTCAGCGACCAGCGCGGACACCATTGAGTGGAAGACTCCACTTCACGTTCCGCCAGCTTTTTTGTATGTGAAGACCTCTTGCTCTAGCTTCTCCATCCTGGGCTTCCAGGCTCCCTTCTCCTTTGGGTCCTCGCACGTCTTCCGTCTGCAGCTTTCCATCAACCATCTGCGACTCCTTGGGATGCATCTTCAGCTCATCCATGTATGGGGTGACGTTCACAAGAAAATGTCCTTGGAGGCTTCGATGAAGACATGGCAGCTCTAGATCTGAAACAATATCTGGACAGAAACAGCTCGAACGAACACGATGAAAAGGCGAGATACGAACCTCGGGGGTTCGGGTGAGTTATTATAGCAAAAAGTTTTTAACATAAGGAAGGTACAGGAGGAAAACCTGATCGGAGACGAGCTCCGGGGTGCTCAAACCACCAGGCGGCGCGGCTGGGGGCCCACCGCGCCGCTATGGTTTGGGCACCACGGGTGCCGTCCCATCCGGTTCGGTCTCTTATTTTTCCATATTTATAAAACGACGAAAATATCTTCTAGAAAGTTCGCGAACTTTTCTTACCGAAACTGTTACCTTTCGAATCGATTCTGCAGTCCAGAAAAATGATCTAATGAAAGTTCGGAGTCACCTCTTTTTGTTCAACCTCTCATTAATAGAATCTCAGAAATATATGCTTGAGTCTTTGACCATTTACCACTTGTGTAGAGTTATCTTTCAATGAAGCAATTTTTATTGCACCTGAACGATACACCTCCACAATAACAAATGGTCCTTCCCATTTTGAGAGTAACTTTCCTGCAAAAAATCTGAGACGAGACCTATACAATAGAACTTTCTCACCAACATTAAATTCTCTTTTAAGAATTCTCCTATCATGCCATCTCTTAACTTTTTCTTTAAAGAGTCTAGCATTTTCATAAGCCTCACTTCTCCATTCATCTAAAGAACTTAAATGCAACAACCTTTTCTCACCGGCAAGTTTAAAATCTCTATTAAGTTCTCTCACTGCCCAATAAGCTTTGTGTTCTAATTCTAAAGGCAAGTGACAAGCTTTACCATAAACCATTTTATAAGGAGACATGCCCATGGGGTTCTTATAAGCAGTTCTATAAGCCCATAAAGCATCATTTAACTTACTAGCCCAATTTTTTCTAGATTTATTAACAGTCTTTTGCAAGATAGATTTAATCTCCCTATTTGACAATTCTACTTGTCCACTAGTTTGAGGATGATAGGCTGAAGCAATTCTATGATTAACACCATATTTAGCAAGAGTCTTTCTAAAACCACCATGGATAAAATGAGAACCTCCATCAGTCATAAGATATCTAGGTACACCAAACCTAGGAAAAATGACATCTTGAAGCATTTTTAAAGAGGTCTCACCATCAGCACTTTTAGTAGGTATAGCTTCTACCCATTTAGTGACATAATCAACAGCAACAAGTATATGAGTATTACCTTGTGAAGAAGGAAAAGGACCCATGAAGTCGAATCCCCAACAATCAAATGGTTCAATAACAAGAGAATAACTCATAGGCATTTCATTGCGTCTAGAGATATTACCAACCCTTTGACATTCATCACAAGATAAAATAAACTTTCTTGCATCCTTAAAGAGGGTAGGCCAATAAAAACCTGATTGTAGAACTTTCTGCGCAGTTCTATCTCCAGCGTGATGCCCTCCATAAGCACTTCCATGGCATTTCCTCAGTATTTCCTGTTGTTCATATTCAGGAACACATCTTCGCATAATACCATCGACTCCTTCTTTATATAAGTGTGGGTCATCCCAAAAGTAATGCCGCAAGTCATAAAAGAATTTCCTTCTTTGCTGAGCTGAAAAGGTTGGAGGCAAGTACTTGGAAACAATAAAGTTAGCATAATCAGCATACCAAGGACTATCTCGCGAACTTACACTTATTGCAGCCAATTGTTCATTTGGAAAGCTATCATTAACAGGAATAGGATCATAAGGAATGCTTTCCAATCTAGACAAATTATCAGCAACAGGATTTTCAGCACCTTTTCTATCTATGATATGCAAATCAAATTCTTGCAAAAGAAGTACCCATCTAATAAGCCTTGGCTTAGCATCTTTCTTTTCCATAAGGTATCTAATTGCAGCATGATCAGTATGAATAGTGACTTTCGAATCAACTATGTAGGGTCGAAATTTGTCACAAGCAAAAACTACAGCTAGAAATTCTTTTTCAGTAGTGGCATAATTCTTTTGAGCAGAATCAAGAGTTTTACTAGCATAATGAATAACATTTAACTTTTTATCTACTCGCTGCCCAAGAACAGCGCCTACAGCATAATCACTAGCATCACACATAATTTCAAAAGGTAAATTCCAATCAGGTGGTTCAACTACAGGAGCGGTGATTAAAGCCTTTTTCAAAGTTTCAAAAGCTTCCTTACAATCATCAAAACAAATGGTACATCTTTTTGAAGAAGATTAGTAAGAGGCTTGGAAATTTTAGAGAAATCTTTAATAAACCTCCTATAAAAACCAGCATGACCAAGAATACTACGAATACCTTTAACATCTTTGGGACAAGGCATCTTTTCAATTGCCTCCACTTTAGCTCGATCAACTTCAATACCTCTTTCAGAAATTTTATGTCCAAGAACAATTCCTTCATTAACCATAAAGTGGCATTTCTCCCAATTAAGAACAAGGCTAGTTTCTTCACATCTCTGCAAAACTTTGTCAAGGTTGTGCAAACAATTATCAAAGGAAGTTCCATAGACGGAGAAATCGTCCATGAAGACTTCCACAATTTCCTCACAAAAGCCATGAAAAATAGCAGACATGCATCTTTGAAAAGTAGCAGGAGCATTACATAAACCAAAAGGCATACGTCTATAAGCATAAGTTCCATAAGGACAAGTAAAAGTAGTTTTCTCTTGATCTTGCGCTCTCACAGCAATTTGAGAAAACCCAGAATACCCATCAAGGAAACAAAAGTGAGTTTTCTTGGACAACCTCTCAAGCATTTGATCAATAAAAGGCAAAGGATAATGATCTTTCTTAGTTACTTTGTTAACCTTTCTAAAATCAATGCACATCCTATAACCAACTACTACTCTTTGAGGAATTAGTTCATCATTTTCATTAGGAACAACGGTAATTCCTCCTTTCTTAGGAACACAATGCACAGGACTTACCCATCTACTATCAGCAATAGGATAAATAATACCAGCTTCAAGAAGTTTTAATACCTCATTTCTTACCACTTCTTTCATCTTGGGTATTAAACGACGCTGATGCTCAACAACAGGCTTTGCATCAGGTTCCATGTTGATGGCGTGCTGACATATAGTAGGAGAAATTCCCTTCAGGTCATCAAGAGTATATCCCATAGCTCCGCGGTGTTTCCTCAACACTCCCAATAACCTTTCCTCCTCTGTACCTGAAAGTTTAGAGCTGATAATAACAGGATATATTTTCTTATCATCAATATAAGCATATTTAAGATTATCAGGCAGAGGTTTCAAATCAAAAACAGGATCCTCCTTGGGTGGCATTGTGGTACCCAAATCTTCCACAGGTAAATTGTGTTTGAGCATAGGTTGACGAAGGAATACTTCATCAAGCTCATTCCTTTCTTCCCTGAAGTTCTCACTTTCATGATTCTCCATATGTTGCTGCAAAGCATTGTTAGGAGCAAGAACAATAGATGCAAGTTGAGCAATTTCAAAATCCTCACTAGGCAATTCAGTTTCATAAGGTGCTTTAGCAAATTTAGAGAAATTGAATTCATAAGATTCACCAGCAAATTTAGTAAAGATTTTCTCTTCTTACATCTATAACAGCACCACAAGTATTCAGAAAAGGTCTACCAAAAATAATAGGACAACTATCATTGGCAGCCGACCCAAGTACAAGAAAATCAGCAGGGTATTTAGTCTTACCACAAAGGACTTCGACATCTCTAATGATACCAATTGGAGAGATAGTTTCCCTATTAGCAAGCTGAATAACCACATCAATCTCTTCAAGTTTACAAGGAGCAATTTCGTGCATAATTTCCCTGTAAAGCTCATAAGGAATAGCACTAGAACTTGCACCAATATCACATAAACCATAATAGCAATGATCACCTATCCAACAGAAAGCACAGGAACACTAGACTTCCTAGAACTTTTAGGATGTGAGACAATATTAGAAGCATCCTCACAAAAGATAATGTGTCTATCTTCTAAATTTTCAGTGACAAGATCTTTAACCAATGCTACAACAGGTTCAACAGTTATTTGCTCATCAGGTTTGGTAGTTTTCTTATTACTTTTACTAACAACACCAGTTATGATAGTATGTTCCTTAATCTTATTAGGAAAAGGAACTTTTTCAATATAAGGTTCTGGAATAATGCGATCACAACATTAACCTCAACACCTTTAGATATATGAGAAACAGATTCATCTTTATATGGTTCATGATAATTTTTAAAACCCTCCTTCGGCAAACCGAAATAGGAAGCAAAGGCTTTATAAAAGTTTGCAACAATTTGAGAGTCAAGACCATAAGTAGTGCTAATTTTGCGATAATCATCAGTATCCATAAATTTTTAACACACTCAAAGTCATAGTTTATACCTGACTCCCTACCTTTGTCATTCTCCCATCCTTCAGTGTTCTCCTGAATCCGATCAAGAAGGTCCCACTTAAACTCTTCTTTATTACGAGTGAACGATCCAGCACAAGTGGTATCCAATAGAGTTTTATCTTGAAAGGAGAGTCTTGCATAAAAGTTATCAATAACAATATTACCAGGAAGCTCATGAATGGGACATTTGAGCATTAATGCCTTCAATCTCCCCCACGCTTGAGCGATACTCTCTCCATCATAGGGCCAGAAGTTATATATGAGGTTCCGATCCTTATGAATCTCACTTGGAGGATAGAATTTGGAGTAAAAGAGAGGTACAATTTCCTCCCATCCAAGAGAATACCCATTCTTCAGCAGTTTATACCAATGTGCAGCTTTACCAGACAGTGATAGAGAGAATAATTTCTTCTTAACTTCTCCCATCGAGATACCTGCACACTTAAATAACTCGCACAATTCATGCAGAAATAACAAATGATCTCCAGGATGGACAGTTCCATCTCCTGCATAGCGGTTATTTGTGACACGTTCAACAATTTTCATAGGAATTTTGAACGGTATTACCTGCTCATCTGCGCCTCCTCTACTACCTTAGCAGTGGTAGTTGTTTTCCCAAATAGGAATTCAAGAGAAGACCCCTCCATAATGAGATATAGCAGCAGGCAAAAATAAAACAGCACGTACAATAAATGTTTCCCTTACCAATTCCACTTACCAATAGCGCTACACTCCCCGGCAACGGCGCCAGAAAATAGTCTTGATAACCCACAAGTATAGGGGGTGTATCGTAGTACTTTCGATAAATAAGAGTGTCGAACCCAACGAGGAGCAGAAGGTGTTGACAAGCGGTTTTGATGAAGGATTCACTGTAAATGCTCTCAGACAAGTTTTTAGGAGTTTTTGATATGACAGATAAATAAAGTACAAGTAAATAAAATGCAGTAATAGTTGCAGCGAGTGGCCCAATCCTTTCTACAGCAAAGGACAAGCCGGTTGTTGTACTTATAATGACCAAACGTTCTTGAGGACACACGGGAATATTGTCAAGTGCTTTCGCTTCATATAGTTGATTAATCTTCATTGTTTTGATAAGTGTTGTGTGGGTGAACCTATGCTAATGCACCGCCCTTCCTAGGACTAATACATACTTGTGATTATACCCCTTGCAAGCATCCGCAAATACAAGAAAGTAATTAAGATAAACTAACCACAGCCTTAAACTTTGAGATCCTGCTATCCCTCATGCATCGATATACCAACGGGTGTTCAGGTTTCTGTCACTCCGGCAACCCCACAATTGGCAAACGAATACACAATGCATTCCCCTAGGCCCATAAAGGTGAAGTATCATGTAGTCGACGTTCACATGACACCACTAGAAGAATAACACCACAACTTAAGCATCAAACCATTAAATATTACTCAACATAGTTCACTACTAACATCAAGACTTCTCCCATGTCCTCAAGAACTAAACGAACTACTCACAAGACATCATACGGAACATGATCAGAGGTGATATGATGATGAATAACAATCTGAACATAAACCTTATCCAATGGTTTCACCCAATAGCATCAATAACAAGAGTAATCAACACCGGGAGAGTTTCCCCTATGAAATAGACAAGATTCAGCCCTAGATGTTATAGCGGAGACGGGGTGCAGCGGCGGTGATGATGGTGTTGGCGGTGGAGATGATGATGATGATCCCGATGAAGTCCAGCTCGATGACGGTGATGATGGCGACGATTTCCCCCTCCGGGAGGGAATTTCCCCCGGCAGATTTCTTCCTGCAGGGGAGCTTTTCGCTCTCTGGTGTTTTCCGCCTCGTGGAGGCGGCGGAATATTTCGATGGCCTCCCGTGTGTTAGGGTTCCGAGGGGGTCAAGTACGCGAAGGGGGAACGGCTGAGGTGGGCCAGGGCCCCCAAACCACCTGCGGCGCGGCTGGTGGGCCCCGCGCCAGCAGGTGAGGAGGGCCCACCTTGGCCCTTCTCAGCCTCCCCTTTTGGCCTCCTCCATCTTCTGGTAAAATAGGACTTCCATATGTCTCCTTCGATTTATTGATCTTCAGAAATAGTGCATCTCGACGGTGCTTTTTCCAGCAGAATCCTGACTCCGGTGTCCAATTCTCCATTATTCATCAAACATGCAAAATAGGTAAAATAACATAAGTAACACTTCTAAATATGAAATATATCGATGAATAGCAGTAAATTATGATATAAAATAGTGATGCAAAATGGACGTATCACGGCGCGGTAGGGCAGCTGTTGGAGATGCTCTTAACAACGTTTTTTATCCTTTTGGCACTGCTCAAAAGAAGTTTGCAGCTTTTGCCCATCTATGAGAACCTGCTTTTGATAGGATGGTTAGGAGGGTGGTTGTACCCCAAGGCCACCAGAGTTCAAACCCTAAGTTTAACATTGGTGTTTCTCATTTAGGCGGAATATTCTTCAGTGGGAGACGACGTTCCCGTTTACAGCGAGGCGCCCGTAGTGACTTCGTCAATCTCAAGACTCAACCGCCGGCTCAGTATCTCGGAGGTGCTCATAGGGGTAGGATGTGTGTGTGTGCGTTCATAGGGGGAGTGTGTGCACGTGATTGTGAGCGTCGGCGTTTGTATTGTGTTTCGCAAAAAAAAAACTTTTGCCCATCTATTTTGCAGGTTAAGTGAGGTTTATAGAAAGGAAACAACAATTATTAGATTTAACTTCTCAGTAAATTTTGAGTACATTATTAAATCATAATCGATGGGTATGTTGAACTTGTATCAAAATTTATCTCTCTCATAACCCATTAGTGCATACGATCATATATAACTATCGAATGAATCACCAGGAGAGTAATACTAGCTTGTTTTTTATAGTGGCGAAGATTTGCTAAGGATCGACAACTCTCTCTCTTCTAAACTACTTTGAGTTAAAGTCACATCAATTATGGTATTGGCACTTTTAGCTATAACGATTTGGATTCCTACCCCAAAGCACAACTTTAACAAGATCTACTCATACAATTTTGTGGTTGTTGTCAATAGTTTGACTACCACTCATAGCCACTAAGACAAGGTCTTCTTGCTCGGCTTTGTCGTCATTGCTGACCTTCGTATTGATGACTACCTCACTCCATGACGTTCAACACTGAGACGAGATGTCGTCACTCCTTTCGTGGCCTCTTTGGATTACAGGAATTTAGAATTCCTACAGGATTTGAAGACACATGAATCTTTGTAGATGTGTGCACATGAATCAAACGGAGGAAATTCATAGGACCGAGAAGAGAGAGATCGAGTGTAAGTGCATTATACTTGTCAAGGGATAAATCAATTTGGGTTTGAGCTCATGCTAAGATTTCTATGTAATGGAGGGCATAAGAATAGATTTCATAACCTCAATCATATAATCCAAAGAGCTTCTATAGGAAAAGTTCCTATGGATTAGAATCCTCCAACCATCCTATGAATTTTCTCCAATCCAAAGAAGCTCTTGGCGTGGAAAACACAAAATTAACCCTGGACGCAAACTTCAACACAAATTAACCTTCTTTCGAAAATATTTTCAAAAGTAATCCTTTTGGATCGCACTTGTTGTGACCGCTCTATGAACTATACATCATCGAACAGAAATTCGTGGCGATATGGTGTGCCAACTTGGCACAATTCGTATACAACGCGCTTTAGCATAGCTGCATAGCACTACGAGGGATAACGCGGTGCCTAACACAACCCTATAACGCACAACTTCATATCATTGTACTCCCTCCGTTCCAAATTAAATGACTTCACTTTGTCAAAATGTGGATGTATCTATACTTGTAACATGTCTAGATACATCCACATGTTGATAAGTAGAAGTCATTTAAATTGGAACGGAGGGAGTAACTTTTTAGAAACTAACTTCATATCATTGTAACTTTTTAGAGACTCAGATAACGGATGGGCTATGGTACTCGCAAAAAAAACCCGGATGGGCTATGGTAACACACACTAGACTCGGGATTGTGTCACGTTGGCATATCATTCCTCCTCCCCTGCTCCGCGTCATGCATAGCTCCCTTGTGAAGGTTAGTTTCAAATGTTTTGTAAGGGTTAGTTTTGAATTCTTTTCACCCTCCCAACTGCTGTTAGGGATGGAATTAAAACTCAAAACTCGCGAGTTAAACGAGTAGCTCGGAACTTGACTCGGCTTGGCTCGAACTCGTTGCTAAACGAGCCGATCCGAGTTTTCATTTCAGACGGTAAACGAGTTTGAGTTAAACGAGCCGAGTTACGAACTACTCGTTTAGCTCACTTGACTCGGTAAAAAAAGGCCGTTACCTATATTTTTATCTTTGTAACCAATATTTTTTAATTATTATAGTTTAACGATTAGATATTACTTGATAGTTTCTTGTTGTCATTGATTATTGTGATAATTGTACCGCACATGCCCAAATAATTAGAAACAATTATATAAATTATTATAATATATGTTAACAGTTTTAGCGTGCTAAACAAGTTAAACAAGCAACTCGCGAGCCAAATCCAATTCTAAACTCATTCATTAAATGAGTCGAGCCGATCTTTTACGAGCCGAGCCGGGTGAGTTCGAGGACGAGGTTCACGTCGGGTGCGTGTATAGAAAAAGGGCGATAAATATAATTTTCAGATTTTTTTCCCAAGATGCGAACACGAAAACGGATGCGATGCACCAGCTGGTCCGACCCATTGCTTGCGTGTCACGAGCAAATGCGACCGGCGGAGCCCAACCAAAGAGTCAGACCGGGAGGAACCATCTGGATCCGTCCCGTTCCTTCCTTCCTTCCGGCCCACGGCGACCGAGCGACGAGACCAACCTCGCCGGCTCACTCCCGTTCCACCGCCTCCCCACCTCCCCTCGCCGCCGACCCCGGGTTCGAAGCGGCGCGCATGGCGGAGCCCGACGACAGCCGGGCGGCGCGGGAAACCTCCCCGGGGGACGACGCGTCCACGAGCCACGCGGCCCACGGGGCGCCGCCTCAGGAGGGGGCGTCGCCGGACTCGCTGCAGAACACGCCCTCCAACATCGCCAGGCTCGAGGACGCGATCGAGAACTGCGCCGCCCGCCACAAGTACCTCGCCCGCACCAAGAGCCCCTCCGACGGCGAGGACGTCCGGTGGTTCTTCTGCAAGCTCCCCCTCGCCGACAGAGGTGCGCCTCCCCCTCCTCCTCGCGCGCAGACTCCAGACGCTCGGGTCTCATGTACTAGATAGATGTGCTATTTGATCGTCTGCTTCGTAGTCATCATCTATGCCTGGCTGGCTCGCTGATCCCATGATCACCTGACGCTGATTGGGATGTACTCCTAGGTTTCATGTCAAACTCTTTCTGATTTGACTCTAGCATATGGTCATGTCGAAACTCACACCCTGTGTGCTGTGCGGTCCCCTGAATCTGCTAGCCGGGTTGTAATTTAAGATCCGTGCAGCGGCCAGTCAACCAGCTGCTTTAGAGTCAGTACTGGAGAATGACATGCCTTCGTACATACATCATTGTCCAGCACCGTTTTGTGGTTATTGTTGATTGTTTGTGTGAAGGTGAACTGCTGAAACAACGATGTGTGAGCTGAAGCTGTTACCGAACTGTCTCTTGGTCGATTTATGTGGCTTTCTGTTGATGCAGTGCTCTCCGCTTCAGTTCCGCGGACGGAGATAGTTGGGAGGGGAGACTATTTCAGGTTCAGCATGAGGGACTGTCTGGCGTTGGAGGCATCTTTCTTAGAGGTAACTAATACCTTGATGCCGATGTACCGCGAGTGTTTGCTCACAAGAAGCTTTTGAAATACAGTTCATTTCGAAGCAATAACGTTGGTACATATTTTATCTCCAGTGGGTTTTCTAGGCTTGGGCTGTGCTAGTTTATCTACAGTAGTTTACATTGTGTCTTTTTAACTTGTTTTATTCCCTTAGCCCGTATCTACTCTATAATATTAGGGGAATCTCTATATTTCGTAAATCATTATTTGTGTTACTTGTTTGTAGAGAGAGGAATCACTGCTTGGTTACTGGTGGAGGGAGTATGCGGAATGCAGTGTAGGACCAGCAGGTTCCTCCGTGAAAGCTGATATGTCAGACTCTGAATATTTGTATAAGGTGGAGGAGGAGCGGGTTGGGGTTCCTGTGAAAGGTGGACTATATGAGGTTTGCATTTTTATCTAGTATATGTTCTGTCACTACACAGATGCAACCAGTCTTTCTTATTTGTTCGCAAAACCAGTTATGGCTATATTCATCCACATTTACATTGGACTCATAACTATTGACTAAGTAGGGGTAAGAAGACCAGTAAGATTAAAACTAGAATATTGACTAGTCGAATGCCCGTGCGTTGCCACGCACGGTCACTCAGATTTGTTTGCTCGTCACACAAGTGTACATCAGTGTAATTAAGAACACCCGTGTTGGTACGGTCTAGGGAACCACAAACTTGGATACAGAGCGATTTGCAACTACCTTTCCTCACTGAACGTGTAAAACTAATTTAGTTGAAAATTTGAGTGTTATACAAGAAGTACTGTATGTTAGCTAGTGATTTTAGTTTGATTATGTGGCTGTAATATGACATTTTTTCTTTCTAGTATGTTAGCTAGTGAGTTTATTTTGTCACATACACTAATGCAGGTTGATTTGATGAGACGTCATTGCTTCCCTGTATATTGGAATGGTGAGAATAGACGTGTTTTGAGAGGTCACTGGTTTGCTCGAAAAGGAGGTCTTGATTGGATTCCCTTGCGTGAAGATATTTCTGAACGACTTGAGTTAGCATATAAACGTCAGGTGCGAAAATATGGCATGCCATTACTCTTTAGCAACATTATCCCACAAATATGCTGTGTCTTTCTTCTTTCACACATTATCAGATATAAAACCATTTTGTGGATCAATACTTTGCTAGCACTGCTATTTTAATATTCTTATAACTTCGAATGCTCTAGAGAAAATAACCAAACTCTCCTCACTAGACAGTATAAATTAGTTCAGTGTGCTGTGAGCTTAATTCTGAACAGTGGATGACATGGTAACGATGGCAGTGAATTGCATTTAACTATGTATCCCTGGACGCATCTGCAGGATGGATATACAATTTCCTTATAAGAATTTTTTTCATGTTTCCTGTGTATGTTTCCTTCATATGCATACTCCCTTCTACAATTCCTTTGGCTTAGAAAACATTTGAACATCCTATTGTTGCCGCACTAGGTCTGGCGTCGTCGCAGCTTTCAACCTTCAGGCTTGTTTGCTCACCGGGTTGATCTCCAAGGAAGTACACAGGTATGTAATATACTAATATGTTGTATACCTTCCTCAGAAAAGAGAAATAAAGAGTCGGATGAAGGCTAAAGTGTATTTTGTGCAGGGCTTGCATGCTCTTTTTACTGGAGAGGATGATACCTGGGAAGCCTGGCTCGTCTTTGATACAGGCCCTAAACTAGGTAGCAACACAATAAAATTAAGGCGTGGGTTCTCTTCTTCTGGATCTGCAAATCCTACCCAGGTGAACAACAATGTTAAGTGTTTTAAAACTATTTATGTCTATCAGGTGCTCTCAACCTCACATTATGAATAGCTTAGAGAAGTCAAAAATGGTTTATGACTGAAATGATGAGATACCTGAACTGTTTAAATATCGTTTAGTTAAATATTGATGTTCATTGCCCATTTGGTTTATGTGCAGAAAATGTTGGCTTCTGGGCTTACATGTTAGCTGTAGGGATGTATCATCCTTAAGACCTTAACAATTTCAAGAAGGATTGCCAAACTAGTTATGTACTCCCTCCGATCCATATTTATTGTAGCTGAATCGGATGTATCTAGCACTAAAACATGTCTAGATACATCCGATTCAACGACAATTAATATGGATCGAAGGGAGTATCATATTGAGTTATTGACCATTGAATATGTAGTTTGACCTAGTGCCCCTCAAGGTGAAATGTGGTCTGACGTGCTATAGACTGCATAACTGAATGTCTTGATCTCGTCAATTGCTAGTCATGTTGTTGCTTAAGTTTTTGCACCAAAAAGGAGCCAATCTATTTGTGCTCATTTCACGGTGCAATCCTTCTTTTTTTAGTTTGGATTTCATATGAGCACCTGCTAGTACAAATCCAGAATGAGAACCTGACACCTTGTTGCGGGGTTCTCTTTGTAAAGCATTGAGCTATCTTCTTATTTACGAGAGTCTGCATTCGATGTCTGCGTGGTGTATAACTGTAATTTGATTTGCTGCCAGGATGAGTTGCGTCAGCAGAAAGAAGAGGAAGCAGATGATTACTGCTCTCAGGTATTTCTGTTGTCAAGCATCTTTTCTATTTCCACGTTAATTTCCATAATCTTTATTCTGTTACCTCCCAAGTCAAGGATTCATATATGCTTATATTGCAGAGAAGTACTTTATAGCATCATCTTCCACTGAAATAGCTAGTTAATCTGATATTCCATTTTGCATTTATCGGTGGCTTTTATGTCATTAAAGCTTTTCTTAAATAATTTATAAACAGTGAAACATATGGCTGACATGAAAGGATAATGAATCCTTGGCTGGTACTATGGTTTTTAAGGGGATTAGTACGGATAATCCCCACAGGGATTGGGTGAAACCCCCACCATCACCCAATCCCGTCAAATCCCCATTTATCCCCAATCCATTAGGCCTTGTTTACTAGTGGTGTATTTTCATCCCCAAGGGGATTGGGGATGGGAGGGATTTGGTGAAATTGTTGCTTTCACCCAATCCCCAAAATCTCCACAAATACTCTTCCCACATAATACACTAGCATGGGCTAGAGTTTTCAGTTTAGTCAAAAATGGGGTGGTTGGTGGGGGATATCTAGGGTTTATCCCTTCTAAAACCGGATTAGTAAACGGACTATTGGGGATTTTCCGGGATCTGACATAATCCCCTCAATTCCCCTAGAATACACTCCAAATACACTATAAGTAAACAAGGCCTTAGGAAGGGGTTGAGTATTGGCCATTGAGTAAAATACACTAGAGTTTGGGGCTTTCTGGGGAAAAGTAGGGATAAAACCGCAAAGAACACTAGAACCAGATGGGCTTTTGGGGATACGCGGGGATTTGGGGTCAGGCCGGGATAATCCCCACCAATCCCCAAAAATGCATAATACCAAACAAGGCCGATGGGGTGTTTGTTTTGAGGAATGTTCATTCAGTCATATCATATTTTTGTTGGCTAGAGGGCTGTAATGTGTTGATCCATCACCACATCATCCATCACAAACACTATAGTGTTAGAAAAACAAGAAATGGGGTCAAATCACCAAAGCTATGGGTTAATCTCCTGATGGCCCAATCCATCTGAGAATAAAATGGCCCAAACCAAACATACCATAAAAGGATGTGAGTATCGCATGCTAAGTCACACCTAATGCACATGTACATAATTGGCATTGACTGTAGTACTTTTTTTCATAGTCTGAATTGCTTAGCCTTAGTCACCCACCTTACAGCTATGCCACATTAAAGGAATATATACACCGTGGCTTCTGCTTTTCCCCTTAAATGCATGTGTAAGGAAGTCACAGTGAATTTCACAAAGTTTATTGCTTACGGAAACTGGCAGATGCTGATGTACTTTCCGATTACCTCTTAATAGGTTCCAGTTGGTCATCTGGTATTCATGGTTCATGGCATCGGGCAGAGATTGGAGAAAGCTAATCTTGTTGATGATGTTGTTGATTTTCGCCGTATCACTGCTAACCTAGCTGATAGATACTTAACTCCGTATCAAAGAAGTACACAGAGGGTTCTGTATATTCCGTGTCAGGTAACATTAATATATTCTTCGAGCTTAGTTACTATTTCTGATGCCTCATATGGAAATCTCTAGCATCATTATTCATTGATTCCCTTGTTGCATAGGATAAAACAGTTTACTTGTCTATAACATTATAACATGATAATGCAAGCTGAGTTAACACAGTCTCATTTTGAACAACTTTGTCATCTTCTCATACTTAAACATATGCAGCACTGTACAGAGGTACTTTAGAATTGTGATCACCGTGTTTCATTAGTTTTGCCAGAAAATGAATGACACATATGGCAGGTTGGTATTGATTACTTATGAGCACTGGAAGCTTTTTATATACTTTGTCATATGTGTCGCAAACACACTTATCTAGTTAATCAACGACGACGGTAATTTATGTGTGTAGCTAAGTACATTGCACTTGCAGAGTAGATACTGCACCTTTTGTTCTATTATGATATAATTTCTGATCTCATCTATGTTCCCACTGGAGCCTTTTTATGCTTAATAGTGCCGATTACTATTGCAGTGGAGGAAGAGCTTGAAGCTCGGTGGTGAACGCACAGTTGAGAAGATTACTCTGGATGGAGTTAAAGGTCTTCGAGTAGCATTAGGCGCCACAGTTCATGATGTTTTATATTACATGAGTCCTATCTACTGCCAGCATATAATTGACTCGGTATTTTTCTTTCTAGTCACATTTTACACTAATTCCTTAATTCCCATTTAGCAGAAAAACATACTTTTGGTAGTTCTAGTTATGCTGGTGTCCGAGTATATTTCATTTCTTATATTCCACCTCAAAAGTTTCTGCATTGGAACGTGGAACCCACACAAAGTTCACATACTGGGATGGAAATATGGAAATGGAGCGCCAGCAACTTTTCAAGGAAAATTCAGATATATACCAACTACTTTTTTTTAAACATTAAGTAGGATATTGGTCGTATCTGCTTTTTCCTTGTTACAAGTTAGTTTGATGCATCATTGTTTGAGAAATTTTTTGTGTCGTGGCATGCGTTTTTGTTGTATTTTTAGGAGGTGGAAGGGGCGAACTATCACCCCACTCACCAAGTCTTTTAAGTAGTGAGGATGCTGATATAGTAATTTATAACAGGTCTCAAGTCAGTTGAACCAGCTGTATATGAAGTTTCTGAAGAGAAATCCTGGTTACAGTGGAAAGGTTTGCTGCTCATAGCTCATTCAGATTCTTTTTATGATTATATTTTTTCTGTCTGGTAAACAAGATGCGGTTTGCCTTCTTTTTTGGCAGGTGTCGTTATATGGCCACTCATT
Organism: Poa pratensis; assembly: GCA_947311845.1. Lineage (NCBI taxonomy): Eukaryota > Viridiplantae > Streptophyta > Magnoliopsida > Poales > Poaceae > Poa > Poa pratensis. The sequence goes on from CAMZMU010000085.1 coordinate 86,946,552, forward strand.
GGGAAGTGTTCTAACATACGATATACTTTGCCATCAAGAGTCCCTTTCTGCCCCATTTCCATCAGATTTTTTTAATTTAGAAGTTTCGTCTGATGAAGGCCAAGTAGGAAAAACACCTAACACCACTGCTGTTCATGACTCTGACGTAAAAGAGCATGATACATCGTCCACTTCAGGACATTCTTGTGCTGATAATGTAAATGGTGTAAATGAAGACAGCAACAGTATTGACCGTTTACTTACAGACAAGATCGCCTCGCCATGTGTGCTTGAGAATGTGCCAAACAATGATGATACACTCGCATCACCTGTTGCAGTTGATGGGGTACAAAATGAAGTCGAAAATCAGAATGAGAATCATCAGATGACATGTACAGGAGAAGAGGCTACTTCAGCTGTAAGCAACAAAGATGCTGAATGTGTTTCAAGACCTGCCGTGGAACTGCATGAAGAGGTCATTGACAAAGAAAAATTGATCTCATCATTGGAAGAAGAGGTGTGAATTTATTGGATTTGGCTAAGTTTGTAGGTGCTTGTCATTTAGGAATTTTTTATTTCGTAAGAAGGCTACCAAATGTTTTTTTTTTACAATAAGGCTCCCAAATGTTGATTGCCTTGTGATCAACTCATCAGAGAATATATGCGTAAGATTGACAAATTGTTTCAGGGCGCAAAATATAGGGTGTTATATTGGAGCAAAGTAACTGCGCAACTTGCAAATTGTGTTGATGCCTAGATTTCTATCATCACTGCAGGTGCGACGCCTTAAAGCTAAAGTAGCAGAACTTGAGCGACATAATGATTTGACTGGAAGCATCAGTGATGTTGAGTCTCATGAAGGTAACTGCTGTTTTTGTTCCATGATGTTTTCTTGAACACTGTATTATGTTTTTTTAGAATAAGAGGGCCCCTCGAGGGGAGCCCCAGTTCCATTAAAAATGAAACCAGAGTAGAGACACTGTATTATGTTTGCCTTTGTGAAGGTCTATTTTTCAGATATTTATGTGTTCAGATTCTATTTATACAGTGAGCCTAGCATCAGGCAGGCTTAATATGGGGCAAGGCAGCACAAGTCAGCCCTATAGACCACGTATTAGATACACTAAGCTAAATTTTAAGGTAACATATCCTTGTTCTTGTTGAGTGATCTTTTTACTTTTCGTAGTGTTTATACCATCATCACGTCATTTTTGGATACTCAGGTCGACACATTCTTTGCTGTTGGATCCCCTTTGGGAGTCTTTCTGTGCCTACGGAATGTTCGTCTTGGTGTTGGTATGTAACCTTTGGCTAATAATATGCTTTGCCACACCAGTATTGAAACTTTTACTCCTTTTTTGTTTGGATACTTTCCACAGCACTCGTCTTATGTTTACAACTAGATTATATCTAGTATTTTAACATTTAATAACCAGTTATTTAACAGCGGGTGCGGGCATATATTTTATGTATAAAACCTTTTAGCATTTAGATACTGAATTGTTTGTTGAATAGCTACTAGGAGAATTATCTAGTTCAGGATATCAGAAAGCACTGGCCAGTAAAACTACATGCAGGACTCAACAAGACATCCTGTCAACGTTTCAGAATGTTATTCTTTTGAATGAACTGAAATTATGAACGTTTTCTGTATATAGAGATAAATTGTGGTGTCGGTCCTGCTGTATTAACATGGACGGTGTCCTCATGTTTATCACGTCATTATTAGCATATCTTCCTCTATGTAGCTACTGTTCCTGTCCATTCGCCAGTGTCTCTATGATTTGTCATTTTGGAGAGGTGTACGGGGGACCTGGGCCCAGCTTATGATTTGTCATTGCCCCTGGTAGTTGGCAGTCGATAATCTGCTACTCGCTCTGTTTCTAAATATAAGATTTTTTAGGCATTTCACGTGTTTACTAGATGCGGACTGAGATGAGTGAACATACACACTAAAATGTGTCTAGATACATAGATACATGTGAATCTGGAAAAGGTCTAAAACATCTTATATTTAGGAACGGAGGTAGTATTTTACTTCTGAAATTCATAGCTTCTTTTAAAGGCAGGGGACAAGATTATTGGCAAGACAAGAACATAGTTGAAGAGATGCCATGCTGCCGGCAGATGTTCAATATTTTTCATCCTTATGATCCTGTAGCATACAGGTTTGCAGCTTCCTTGCATATAATTTTTTAACCTTATGTTTATATAGCTGACCAAATATGCAATATTATGATAAACTAAAAAGATTAATCTGGTATGAATTAACATTTTACATAAGGGTCATCACTTTTATCAAATGCCCAAGAAGGCACTAAGCTTCGTCACTTTTAGATATGTTCCTTTATTGTACTGGAAGAGAATGAACTTATTTCTTGCACAGTGAGGGGGGAATGGAACATAAATCTAGGTGGGCTTTTGTGCAGAGTTGAACCACTTGTATGTGAAGATTATTTGAACAAGCGACCCGTTGTTATACCCTACCATAGAGGCGGAAAGAGGATACATGTAGGAGTGCAGGTGGGTTGTATGTCATTTTAACTGAGCTCACAGAGGAGTATGCCTATATTTCTAACTTCAGGCTGTTTTGCCTCTTATATACCTAATTTGGTTTGATGTTTTGCAGGAGTTCACAGAAGATGTTGCTGCACGTTCTCAAGCTATTGCCCGTCAATTCAAGTCATTGAAGGTTTGCTCTTTATTCCAGAATTCTTATGTGAATGTAATGCATAGAGTTTAACAACAATTATGTGAATCTGGGTGGGGTTTGATACATAAACCTCTGATACATGTGAATGATAGAGAACTGCTAGCATGGCTCTTGCTTAAGAAGTTGGTTTGTTTGTTCTCTTTAGGTTAAAGCAGTAGCTGCTTTGCTATCACTGAGCAAACATGACGCAGAAGGTACTGATACACCAGTATTTATCAGCTTTTACACAATCCAAGCCAGAAACAATCAGCTGTTCTGATCATTTATTATTATTCAGAGGACGGTGAGAGTACCCACGAGGAAGAGAGATCATATGGTTCCATGATGATGGAAAGGTTGACAGGTTCACCAGATGGTCGGGTTGATCATGTGCTTCAGGTAATTAAGCTCTTGCAATTAAATCAATCGCAATTTCTACTGTTTGTATTGGTATATCGTTGGTTAGCATAGGCATTTGTATTTGGAAAGTTATTGTGCAATGCTTTGGCATGAGTGGCTTTGTCTCTCGAAGATGCACATGCCCATGTATTCGTTATTCTCAAACTCTAATCTAAGTGCAGGAGAAAACTTTTCAACATCCATATTTATCGGCCCTGGGATCTCATACGTGAGTTCACTCATCATTCCTGTTGGTTTGCTAAGTGTTTTTTCACATGTCTATTTCACACTTTAACAAGCCTGTGGATCGATTCCTGTAGCAACTATTGGCGAGATCACGATACTGCTCTCTTCATGATCAAACATTTGTACCGTGATATTCCTGAAGAACCTCCGACTGATGTGACTGGAAGGGCACCCATTAGACTGTTCTATGTGAGGGATCCAATTGCTGAAGACACCCCCTTGACATTTTCAGATCACTCCTCAGTTAAGGAGTTCTCGAGAAAAGTGAAAACTTACTCGAGAAAAGCGGAGGATGATGCGAACTGCGAAGCCTCTTGATGGGTATGCTGACATGTTAGTTTATTCTTCTTGTTTCTATTTGAGCATGTGTATGAAGGCTTCCTCTGAACGAAGATTAGTTAATGCACAATGTTCTATTCTTCTGCGCAGGTAATGCTGTTGCAGCTGTCTTGCAACTCTCACGGAGCAGAAGGATGATGTACATAAACATGGAAAAGCACATGCATGAGGGGATACATAGCTGGACCATCCTCGGCCACTCGGCACCAGATACAGGAGGAAAGAACACACCCGCTTTGGGTGAATGAGCTTTGCACATAGAATATCAAAGGCCAGCAGTTGCTGTGTATAACTTGTTCGTCAGTGTATGTAGTGTTCATGTTGTACATACGCAGGTAAAGAGGAGAGACTAAAATAGATCGATTAGTTTCAAGCAGTTCAGCACCAGGTGGAGAACAGAGGGCAAGACTCGTTCAGTGCAGTAGGAGCTTGATGGCAGTATGGCATGCATCTGCAGAAAAGCAGATCTGTGTTCTCATGTCATGTCTGCAGAGTAGAGCCTTGCCAATGTCGAACTAGGCAAACATCAACTGCAAGAGGAGTCACACCCGATCTGCAAATTCGAAGTAGATGCCCAGTGCCACTAGAAGAGGTTCCTGGTTACGATGACGAGTCTTGTGGTATCAGTCAAGATTTCTTCATTCGTGTTTTTCGGAATACTTGGTCACAGTATAGCTAAACTTGATGATATATAAAGACTTTTGCTATTTCTCAGCTGACTGTTTTCATTTTCGCGCACATACACTTTTCTGCCCGTCCGTTTTCTCTATGGATGGGAACTGGTTACCGTTTAGCCTAACCACCTAACCTAAAAAACAACCCAATGGGCCAAATGGATAACCCAGGAACCCATTAGGTTCTTTAGGTTCGTCCCGAACGAACCAAGGTTCACCTGAGTCCTTCTCTCCTCGACACCTACAGCCGCTCGGCCGCCTCGCCGTACGCCGTCTGTCCGCCTCGCCTCTCCGCCCCCTCGCCGCCCGGCCACCTCGCCTCTCCGTGCGCCTCGCCGCCCGGCCACCTCGCCTCTCCGCCGCCTTGCTGCCCGGTCACCTCCGCTTGCCTCCCCGAGCGCCACCCAGACGTCTCGCCGCTCAGCCCCCTCCCCTTCCTCCCCGAGCGGAATCGAGCCCAAAACGAAGACCTACGACTACTACTTTCTCTTCTTCCATGTCCGGTCACCGGAGAATAACGGCGCAATTCACCGCCTTTGGTCCTCCTTCTTCCTCTTCGACGACGTCCAGGACCTTTAAGTGAGCTGCCCTTCCGATTCGCGCCATCGCCGTGCTCGATTACATGCTTTTGCTCGCGCTTCGATTATGTCCGAGCCGTCCACCATGAACGCCATTGTTGCAGGCTGAAGCTTTTGCCTCTGGGCCTTTTTCCTCTGTCACAACTTCCACTGTTCCCACGCCTCTCACCACCTCTCAGCCGATCGAGGCAAAGATTCTCCATTTTTCTGGTTTTGTTCTTTCCTGACAGGTACCTTGGTCCCGTCTTCTTTTTCCTGGTTTTATTTTGTATCGATCTAAGCATCTAGCCTTTGGGTTGATATGACTAGCTTTGTGAGTATTTATGATCATTGTATAATGGTTCGAACCTTACTAACCGTCGGTTAACCTTTTTTAACTCTTTTAACCTAATGGTTAACCTATTTATCCATTTACACAAAATGGTTCTTTAGGTTTGATACCAAAAGATAAATGGTTAACCAAATCCCATCATGAGTTTTCTCTTTTGGATTCGTGCTGCCCTCTTTCTCTCTATTTCTTTTCTGCGTCGTCCCGCGCTGGTCTCTGACGTTTATTCGGGCTCGCGGGTTCGACGAGACCCGTTAAGGGGTTGGGTTGTACAGTACGTGTCAGAGAGAGGAGGGCGGTGAAACAGAGGAGCTCATCCTTTTTTTTTTTGAGGAAAGGATCCGATCCATATATTCAGAAATGCTCAGTACAAAATACAAGAAAGTCCAGCAAAGAAAAGAAATTACAAAAGGACCCTGCAAATTGCACAAAGCACCCTGAGCATCCTGGAAGAAACACGATCAGATCCACCGCCGCGCTCCCGAGAAACCTAGCCGTTGCCGGCGTCGCCGTACCACTTGCCGCCGGGGAGGAGCTCATCCTTGTTCTGCTCCTGCTGTGCGTTCATGGCGACAGCCCGAGGAGGAGATGGAGGCTGGCGGCGGCGTCAACGCCGGACCAGTTAGATCCCTAGCCCAGCTCACCTCCTCCTTCGCCGTTGCGCCGTTTCGCCCCTTTTGCTCCCCTCTGCGTGGAATCGCGGTAGCGTTGCTGGATTTTGATGCCGTGAGGTGTGGCGTCGGAGGACGATGTAGCTGCCGTCGCCGGCGGCGTACTGTTTTAAACCAGCGCAGCGCTTCCCCCGCGGTGGGGACCGAGCTGAGCTTGTCTGTCTGTCTGTGCCGTTGTTAGGTTGGTCGCAGGCCGTTGTCCTCTGCAGATCTAGTTGGTATATGCGTTTTTGGACTGACTCCGCGCCGCGCCTTCTTCGTTGTGCAGCGAGCGGTACGCCATTTTTTCACGGCGTCGATGGTGGCATCGATGGTTTGCTGTAGCTGGTGGATTATTTTGGTATCTGAACTCGCTGGGGTCTGGTGTATTCATGCGCGCGCAGGACATGGTGTCGTTATACAACCCCGTTGTGGAGTTTGGTTGTGTCGTTGTGAGGACCGGAATTACACTTCCAGACCTCCTGTGTAATCATGTCAATCCCAAGATCAATGTTGACAACACAGCGAAATGATACCATTGCAGAACGTACAAAAAGTACAGTTACATAGTTTGAATAGCAATAGCGAAATGTCTTGTGACATTTGTTACAATCAGAAAGCTCAGCGGAAATATAAATGCGAAGTGACTCCATCTAGCCACAGGCAGTCGATGTAGTCCACGAGGCCTCACTCTTAAGCATCGTCGTAGTAGTCGTAGTCTTCTTCTTCTTCGTAGTGATCTGAATAATCAACAAAAGCAATGCGATGAGTACATAATAATGTACTCAGCGTGCCCCCTCATGCAAAACCTATAATAGCTACATGTGGCTTCAAAGAAGGCTATATGGTTCTTTTGCATAAAAGCTAATTTTGTTTGCAATACCATATGTAGTAGTTTTGATAAAAACGATTTTAGATGAAAACAGTTTTGTATTCAGTGTAATGTTTCTCATCATTGTGAGTGTCCTCGACACCTCACGTTCTCCATAGAATTCCAGAATAGGGGTAGAGGGAAGTAGCAAAACAGGGTTCCTGTATGTCAAGAAAGATTCATGTGTCGTCCATGACCGTGGACACGGCTATTCGAATAGTTTTACACTCTGCAGAGGTGGTACACTTTCACCACACGTCACAAACTCGGCTAATTGCAACCAGCCGTCGCTAGCATAGCAATAGAGAATTCGTGACAAGGTCTTTTAGCTAGATCCCCCAAAGATGTGACATGCCCACCGGGTATGGCGCCGGAACTGAGAGTACGTCCCCAAACCGGTCCCCCCATCTGTGCCGAAGGTTCTCCCGTAGGCAGACACCCCATCTGCGGTACGGCGACATCGACACCAAAGGCTGACTAACTTACTTGACCCAGCCAGAGCCCATTAGCATGTGGTTGTACGGTGGTCACAATCTTCAAATCCGAGACTTATTAGGCCCTTATGCGGCACGGACGACGGATTGCCCCCTTCAGCTTGTGAAGGGCAGCCAATCGCTCCTTCATCAGTTGATCCAGCAGTCGCCCGCGCCAATGTTTAGATGGTAAGTTTCACCCAGAGTAGAAGGTAGAGTAGAGGAAGCAACAACGGCTTATCAGCCAAGCTCAACGAGCTCATCAAGTTCAGAAATATGTTTGTGACCCAAGGTCAACCAATTCCTCCAAAGAGGCAAGATAAAGATATCCTACTGGATATTAAGCATGGCTAAGCATTTCTACTCTACAGGATTACTATATAATTTCTACTCAGGGTATCAAGTATATAAGGCGACAAGCGGATCAGGCTGGTGTGTCAATCGACACGCCAGTAAATTGAAAATAGCATGCATAATTTTAAAACAATAAATAATGCCCCTTTTAAAAACATAGGATAAAAACATGAGAGGGGGGGGGGGGCATGCCTTCGTTGTTGAACTTCTTCTTATTATTCTTCTTCAGTAAGCTGATTATAACCACGTTCTTCAATAAGCTGATTATATCCGTCCAACCACGTCACTCCCTACTCGTCATAACGATAGCAAATGGCAACCAAATAAATACCAGAGCAATAATTACCAAATCCAAATGAAATACAAATGAGAATGCATGGAGTAGTAGTGGGAGAAGAATATAGAACACCTTGATAGAATTGTGAAAGTGAGTTGTGACAACTCAGATATGAATCAAATGGCATGGATAGGATGCTAGGATAGATTATCAAGATAAAGAGCTAGGATTAGATATGTGGATAGATTATCATACTAGAATGTCGTCATAAAGAGATACATGTAGATCTTACTATACTGTCTACAAACCCAACATAGGGGCTATAACATAGTTGGTCGTACCCATGTAACCCAATTAACTCGAACAACATAGTATAGCAAATCGAGATAACGCGCAAAATGCAAACAAGACATAACAATGAACCATATCATACTAGTTTGCAAACATCAAACAAATACTTATCATTCTAGTGATATTAACAATAGCTAGGATTATCTAGCATGATAACGCAAACATATAAGTAATACAAAAGCTAAGCTAAACATCATCCTATATAAAGCAAGAGCAATTCCATACTAAAGGTGATACAACAGAAACACACATGACACTTGTGAACCATCTAGCTATGCACCAGAACAAACAAGTTTAACATAAACAATAAATAAATTCTACCATAGCTATACTTCAGCGATAATAAGCTAAGAAGTAAACAAGGTATACCAACATCTAAAACATATGAATCATGCCATGGCAATGTATCAACTAAGATATGCTATCTACACAATTAGGAAACTTAATAACTTTCATGACAAGAATATCATTACAAGCATATATCAACAAAGTATAGTATATACTAAGCAAAGGTCATGGCACAACAATATATGACTAATTACAAATGATATACAAGCCTATACATTTGCTAGATACTATAGTACGGTACCAATAACAGTCAAGCTTTACATTACTAGCATGCGACAACAAAGCATACACGCATATACTACAAGACCACCCGCATGACATTCAACAAGCTAATCTACTCAAGAGAAAACGCATGCTCACAAACATATACAAAGATTGATATTAGCATGAACTACTACCATGCAATACAAACTACTGTGAGCATGTGATGATCTACTACAACAATTAAGTAACATATATGTATGGGACACTATATACTTATAGAACCAAACGACCACTGAGAGCATATTATCAACTAGTCAACCAGAAAAACTATGCTTGCATACATAGAGACAAAGCAGTGTAACATGCAATGCTAATTTAAAAAGGATCTAAACATTCATAAACATAACACAAAGAACTGGGCCGTCGAATGTGACATGAAGGTAGATCCTATATAGCTATATACATACATGCAAGACATTAAAATACATCCTAAGACAAAGTTAGAGGCTAGAATAAATTATATGAAACACACGGTACACAAGATATCCATGATACATATTAAGCATGGATAATAAACAAGAAAAACAACACAAACGCAACAACATGATAAGCTACTAATAACATGAACACACCAACTAATTCTAAGCATGAGTACTAGACAACATGAGCAATCAAAGAATACAATCTACTTGCAAAATATAGTAACTTATTTCACGGCAGTACTTATCAAGTGATAAACAAATCAGAAAACTCATAGATAAACATGCCTTCACAAAACAAACTAATAGTAACAAGTTATGCATGCATAAGGGATTAAACATCGATCAAGATTGCACAATATATCGCCACAAGATATCACCATAATCATGCTAGTGATTATTCAAAATCAACACAAGCAATTTTAATTATAATGATAAATCACAAACTAATATTTAAATACAAACGACCATCTAAACATGTCACAAAAATTATACTAAACAGAAATTACAGAGAACTCCTACACATGTAATTTAACTACTAATAAATCACACACAAAATCAAGCATATAAATTAAATATGTTTTGACCCAAAGTTTGATATATAAAAGCCTAAAGTAAATTCTACCCAATGGATTTACAATCCAGCACCACCAAAAGGTTTCTAAGGTCATCTAGATATTTTCACATGTTTAGATCGAAGTGTACAAATGAACATAGAAAGATTTGCATGGAAATGTCGGTATTCGACGAATTGGCATCAATGGTGTTTTTCCTCTGGTGATTGGGTTGGAGATTCATCTTCTCCGGACTTGTGGAGACGAGTTGCACAAAGTGACGCGAAGGGTATGACGAAATTGTGCTGAAAACTGAGGATGGCGTAAGAACGTCGACACTGGATGTCATGGTTATGAGTTGGCGTGGAGAGTGGCATAGATAGGTTGCAAAAGGATGTCTAGGAGGTAGGTATACATAGTATGAGACTACGGTGTAAAGGGACTGATCATATTCTCACCATATGCGACGGATGCATCCGACAAAGTAGATGAACCGAGCAGATGGAGTTGCAGAATTCGTCAGCTGCGATCAACGGTTCGATCTTCTGGTCGCCTGGATCGGTCCTTCACCTCCTCGCGGCCCTGGTGGCGCAGCAGTTCGGCTTGTGGTAGCCGAGCGCTGGAAACGTGAGCGGCGGCATCGTCGACGGTCTGACCGGAGCTTCGCGAGATTGAATTGTGGGGCGAGCTAGGGCTTGTGCTGCCGGCGAGAGGTGGAGAGGAGAGCGAGAGGAGTCGACTAGGTGCTTCATATTGGCAGGGGCGAGGGTGCAGAACGAGGCTTGGTTTACTGAGCGTTTCGCGCGTTCTTGTGTGGCGGAAAGACTGGAAAATGAATGGCCCAGTAAAGACAATTTGATGCGGCAGTTTCATGTGCGAGCTGCCGTTTCTGTTTGCTGTGTGTGTGCGCGTCCGTGGAGGAAAAGGAAGCAGGACTCGCTCGGCTTAGTCGTGCCGGCGTGCTGGGCAGTTTGGCAGGTGTCCCGTGCGTGCGAGCGAGAACGAGCAGGACTCACTCAGCTTGGCCTTGTATCTGTCTCCGCTGACTTTGGTGGGCTGGGCAAGTTGGAGCGGTACAAGCAGCTAGAAAGAAAAGAAAGACACGAAAAAGGAGAACAGAAAAGAATGAGAAGAGAGGAGATACAGACTGAACGCGCGCAAACCTAGATATACGGTGCATGTGCCATGGCCTAGTGCATCGGCAGGAAAAAGGAACTGAAGAAATATTCGATGAAAGGAACGATCGGTGCATGCTACATGAAAAAAGAACATGTGCGTGCATGGCTACAGTGTGTAAGCACGTCCATGTGATTGGCTAGAGGATCAACACAAAATAGAATTTGTTTTGGGAAGAATCAGATAAGAATAACTTGGCAAATTAATCTCAAAACATAGGAAAGAAAATAAATGTATTTCTTTCAGAGAGATTCGGAAAAAGTAATAAAGCTCCGGGGAAAATACCAAATGAACTCTAAAAACGAAATGGGTTTTTAGAGTAAAATATTTTAATATGTAGAACTATTTAAAATATAAACCAAGTTTCAAGGAAAATAAAATTAAGATTTAAATTATCGTTGGTATTAATTCAATTTAAACCGTTTGTGTTTGAAAATTTCCAGTTAACATTTATTATTTGAACGAAATTTTCTAGTACTCATTTTCAGACAAAAGAATTTTTTTTTTTTTTTAAACTCCAAAAATCGGTCTGTTACAATTCTACCCCCTTAAAAGAATCTCGTCCCCGAGATTTGGGCTTACTATAGACTGGGTTTTGGATGGCCGGCTTTACCATTGATGGGTTGCTCGGCTGAAGTTTTTCAACGGTTGATCTTCCATTGCTTCAGGTAAATGTGTGCTACCCCCTTTGAAAGAACTCTTCTTGGGAGTTTTCCATATAACACCGTAGTACTTCACATAATACTTATGAAGTATGGTTCTCCGTGTTAACTTTCTTCGGTCTCGTTGAGGTCTTTTCTCTATGGGTCATTGGTGAAATTGTCATAGGCTCCCACAATTGGGAAAAAAAAATGCGTATCTACCATCTTGACATTGCACCCATTAACTTCTGGGTCTTGAGATCTTTGATGTATAATCATGGCTGAACTCAAGCAAGATTAGTATTGACTTCTTTCTCGGACAAGTATCATCGTAGGAGAAGCGTACATTTCTTGTATTGTTGGCATTATCCTCCCCTGCTTCTGATTTTGTGAGAAGTGGTGTTACAAAGCATGTCTTTTGGTCTTGATTTCTTCCGCCCAGTGAGGCACATATGGGTTGAATGCTCCTCTTCACCACCACTCAACACAAGCCTTCCCTTTAATGTTGATAGGGTCAGTGCATTTTTGTTGGGCTTCGTTTGCTAGAACATATGAAGTCTTCGTGTTTCTCAGTGCCGATGGTAAATGTAGTTACTCCTTGAACGTAAGGCTAACTCTTGCGCGAGCGAGTTTTGTTCACTTTGTTTGTGAATTGGATCTCCTCAGATAGTGTGTCTGATTTTACCTCACAGTTCACATGCACCTCTTCCTACTTGATTATTGTGAACAGTGGAAAAAGTCTCCTATGCAGGTAGCACACATTCTTTTCCCTTCATCGTGTGGGTTTGAAAGCTTCAAGGGCTCATAGGTAAGAAGGAAAAGAATATGATAGGTGAAAGAACCTAGCTTGGGAGGGGTATCCAAGAATAAAAACGAGAATAACCAAAAGGCTTTTTAAACACGACAATAAAAGTAGTTTCTTTGAAATTACATAGGGTTTTAGCATGCTGCACATGAAAAGGTGTCCAAGGCAAAAATGTGCAGACATTGCTCAAGCAAATTTTTTTTTTTTTTACGTCTAAACTATATGAACTATTTAGCTACCAGGGATCTATCCGACGTTATCCTATATGGTTGTTTGGTCACAGCTAGTCTTCATGTCTGGTCTTCAATATTGAAGAATGTAGAGTGTTGGTCGAGGCTTCTGCTTGACTCCTTGAGTTCTTCAGATGACTTCTCTTTTCTTGGTATTGACTTTGCTCTTCCATAACAGGATTTTGGTCAGGCATTGTAGACTACCAGAGTTGTTGGGAAAGAAGCAGTAAACATGATGTTGAATAAGATAAGTCAATGAAAAACAATAGTCAAGAAGGAGACTACGAGAATTTATAAAAAATAGTATATATTTTGTTTTCAAATAGTCCCTAAGGCTTTCCATTTCTAACTAAGGCCACGCGACTAGGTCGACGTCGGCTCTGATACCACTTCTGTGAGGACCGGAATTACACTTCCAGACCTCCTGTGTAATCATGTCAATCCCAAGATCAATGTTGACAACACAGCGAAATGATACCATTGCAGAACGTACAAAAAGTACAGTTACATAGTTTGAATAGCAATAGCGAAATGTCTTGTGACATTTGTTACAATCAGAAAGCTCAGCGGAAATATAAATGCGAAGTGACTCCATCTAGCCACAGGCAGTCGATGTAGTCCACGAGGCCTCACTCTTAAGCATCGTCGTAGTAGTCGTAGTCTTCTTCTTCTTCGTAGTGATCTGAATAATCAACAAAAGCAATGCGATGAGTACATAATAATGTACTCAGCGTGCCCCCTCATGCAAAACCTATAATAGCTACATGTGGCTTCAAAGAAGGCTATATGGTTCTTTTGCATAAAAGCTAATTTTGTTTGCAATACCATATGTAGTAGTTTTGATAAAAACGATTTTAGATGAAAACAGTTTTGTATTCAGTGTAATGTTTCTCATCATTGTGAGTGTCCTCGACACCTCACGTTCTCCATAGAATTCCAGAATAGGGGTAGAGGGAAGTAGCAAAACAGGGTTCCTGTATGTCAAGAAAGATTCATGTGTCGTCCATGACCGTGGACACGGCTATTCGAATAGTTTTACACTCTGCAGAGGTGGTACACTTTCACCACACGTCACAAACTCGGCTAATTGCAACCAGCCGTCGCTAGCATAGCAATAGAGAATTCGTGACAAGGTCTTTTAGCTAGATCCCCCAAAGATGTGACATGCCCACCGGGTATGGCGCCGGAACTGAGAGTACGTCCCCAAACCGGTCCCCCCATCTGTGCCGAAGGTTCTCCCGTAGGCAGACACCCCATCTGCGGTACGGCGACATCGACACCAAAGGCTGACTAACTTACTTGACCCAGCCAGAGCCCATTAGCATGTGGTTGTACGGTGGTCACAATCTTCAAATCCGAGACTTATTAGGCCCTTATGCGGCACGGACGACGGATTGCCCCCTTCAGCTTGTGAAGGGCAGCCAATCGCTCCTTCATCAGTTGATCCAGCAGTCGCCCGCGCCAATGTTTAGATGGTAAGTTTCACCCAGAGTAGAAGGTAGAGTAGAGGAAGCAACAACGGCTTATCAGCCAAGCTCAACGAGCTCATCAAGTTCAGAAAATGTTTGTGACCCAAGGTCAACCAATTCCTCCAAAGAGGCAAGATAAAGATATCCTACTGGATATTAAGCATGGCTAAGCATTTCTACTCTACAGGATTACTATATAATTTCTACTCAGGGTATCAAGTATATAAGGCGACAAGCGGATCAGGCTGGTGTGTCAATCGACACGCCAGTAAATTGAAAATAGCATGCATAATTTTAAAACAATAAATAATGCCCCTTTTAAAAACATAGGATAAAAACATGAGGGGGGGGGGGGGGGGCATGCCTTCGTTGTTGAACTTCTTCTTATTATTCTTCTTCAGTAAGCTGATTATAACCACGTTCTTCAATAAGCTGATTATATCCGTCCAACCACGTCACTCCCTACTCGTCATAACGATAGCAAATGGCAACCAAATAAATACCAGAGCAATAATTACCAAATCCAAATGAAATACAAATGAGAATGCATGGAGTAGTAGTGGGAGAAGAATATAGAACACCTTGATAGAATTGTGAAAGTGAGTTGTGACAACTCAGATATGAATCAAATGGCATGGATAGGATGCTAGGATAGATTATCAAGATAAAGAGCTAGGATTAGATATGTGGATAGATTATCATACTAGAATGTCGTCATAAAGAGATACATGTAGATCTTACTATACTGTCTACAAACCCAACATAGGGGCTATAACATAGTTGGTCGTACCCATGTAACCCAATTAACTCGAACAACATAGTATAGCAAATCGAGATAACGCGCAAAATGCAAACAAGACATAACAATGAACCATATCATACTAGTTTGCAAACATCAAACAAATACTTATCATTCTAGTGATATTAACAATAGCTAGGATTATCTAGCATGATAACGCAAACATATAAGTAATACAAAAGCTAAGCTAAACATCATCCTATATAAAGCAAGAGCAATTCCATACTAAAGGTGATACAACAGAAACACACATGACACTTGTGAACCATCTAGCTATGCACCAGAACAAACAAGTTTAACATAAACAATAAATAAATTCTACCATAGCTATACTTCAGCGATAATAAGCTAAGAAGTAAACAAGGTATACCAACATCTAAAACATATGAATCATGCCATGGCAATGTATCAACTAAGATATGCTATCTACACAATTAGGAAACTTAATAACTTTCATGACAAGAATATCATTACAAGCATATATCAACAAAGTATAGTATATACTAAGCAAAGGTCATGGCACAACAATATATGACTAATTACAAATGATATACAAGCCTATACATTTGCTAGATACTATAGTACGGTACCAATAACAGTCAAGCTTTACATTACTAGCATGCGACAACAAAGCATACACGCATATACTACAAGACCACCCGCATGACATTCAACAAGCTAATCTACTCAAGAGAAAACGCATGCTCACAAACATATACAAAGATTGATATTAGCATGAACTACTACCATGCAATACAAACTACTGTGAGCATGTGATGATCTACTACAACAATTAAGTAACATATATGTATGGGACACTATATACTTATAGAACCAAACGACCACTGAGAGCATATTATCAACTAGTCAACCAGAAAAACTATGCTTGCATACATAGAGACAAAGCAGTGTAACATGCAATGCTAATTTAAAAAGGATCTAAACATTCATAAACATAACACAAAGAACTGGGCAGTCGAATGTGACATGAAGGTAGATCCTATATAGCTATATACATACATGCAAGACATTAAAATACATCCTAAGACAAAGTTAGAGGCTAGAATAAATTATATGAAACACACGGTACACAAGATATCCATGATACATATTAAGCATGGATAATAAACAAGAAAAACAACACAAACGCAACAACATGATAAGCTACTAATAACATGAACACACCAACTAATTCTAAGCATGAGTACTAGACAACATGAGCAATCAAAGAATACAATCTACTTGCAAAATATAGTAACTTATTTCACGGCAGTACTTATCAAGTGATAAACAAATCAGAAAACTCATAGATAAACATGCCTTCACAAAACAAACTAATAGTAACAAGTCATGCATGCATAAGGGATTAAACATCGATCAAGATTGCACAATATATCGCCACAAGATATCACCATAATCATGCTAGTGATTATTCAAAATCAACACAAGCAATTTTAATTATAATGATAAATCACAAACTAATATTTAAATACAAACGACCATCTAAACATGTCACAAAAATTATACTAAACAGAAATTACAGAGAACTCCTACACATGTAATTTAACTAGTAATAAATCACACACAAAATCAAGCATATAAATTAAATATGTTTTGACCCAAAGTTTGATATATAAAAGCCTAAAGTAAATTCTACCCAATGGATTTACAATCCAGCACCACCAAAAGGTTTCTAAGGTCATCTAGATATTTTCACATGTTTAGATCGAAGTGTACAAATGAACATAGAAAGATTTGCATGGAAATGTCGGTATTCGACGAATTGGCATCAATGGTGTTTTTCCTCTGGTGATTGGGTTGGAGATTCATCTTCTCCGGACTTGTGGAGACGAGTTGCACAAAGTGACGCGAAGGGTATGACGAAATTGTGCTGAAAACTGAGGATGGCGTAAGAACGTCGACACTGGATGTCATGGTTATGAGTTGGCGTGGAGAGTGGCATAGATAGGTTGCAAAAGGATGTCTAGGAGGTAGGTATACATAGTATGAGACTACGGTGTAAAGGGACTGATCATATTCTCACCATATGCGACGGATGCATCCGACAAAGTAGATGAACCGAGCAGATGGAGTTGCAGAATTCGTCAGCTGCGATCAACGGTTCGATCTTCTGGTCGCCTGGATCGGTCCTTCACCTCCTCGCGGCCCTGGTGGCGCAGCAGTTCGGCTTGTGGTAGCCGAGCGCTGGAAACGTGAGCGGCGGCATCGTCGACGGTCTGACCGGAGCTTCGCGAGATTGAATTGTGGGGCGAGCTAGGGCTTGTGCTGCCGGCGAGAGGTGGAGAGGAGAGCGAGAGGAGTCGACTAGGTGCTTCATATTGGCAGGGGCGAGGGTGCAGAACGAGGCTTGGTTTACTGAGCGTTTCGCGCGTTCTTGTGTGGCGGAAAGACTGGAAAATGAATGGCCCAGTAAAGACAATTTGATGCGGCAGTTTCATGTGCGAGCTGCCGTTTCTGTTTGCTGTGTGTGTGCGCGTCCGTGGAGGAAAAGGAAGCAGGACTCGCTCGGCTTAGTCGTGCCGGCGTGCTGGGCAGTTTGGCAGGTGTCCCGTGCGTGCGAGCGAGAACGAGCAGGACTCACTCAGCTTGGCCTTGTATCTGTCTCCGCTGACTTTGGTGGGCTGGGCAAGTTGGAGCGGTACAAGCAGCTAGAAAGAAAAGAAAGACACGAAAAAGGAGAACAGAAAAGAATGAGAAGAGAGGAGATACAGACTGAACGCGCGCAAACCTAGATATACGGTGCATGTGCCATGGCCTAGTGCATCGGCAGGAAAAAGGAACTGAAGAAATATTCGATGAAAGGAACGATCGGTGCATGCTACATGAAAAAAGAACATGTGCGTGCATGGCTACAGTGTGTAAGCACGTCCATGTGATTGGCTAGAGGATCAACACAAAATAGAATTTGTTTTGGGAAGAATCAGATAAGAATAACTTGGCAAATTAATCTCAAAACATAGGAAAGAAAATAAATGTATTTCTTTCAGAGAGATTCGGAAAAAGTAATAAAGCTCCGGGGAAAATACCAAATGAACTCTAAAAACGAAATGGGTTTTTAGAGTAAAATATTTTAATATGTAGAACTATTTAAAATATAAACCAAGTTTCAAGGAAAATAAAATTAAGATTTAAATTATCGTTGGTATTAATTCAATTTAAACCGTTTGTGTTTGAAAATTTCCAGTTAACATTTATTATTTGAACGAAATTTTCTAGTACTCATTTTCAGACAAAAGAATTTTTTTTTTTTAAACTCCAAAAATCGGTCTGTTACAGTCGTGGATTTTTTTGTTGTGTTTTTGCAGGTGGTGTGGGCTTGTTGTTATCATAATTTCACCCCTAGGGCACCTAGTTCCAGTAGAGGATCAACTCGAATTTGATTTGTTCAGTGTTTTTGATTGTCAAATAGAACTGTGTGGGGTTATCTATGCGTTTTGTACTGTTGTATATAGTTGTTTTTAATGCATTTTCTCACAGTTTAGTGTAAGCATCAGTGACCTAATGTTTCTTTGTTGTCTTTTTGTAGAGGGCACTCTATATGGACTGAATCTGTTTTTTTTTTTTTGAAACTTTATGGACTGAATCTGTTGAAGCTAATATCGGCGTTGGTTATAGTAGATGGCACTCTATATTTCTTTTTCTTCTTCTTCATTTCCCTTCTGGATTTTGCTTGCTGTTTTCAAAGTAGTTTCAGCCTTCTTGTCATGTATGAACTGTTGGTGGCTCACTCCATCTCGAACTGTATCACATACATGCGAGTAGGGAGTATAGTATAATATCATTGTCGTTTTGTGTCATCCTTTTTTTTTTTGAAGTAACATGCGAATCATACCTCATCAAGTTCTATGTTTTGAAATAAGTTCTCTGCCCATGGATCAATGTCATAAAGATTTCCATTATTTCCCTCATTACTGTTTTCTGTGCTCCCAGTTGCCGCAAAGCCATCGAAAGCTGAAGAAGGTGGTCCACTGCAACTCCCTGTAGCAGTTAAGTTATGAATACCCTGCATAAATAGATTTGTCAGATGATTGTTTTCTGTTCTGATTCAAACCATGTGTAAAATCATTTGTGTGCGGCTTGATTATCTTTAGTATTTTTTGGGATAATCAATACATATGTGCATACACTTGTTGTCTCATACATTGCGCCATCATCCTGCCTTTTAAAACCTGAATCTCTTTGGGTTCCATCTGAGTCGCAAACCTTGAGTAATTTTTTGTTAGTACAGTTTATACATAAAGTTTGTATGTACGTTTAGTTTCTTGTTGTACTTTTTGTACCTGCATTGAATTTTTGTGGTTTCTCGATGTGTATGCAGTGTAAAAATTCCCCTGAAGCAGCCGTGTGTTTGTCGTTTCTCGATGTGTATGCAGTGTCAAAATTCCCCTGAAGCAGCCCTATGTATGTAAAATCGTGGCTCTGCATTGAAATCTATATCATTAACACTCAATAATATATTCACATATTATATTTTTTAAGAAATGTTTTATTACATACCTGGAAGAACACGTCGTCAAAGCTGAATTTGTTTAGCTGTTTATCTTCTGGTCCCTTGCATGTAGCATCATCATCCTGTATAAATAAACCATTAACACTTCCTCTTTAAATTTTTAATTCATTTTTTGTTTATTTTTTTTGTATATGAATATATTTTTCATTTATCTTATTTTCCTTACCTCAGCCACTTTTTAATGAAATACATGTCATTTTTGTTTTGACAATATGAAATGTAGAGCTTTGAGCTACCGCATTGATTTTTGCTAGACATTTACTCCCCCATGTAGCAAGTTCACCTCTCACCAAACCACTACTTATTTTAACATTTTAATTGTGCGCAGAGGCATCTTCTCTGTTGGCCTCCCCCTTAACTGTGCTCCCAGGCAAAGTAGTCCTCATTGTTCCCCATTCTGTTGGCATCTTCTCTCTCTCTCTTTGAAGACTCAGGTTTCTATCTATCTCTTTTTAGATTCAGTTTTCTCTCTCTCTGTTTCTGCATCTCTCTCTCTGAATCTATGTTTCTGCATCTATCTATCTCTGAATCTATTTCTTTGCATGCATCTCTCTCTATCTCTTTCTCTGCTTTGCATGCATCTCTCTATCTATCTCTAGTTTCAGGCTTTGCATGCATCTCTCTCTATCTCTCTCTAGTTTCAGGCTTTGTATGCATCTATCTCTATCTCTCTCTAGTTTCAGGCTTTGTATGCATCTCTCTTTATCTCTCTCTAGTTTTAGGCTTTGTATGCATCTCTCTCTATCTCTCTTTGCATGCATCTCTCTCTATCTCTCTCTGCTTTGCATGCATCTCTCTCTAGTTTCAGGCTTTGTATGCATCTCTAGTTTCAGGCTTTGTATGCATCTCTCTCTATCTTTCTCTGCTTTTCATGAATCTCTCTCTGTCTCTCTCTCTATTTATGCATCTATCTCTCTCTTTTCTTTGCTTGCATCTCTCTCTTTCTTTTCAGTTCTCTATCTCTTTTTAGGCGTCTCTTTTTATATTGTTATGTCATTGTGTGTGTCGTATGAGCAATATGTATGCTATCTCACTCTCTCTCTCTCTCTGTTTGAACTATGTAAACAAGAATTAAAGTTTTGAACTATGTAAATAATAAGTAATGTTTTGTCTCTCTCTCGGTATATATGCTATCTCACACTCTCTCTGTTTGAACTATGTAAATAAGAACTAAATTTCACATCGTGGCTGCATAACTGCACGTTGCATATGTATGTCTAAACCCTGCCTCGACTGTTCCTAGGCGTCATGTAGTTGGTATAGTCTCTATATAATTATTGAGTTTAGTGAGTTTATTCTAGTCACTAATGTCTGCCTCTAGATTTTAGCTATTATTGGCATTGGTTAGTTATCTAGTGTATCATTGTCATCTAAGTTACTTAGTCTATTTATTTGGTGATTCGATTTTCTTATAAATGTAGATGTGGTGTGAGGTTTGTGGATGGCCGGATGGTCCTTGCCAAAAGAAGAGGAGGTAGTCTTCCTTCTTTTATATATACCTTGGGAAAATAATTCTTCAATCCATGGTATATTCCTTTTGTGTTTCCTCATTCAATTTTTTCTAGGTACTAGTTTCCCCACCAACAAGAAGATACGGCTCTTGGTATTAATCAAGTTTTTATCTCTTTTTTTGTTAACCAGACTGTCCCCTGTTTCATGAAAGCTGAGATAAACCAGACTGTTCAGGATTGATCTTAATCATCCGCCTCCATTTTTCCCAATTTTCCCTGAAGAAGGTGTTGATGTCCCCAAGCAAAGGTTTTTAGGTACTATGTAGTATTTTCTCTGATTTGTTTTGTCATTTCGATTTCCTTTGTATGTGTTCTGTTCAGCAACGACATGAGTGTTAATGGCTAGGTAGATATGATCATGGTCCAGTCCCCCCTCTAAGAAATAACATGCATAATCTGTTTTATAGCTTCCTTTCTTTTTTGAGTCGACAAGAAGGCTGCATTGCGTCATTTTGGTCTGAACCTGGTTGTTTCCACACCTTCAATTTTTTTGTAGAAGCTCATGTGTTCGAGGGCAATGTAACTGTTGTTGTGTTCTCAAGGGGGCTTCAACTCACTGCCAGACAGGAAGGATGAATGCATGCGTCCTCGCAGCGGCATTGGTTTGGGAGCTGTTTTCGTCCACACATTAACAGTCACAGATGTAGAGCACAATGGATTGGTAATGCTTTGCTTGTCCAGTTAGCTATTTTTTTTGGGATACTCCTCTGATGTATCTGTTCTTTTCTACTTTAGTTTTTCTGTTGTGTTCTTGATTCTGTTGGCTCTATTTTTTTTGCAGCACATCCCCAAGGAGATTGTCTCAGTTTTGAACATTCCTGAGAAGGGAAATGCAGTCCTCATGAGAAGTATTTTTGGCGTGAACCACAGGGCATCATCATACTACACGTGCAAAGACAGAAGGGTGTGTCTCAGGAATGGATGGTCAACTTTCGCTAACGAGAATGAACTGGGACATGGGATGGTTGTGCTGATCTTGTTTCACAAGAACGATGACCGCTACCTGATGGTCACGTTCGATGTTCTTTAGACCTCAAATGAAGGGTAGGGGGTGGGGGCCGGGGTGGCTTTCCTTGATATGTCGGCATTGCAAACTCTATATATATTATGTGATGGTATATATCTTTTTACCTGAAGAGTGGATGACTGCTTTCTGCCCATGTCAGCATCTCTTCATATCTTACTGACTTGTTCATCCTCTATCCCGTCAGATCCCTTGCTTCCATCTCTCC
Source organism: Poa pratensis (assembly GCA_947311845.1). Classification (NCBI taxonomy): domain Eukaryota; kingdom Viridiplantae; phylum Streptophyta; class Magnoliopsida; order Poales; family Poaceae; genus Poa; species Poa pratensis. Next base: position 86,968,742 of record CAMZMU010000085.1, read on the forward strand.
CGGTCAGATCTTTTGCTTCTGTGTTCATCAGACTCCATGTTTTGTGGTTGATTCTCCCCCCTAAATCTTGCATCTACTGTGTGTTTTTCTGTGTGTTTTCCGGTGTTTTCGCCCCTGTTCTTGACGAGGCGAGACAGCAGGTGATCGATCTCTTCTTTCTTGAGGAAGAAGATCCTTACCTGCCCCATGTACCCAGCAGCCAGCTGTCCCACTCGCACGGCAGAATTTCTGTCCAAAGGCTGCCCGACGTGGGAGAAGCCCACAGCTGAAAGAGAGAAAGCCCAAGAAGATTTGGCACATGGGTTCTATCTGTTTTGTGCCCGGGTCGGGCTGAAAATCCAACGACCCGTTAAGAGACAGAGAAGCTGTCCACGGTTCAAATAGGCCTTCCACTTGAAAAACAACGCGGGCTGGTTTCGCTGAGCAGTTTCCCTTCCTTTTTTGGTCCACGTGTTCGTCAGAAAATCTGTTTGTGCACGAAAACTAAAACAGCTAGCTAACAGATAGACAATCCCTATATAAAAGAAAGATAGATTGTTGTAACCTGGGTGATCCCTTGTAATCATCTGGCACGTTGACGGTTCTGTTCCGTCTCTGTCAGGCACTCAGGCTTGCATTTTTGGTCAGTTGCTTGATTTGACCACGCTTTGCCTGGGTTAGTTTGACCGTTTGACATGGTCGCTCCGCTCCCTGCCTGTAACCAACCTACCACGAAATTACAAGATGCACGTACACGTGCATGTGCTCCGAGCCTGTGAGTGACTTGCTCTAACTGATTACTACTCCCTCCGTCCAAAAATAAGTGTCTCAAATTTGATAAAAAATGGATGTATCTATATATGAAACATGTCTACATACATTCAATTTTGGACAAACTTGAGACACTTATTTTGGGACGGAGGGAGTACTTACTTCGAAACATGATCTGCTTGCTTGCTTTTTGCTTATGTACGAGATCATGGATTTGTTCGGTTGCTTGTAGCACGTGAACATGACAATGGACCTCAAGTTTGAGGGGATGCCACTTTTAGGGTTTGTTTGGCAGATTGTATCATCCTTCGCTGTGGTGGTGATGGATATCTTTGTCACGCGCCGCTCGATGAGTCGTTGGTCTCCTCGAGGGCCACCGCTCGCGCCTCTCCCGAGACGCGGTGCTGTAGGAGGCAAACAACCAAACATGGCGGCCTTCTTCGGGAAGGGTGGCAACTTATCCTCCTCTGTCTCATCCTCCTCCTCCATCTCCCCGCCGTCGTTTGATGAAGGCCGATGAGTTGGTTTTGAGGGTGGCGCATGTGTGTGGCTGCCGTCAGAGTGGTCAAGGTGGTATCGAGATGGCAGACCATCTTTTCAGGGTTAGACGGTGAACTGGGAGCACGAAGTTGGATGAGAGCACGGGGAACAATTTTATAGGGACGTGGCGTCATTTTATTGACGTAAAGTTTAGTTGTGAAGGCGGGAAGCCCCGTGCGTGGTGTGGCGTGTGCATGTTTTATTAGTTAATGCTGACACATAAAGAAATGACATTGTCCGCCTAAAAACAGAGAAGGTGGGTAGGCGACATGCAAAGTACACTAGAAATGATAGCTAGACTGCTGCTGCTGGCTCAAGGAGAGAAAAATAGGGAAACGGCGGGATCCCAACGGCACGAAAAACGGGCGGCCGTTACTCCCGTCCCATCACGCCATGTGTGTCACTGACGTGCGGGCCCCACACGTCAGGTGGTGCACTGCACGCGACCACGTCCGCTCGCCGGCCGACCATTCCAGGCCACCGGTCCAAAAGCAACTTTTCACCAGTGGCAACCGACTGGCAAGCGGGGCCCAACGCGTGAACTGGTTGCTCTGCGTGACAGACAGGTCGGGACCACCCCAGTCGCCCCGGCGCCGCTTCCGCGCTGGCTGGGCCCACTTTTAGACCGTTTCTTCCCACCCAAATCGATCTATAATCATCAATCACTACTCCTCGATTATTACTAATTTGTTTTTAGATCGTCAATTAATCTACCAATCCCTCCCCGCTGCCGCGGCCTCCTCTTCCGCGGACGGCCACTCGGAGAGGAGAAGAAATCCTCTCCCCCATAAATAACACCTCACCTCGCTCGCGTCTCCGACCCCAGTCGCCTCGGCCGAGCGAGCGAGCGGAGCTGGATCGGAAACGACAGCGACCTCCGACGCCTTGTATCTCCTCCCCCTCCTCCTCCTTACCCACTAAGAAAAAGCCAGCGAGACCGAGAGAGAGAAGGAAAGAGTGCCGGCCTCCTCCCTTCCTCCCCTCTTCGCGTCGACGCTGCCCGCGCCATAAAGCCCTCTCCGCGTGTCCCTCGTTCCTTCCTCATCGTGCTTTTTGCGGCGTGTCGGATCCGATTGGGATTTCCGGCGGCAGCGCCAGAGCAGATCGGGTCTCCTTCTCCCTCTCCGCCGCGGATTCCTTCCGGGGCGCGGTCCAGAAATCACCCGCAGCCCCCTCCGCGCCGATTCGCTCCCATCCTAGGCTCCTCGCGGCGCGATGTGGGGGGAGACGAAGCCGATGTTCAAATCCCGGGGCGTGACCGGGCTCAACGCCGGCGGGCTCGAGGACGGGGACTACTTCTCCCACACCGGCCCGCGCAAGGACACCTGGTGGTCCACGGGGCTCCTCAAGCTCGTCACGGCCATGGTCATCTTCATGGCGGGGGTGGTCATCGGCCTCTCCGTCAGCGCCAACGTCTCGCGCTACTACTACAACTCCCACACCGATCTCTTCTTCCCCACCGCCACCTACACCGGCTCCTGCGACAACCGCCGCGGCGCCGCGGGGGACTGCGGGCCCGGGTTCAAGGCTTTCGTGCACCCGCCGCAGCTCGCGCACTCCATGACCGACGACGAGCTCTTCTGGCGGGCCACGCTCGTGCCCACGGCCGAGGAGTTCCCCTTCCAGCGCGTGCCCAAGGTGGCGTTCCTCTTCATGACACGGGGGCCGCTCCCCTTCGCGCCGCTCTGGGAGAAGTTCTTCAAGGGACACCAGGGGCTCTTCTCCGTGTACCTGCACACCATACCGGATTACAAGCTCAACGTCTCCAAGACGTCCCCGTTCTACGGGCGCCAGATCCCCAGCGAGGTACTGTCACAACATCCTCTTCTTTCTTCAGCATAACTAATTTATTTACTGCATCGGCATTGCTTTACGAGCTTGCAATCCTCGATTCGCGCCGAATTGGTTGAACCATGTCGCTTGCCTTGCGGCGTTGATTGATTCGTTAGCTAGCTAGCTGGTTCCTCGGTGGAGTGAGTCAGACAACCGTTGGCCGTCGTGCTAGTTGGTGCCTGCCATGTGCGCCCTACTTGATTGATGATTGGGGTATGTGTGCAAACGGCTCCAGGGGAAGGAATATGCTTTGCTTGCTTGACCCCATGCTAGGATGGTGGGTGAACTACTTGATGGATGGATTCTAGAACTAGTGCTGCTCACAAATATTTCTAATTATGTTATTTAGATATGCTTCATCGACTCAGTTTATCTAGTTCTGTACTAAACAACTAGTCAAGACATTGGGGATGTCTTATGGTTGGGACCTGGGATATTTAATTTTGGTGCCTGATTCCTTCTCGTATATTTTTTGGGATAAAGTTTCAACTTCAAATTTAATATTTTACATTGCATTGCAAGTGCCCTCCATGTGCAGTTTAACGGCTAGTTTCTCAAAGTAGTGCTGCTCACGAAAACTGCTAATTATGTGATTTAGATATGCTTCATCGACTCAGTTTATCTTAACAACTAGTCAAGACATTGGGGATGTCTTGTGTTTGGGACCTGGGATATTCTATTTTTGGTGCCTGATTCATCCTCGTATATTTTGGGGGCTCAAGTTTCAACTTCGAATTTAATATTTTACATTGCATTGCAAGTGCAGTTAACGGCTAGTTTTGTTGCGTGTTCTGATCTTTTATTTCTTGTCAATGCAGGAAGTGTCTTGGGGATCGATAACTCTCGTAGATGCTGAGAAGCGCTTGCTGGCCAATGCCTTGCTGGATTACTCGAACGAGCGGTTTGTTCTGCTCTCGGAGAGCTGCATTCCGGTGTTCAATTTCCCAACCGTCTACGAGTACCTCATAAACTCGGAGCACAGCTTCGTCGAGTCCTACAACATCGACACCCCTCAGAGTGCTGGCCGCTACAACCGTCGGATGGCCCCTCACATCTTGCCCGAGCAGTGGAGGAAAGGGTCAGAGTGGTTTGAGCTCAACCGTGAATTGGCTGTGCGTGTAGTAGCAGACTACAAGTACTACTCAATCTTCAGGAAGCACTGCAGACCATCCTGCTACCCGGATGAGCATTACATACCAACCTATCTTCATCTGTTCCATGGGGCGCTCAACGCCAACAGGACCATCACATGGGTTGATTGGTCAAGAGGAGGCCCGCATCCAGCAAGGTATGGTGCTGGAAACATCAATGTGGAGTTCATCCAGGCCATCAGGAACAATGGTACACAGTGCCTTTACAACTCCAAGCAAACTTCTGTCTGCTACCTCTTCGCTAGGAAGTTTGCTCCTAGTGCTCTGGGGCCATTGATGAACCTCACTTCGACCGTGTTGGACTTTTGAGTCGCAACACCTCATCGGCAATTACATTATCGAGCTATCTCCATCGTCGCGCTGCATACCGGTCACCAGGGAGTAGAGGTACTCTGCTAGCTCAGGGACATGTGTCTCCTCCTCCTATTAGATAGATCAGAGACAGCTTTCGACGATGCGTCGCTGGCGGATGACGCTGCAGGGGACGGTGAAACTTACTTCACTTATCCTGGAGCAGATTCCTGAGTAATGGACGAATGGCACTACATTCAGAGAGGACTTTTTCACCTCCAATTCTTTTTTTAATATATCATTAGCTATGTGATAGATCTTTTCTTTTCTTTTCTGCCGCCATCTTATTGTAATGACTTGGTCAGGATACTAATTTTATGTGAATATAACTCCTCAATCATTGCTTTGCTTCAAGTCTGGCGCTGCCAGATGTCGCTGCACACTTGATACATAGCCAGACTCTAAATCTTCAAGTCACAGCTTGTCATCGGTTGTTGAGGCCTGGATGGCATGGTCCAGAAAAGCTGGATAGAGAAGTTTGTGGATGTAGGCAGAATATGCCACCACCCTGTGTCGCCATCTTTACAAGAGAGAAATAAGTTGGGTTCTTTTCTGAAAGGCACACATGAGTAGGCCTACAAATTCTTAATCTGTCCAGACATAGGTGCTGTTACAGACAGAGTGTACTTGTTTGCAAGTGAAATTGCATAATATTTTCAGGAACATGCTTAATTGGCCGTTGCGTTTGGCAGCTGCACAAAACTAAGATTGGTTGGCGAACATGGGAGACATGATTTAGGCTGGTGGCAGGGCAGCCCACACCCTTCTCATGCCCTGGGCCGGTGATTACTATTATAAGCCAGAAGTACAAGTCTATGAATATTTCATTCCGAAAAGTATTCTTCTGTGGTGCCTGTCTAGGATGATTCTGGTTAGATATTCGGTGCAATTCTAGTGGAGGTCATGAAGTGTAACGGCGTTGAAACGGTTGTGAGATTTCTGGGTGAAAGTGACTGTTTCTGTTCCTTGCTGATGACCTGGTCTATTTTGACAAAGAAATAAAGGTGGGGTTGAAAGTGATGCCTTATGATGAAGTACTACAAGCCTATATGTTCCTTTTTTTTTTTTGCGGGGAAAGATCAGATATATTAAACCACAGTTCTTACAAGACAGTCCTCGAGAAAATGAAAATTACATTCCAGTCCTGCAGAAACTACGAGGTCAACGCCGTCGAAGAAGACGCTCTGCCGGCGCGCCGCCGCCGCTCCTCCACTGCATCCTTGGATAGGAGAGAGTCCCATGGCGGACGGGAAGTCGACAGTCCTCAGCTCCAGAGAGCCTCCACCCTGCATCGCCGTCGTCGTCCTCGATTTGGTTCGCAATATCTTCACCTTCAGAAGCTTTCGGAACCGGCGCCGCCGCTCCACGGACACCGGGACGGGAAGCGAGCGCAGCGCAGCTCCACCGAGCTGCAAGCGCTGGGAAGGAGGCGGATCCGTGGTCGCACCCCGAAGAGCGCCACCACCAGAGAGAATCACCGCCGCCACCAAAACGCCCGACCGGCCGCGCCATCCTCTCCACGACGCCGCCGGCAGGCCCCTACTCAACCCTAGACTATGTACAGACAGGATTCGAGGTTTCCCCACCCTCCCGCCGCCGCGGTGGCCGGCGGAGGGAGGGGAAACCGGCGATTCACCGTCGGCGAGCTGGATCGAACAAGGAGGGGAAAAAATCGTCTCTTCTCTACTGTAGCGGGGAAGAGAGCAGGTCCAAGGTCCTTCACTGGTATGATATTTACAATCCTATATGTTCCTGAAGTACTACAGGCATATATGTTCCTGAATGAATCAACAGAAGGCCCTGTTTGGAACACAGGAATGCAAAACATAGGAATAGAGAAAAATACAGGAATAGGAAAGGAATGCATGCATGGGTAAACCCGAGGAATACAAAACGTAGGAAAGTGTTACACTAGTCCGATTGGAACGCAGGAAAGAGAAAATACTGAAACCGTGAAACAAAAGCATAAGACGCTACATTTGCCTCGTAGGATAAACATGCCATTTTACTGCTACTCACTTTGTTTAAACGACTTGATCCAAAGCATAAGACACTACATTTGCCTCGTTCTTCCTCTACACAGGAATGGGAAAAAGAGCTCGGAGCTAATGTTTTGTTTCCTTTGATTTTCCCGTGAAACCAGTTGCCGAGGAATTTTTCCTGCACTTTTCCTATGATCGATTCATGTGAACCAAACGGCTCTACAGTTCAAATCCTATAGGAAACGAAATCCTATACTTTTCCTATGAATATCCTGTAAACCACACGGGCCCTTAAATTCTTCGAAATTCATCAGCATAGGGCATGGACCTGTTTTGAACGTGCGATCATATTTGTAACCCATACGGAAATTGAACTGTTTCCGTATGTGAAAATAGTTCTGAAGAAAATTCCCTTAGAAATACTGCGTTCCGAGTAGGCAAAGTGGGGGTGAGCATGACCAAGTCTTTTAGGCCTGTGCCTTTGCCATCCATGCCTAATCCATCATGGTACACACATGTGGTTCAAATTTGAGGAGAGATTCTTTTTGGTGAGCATGGACAAGGTTTGGGATGAGTAAAATGTTCCTTTCGTTTCTCGAAAAAAAAAGTTTCGTTCTTTCGCTACCGGTCCTTCGTTATCTGAAGAACCTAGCGGCAATCGAATTTCTGTACGGTTTCAGTGGGATCAATTCACATGTACATACGCAACAAGTATGTTCAGTTGTTCTTCAGTGAGATTTGTTAATGTATATCTGATCTCCATCAAACTTTGTATTGCAAGAAATTCGTACGACTTGAATGTGATTTTTTTCAATGGATTGTCTTTGGATCAAACGTTGCTACCCAAATTGCTATCGACTGGATTCCTACGTCCCAGTTCCATAGAAACTGAAGCATCTAGCCCAACCTCTTTCTGAGGGCCTCTTCGATTCGTAGGATTCTACTAATGCAAAATAGGAAAAAAACACAAGATTGTAAATTTGTAATGCCATGCACATTCTAATACCACGTGATTTTATACGCACCAAAACTTGTTCGATTCCCTCAAGAAATAAAAGGATTCTAAAAAGAAAAATGAATGGATGTTAGATTTATAGTGTAAAATGACTCCTTAGAAGAAAAAAATCCTATGAGACTCCGTCCTGCAATCAAATAACCATTATTGAAAAAATGTATAAGAATTTGAATTCTCCAAAAATTTCCATGCAAATCTTTTAAATCAAAGAGACCTTTAGACTCAGGCAGATAGGATCAGGTCACTTTTCTTTATTTGTATATGTTCCACCAAAACAATTATTCTAACAATCCTCCGTTTTGCACAAGCAAAGATGTAAGATTGTAGTATTTTTTGTATTCATGTGATTTAAAGAAGTTGTGCTTCTATGTATGTCATCCGCAAGAATTACGAAAAGGATCACAACTAGTTTCTTAAAAGCATCGACTCACATGTACGGTTCTAATGGGATAAAATCACAAGTAGGGACACTTAGGTGCTTTTGTTAGTGATCTTTGTGAATCTCAGCGTATAATTAAAAGATTCGCGTGAGTGTATACATATCGTGCATTTTTTCAATTTTAGGTACTAGTAGATTTTTTAGCGGTTTTGGGGTAAAATAGGTACCTCTACCTTTTCAGAAGAAAAAACACTTAGATTTTTAGAAAATGTAGAATGACTAGCTTTTTTCTAGAGAACAAAGGAAAAAAAAGTTTAGAACTAAGAAAGGAAATAGCTGGTTTATTGAGAAAACAATCTGGCCTAGCCACATGCTAGTTCAGTCCATGCTATAAGATACTAGTAGGTAGCCCACACGAAGGCCCATCTTCTAAGCCCAAACTGCAATTCAGTAGGGCAGGCTCATTGAAGGCTTGCTCTATCTGAATTCCTTCTCACAAGGATTCAGTCTGTGGAAATAAACTGTGCTTCTGTTACTGTCCTTCTCTTATCCCGCTTGCCGAAATGCGCGCTCCATTACCTCATTTTACTTGTAAAATAAGAGGTTCCGTTGTGATACCGAACAACGGTGGCTTTAGCTGTGCGAATTGTAAAGCTAGCTAGCTTGAAGCGGTGGCTGAACACGGCGGCTTCCATCCCAAAGTGGCGTCGCTGTTAGAATAAATAGGTCTTTCATGTATTGGATACGGTGTAGTACACCGATCCACCTCTCCCTCGTATCCCTTTGTACTTCTGTTTCACGTACGATGTACATGCCTTGTCGGTGGTTTACCGATCCTATATAAACACGAAACACGAGCCAGGGAGAGGTATCGTTTCCGCCTAGGTTAATTCACATGGTATCAGAGCCTAGCTCTTCCATGACCTAGCCGCCGCCGATCCACAAAAAAAACCACAACCAAGAAAAACCAAGATCGATCCCTCCCTCTCAAAACCATGGCGTCTTCCTCATCCACGATGACGCCCGCTGCTTTGGCCGCGGCCCTTGGGGCCCCGCCCTCGCAGCCATTGACGCAGGACAACTTCCTGTTCTGGCAGGCTCTTGTCTTCCCAGCCCTTCGCGGTGCCCGTGCCATGGGTTTGATCGATGGCACCGATGCTGCGCCGGCAGAAAAACTTGAGGTCGAGGATACAGAAAAGAACAAGAAACTCGTTGACAATCCAGACTACTTTGATTGGGTTGCACGAGACCAGCAGGTGATGCGATATCTTCTCAATTCGATGTCGCCAGATGTGCTCTCGCATGTCCTGGGTCTGACCACCACCGCTGAAGTTTGGAGCGCGCTCACGGAGATGTTTTCCTCGCAGTCTCGCTCGAGGATCCAGCACCTCCGCACCGCCCTCAAAAGCACAAGGAAAGCTGATATGACCGCGGCACAGTTCTTCACAAAGATGAAGGGACTTGGTGCCGAGATGGCCGCCGCGGGAAAAACCCATAGATGAAGAAGAGCTAGTTGGGTATATACTCAACGGGCTAGATGGCACGTACAACAGCATAGTGTCCACAGCAAACGCCGTGAAAACCAGCCTTGCCGATCTGTTCGGTCAGGTTTCTGCACATGACATGCGCCAGGAGATGCTGATCGCGACGGGACAGGCTGCTCCCGATGCCTTCACCTCCTCCGCGAACGCCGCTCGCCGTGATCACGGTGGACATGGAGATGACAACCGCGGGCACCCCGCTGAACATGGTGTCCGTGGAGATCGTGGGAGCTTTGATAATCGTGGAGCACGTGGTGACCGCGGCGACCGCGACCGCTATGATGATGGCCGCATGAGTGGTCGCTATGATGATGTCCGCCGTGATGATGGTGGTCAAGAAAGGCGCCGTCGAGATGATGGAGATCGCAGAGGTTATCGTGGCCGCCGGGATGATGGTGGCCATCGTCGCCGCTATCATGGACGTGCTCCCACACCGTATGTGGATGTCACCTGTCAGATTTGCAAAATCCATGGTCACCCAGCGAGTGTGTGCTGGTGGCGTTTCAAGCGTGATGATTCTGATGATGATGGAGACCGTGGCACAAAGACTGCGCATGTTGCTTCATATGGAGTTGATACCAACTGGTACTCCGACACCGGCGCTACAAACCACATCACGGGGGAGTTGAGCAAGCTCTCCACCCATGACAAGTACAAGGGACATGACTGCGTCCGCACGGCCAATGGTAACGGTATGCACATAAGTCATATTGGTCATTCAATTTTGCGCACCCACATGATTCTTTGCATCTTAGAAATATCCTACATGTTCCTAGTGCTTCTAAAAATTTGTTGTCTGTTCATAAGCTTACACTTGATAATAATGTGTTTCTCGAGTTTCACCCACACTTCTTTTTGATTAAGGACCAGGCCACAAGGAGAATTCTGTTTGAGGGTCCCTGTCATGGTGGTCTCTACCCGCTAGTGCCTGTCTCTTCCGGGTCGTCCAAGCAAGCCTTCATTACAATAAAGCCTTCGTCTTCTACATGGCATCGTCGTTTAGGACATCCTTCCTCGTTTGTGGTCAATAAAATTCTTAGGAAACACAATATTTCTTATACTCCAGAAACAAGTGAAAGGGCATTTATGATCTCTCTATGTTTTGTGTGTTAGATAACAACACCGGTAAAGGATTAATATGTTGCTAAGTGTTTTCAGAAAGCGTCCGGTTCCACCCTGAAAGGATCGGTATGACACCTAGAGGGGGGGGGGGGGTGAATAGGTGCTACTCCAATTTTAGTCTTTTTCAATTTAGGCTTGACACAAAAGGTAAATTCTCTAGATATGCAACTACGGTGAATTTACCTATATGACAAGCTAGCAACTAAGCACGATATAATAAGGCGGTAAACAAGGATAGAGGTAACCGAAGTCAAAGCACGCGGAGACACGGATGTAATCCCGAGTTCCTCCTTTTTAGGGGAGTACGTCTCGTTGGAGAGGTGTGAACCAACACAATGGTTCAACGGCCACAAAGGCCTCACCCTCTTCTCCGGTGAACCGCACCACAAAGGTTTGGTTCACTTCAACTATCGGAAACCTTCGAGGCGGAGTCCGGAGCCTTTACAACAACGATTTGGGGCACAACCCACAAAGGATTGGGGGCTCCCAAACAGCTACAATCTGTCACAAAGACAATCAAGTGAGTACAATAGGGGGCTAGGTTTTCCTAGTGGAAACCCTAGCAATGGTCCCTCAAGTGAATGAGGGGGAAATGACAAACGGCTCGGTGAAGATGTAGATCGGGGCCTTCTCCTTCAATCCTCCAAAGATCAACAAGTTTGGGTGGAGGGATTGGGAGATCTAGTGATTCTTGTGTTTCTTGAGCTTGCAACAATGGTGTTTCTTCAGTTGTGGGCGAGCTACTTGTCCCAAGGTAGGTGGAGGGGCTTTTATAGCACTTGACGAAAAATGGCCGTTGCACACTGTTAGCCCGGTCTGCAGGCCGGTTTGGCCGGCCTGGGGGCCGGCCTGGCGTGCTGATGCTTGCCTGCAGGGAGGCCGGCATGGGGCCCGGCTGAACCGGCCTGGGAGCCGGTTAGCTGCCAGAACCAGCCGGCCTGTGGCCCGGCTCCAGCCGGCCTGGGAACCGGCAGCCCTGCCGAGCCACCCGGCCAGCAGCCCGGTTTGTGCCGGCCTGGGGACCGGCTACCCAGCCGAGCCGCCCGGCCTGGAGCCCGGTTTGGCCGGCCTGGGAGCCGGCCACCCAGGGCGACGCGCTCCACTCCGATTTCCCGACAACTTTCTACTTTTTGATTATGGGGTGGAACCGGACGCTTTCTGAAAACACTTAGCAACATATTAATCCTTTACCGGTGTTGTTATCTAACACACAAAACATAGAGAGATCATAAATGCCCTTTCAATCTCCCCCTTTTTGGTGTTAGATGACAACACACGGATTTGCAATATAGACCACACTATATCATGCTTTTAAAACAAAGAAGTGGCTCCCCCTACTTGTGTGCAAATAGTTTTGTTTGCCTTGGAATGCAAATTCACACATAAGGAGGGAAACATTCCTCAACAAGGTAATCGGCATGATATAGGAACAATATAATCGCACATAACCAACTAAGTTGAGAATTGGAGATGATCATACCTTGTGCCAAGAGATGTAGACAATTTCATATCAATGCACAATATCATGAGATCTTAACTAGATAAATCCGAATACCGAAAACCATAGTCATACAATAATTTATCCATCTCATACAATAGTGATACCAAAGTTCCACAACATAGAGAGTTCCACGAGCATAAGACACATAAAGTTCAAGGTTCAACTAAAACAAGTGCGATGCAATAAAACGAAAGGCAAAAGGATGCATGAATGCAAATCCCCGGAAGTCTCTCCCCCTTTGGCATCAAGACACCAAAAAGGAGAAAAAACATGAAAGTCCATGGATCACTCGTCGGCAAACCAATCAACAATATCATCTTCATTGCCGCCACCAACAGCTTGACCGGAACTTGATTCACCTTGGGTGCCCGGCCAATGGGGAGCAAGAGAGGAAGCATCGTCGCCAAACCAAAAAGTGTTCTTGGACTTGTAAGTGTTCTCCGAAACCTCGTCGGAGCTTGGGCAAGAAGGCTCGGGGAAGTTCAGCTGCTTCATAATCTCCCTTTGATTGCGGTTATACGACTTTTGCTTGTGATATATCTTGTAATCCTTATCTTGCTTTTCCGCAAAGAAGCAATTCATTCTCTTGAAAACATCCAATATGCCGTGCTTCTTGGCGGGCTCAGCTTGAGTTTCAGGGACTGCTGTGCTAGCACGCTGCTCTTGAGTAGGAATGACCGCATCCGGAGGACGAGATGGCAAGGAGTGCAAAACAGGAGTGTACAAAGTTGGGAGATAGGCATTGAGAGCAATCTGAGGCACCTTTCTTTCAAAGAGCTGCTGAAGATAAGGGCCATAGATGGGAACCCTTTTGTCAAGAATCACGGTGTGCATCTCTTCCCACATATAGTCAAGAACATCAATTTTCTTCTCCCTCCAAAAACTGGGCATAATGTGATAAAGGAGGTTGATCATGTATGCACGAGCCTCAGTCTTCTCCCCAAACTTGATAGCAATAGTGTTCCGGAGAATTGCATAAGTGGTTTGCCAAAACGGAGTCATATAAGTGCACTTGGGAACCTTACCAACAAGGCCCTGCCCGCGGGGATAGCAATGATGGAGTGCGGGATCGGCTTTCATGAGGGTTTGCTGATGAATACGAACATAAGTCATGGGGCAATGAGGTAGCTCCTCTATGCCAAAGAGAGCACCAAACTCAGCAAGAGAAGCTTCACACTTGACTCCGGCACTCATCCAAGTCATAGTTCTTGGTCCTTCCCGCGAGAAATACACTGTGGCATAGAACTCTTGGAGCAAATCAGGAGAATAAGGTGTATTCACTGCCATGAGATTAGAGATACCATGATAATCCATAACCGCCATCACCTCCGGCCATATGTCCCTTGCACTATCCACATTATAGCAATGAGTGGTGACATGAGAGTTCTTCCTATCGGTAATGATTTGATCATACACTCGTTGATGCATCTTGCAATAGAACCTCTTATCATTGGTGCAAGTGCTATGGGGCCAAGTATAGGGGTTGAACTCCAACCTATCATGCTCAAATTCATCACTAGGTACTTTGCCCCAAGATGTACGTACCGGTTCATCTGGATTGGGAGGAGGAGGCCCCTTCTTGATGACAGGTTTCTTGATCTTCTTGGAGTTGGGGTTGATGTGGATGCCCTAAGGTTGGCCTTGCCTTGGTACTTGGAGAGCGGGGAGGAAGATTCCTCAAGGTCCTCAAGCTCATCATACACCGGATCGTCAGCCATTGCCAAGAAATCCGAGCTTCTTCAAGAAATCCGCAACCACACCAACAATGGAGGAGAACTCCCCCAAATCTTCACCAAGGGATGAAACTCGTGGATGGGATTGAAGATCTGGAGGGGATCTATCAGATCTGTGGCAGTAGGGTTGGGGGAGCAGCTCGAATGGAGGAGGTGGTGGTGGAGGAGCATGGGGGGGCGGCCATGGAGGAGGAGGAGCACGGGTGGGGTGGGGGGCACGGGTGGAAGTGAGACAATGATCCAAAAACTGCCCCAAAAATCGATTCCATAAGCACACAGGCTGCCCGGCACGGGGGCCGGCTGGTCCGGCCTGGGAGCCGGGCTGGCACCCGAGGTGCCCGGCACGGGGGCCGGTTCCAACCGGGCAGGGAGCCGGGCTGGTACCCGAGGCGCCCGGCACGGGAGCCGGCTGGACCGGCCAGCAAACCGGCCAAGCAGTTTTTGCACTTCCTTTTTCCTTTTCTCTGCAAAATCTTCCCACAACCAACCATAGCAAAACATATTCACTTGAGAAACCTTGAATCTACCATACAATTGATAACTGCTAGCTGCTTCGGATAAACAACTTCAAGAGGAGCCATGGAGCAATAGAGTGACATGGGGAGATGCAAACATGAGACACAATGAAATCTTCACACTTCCAATGGATAAAACAAACCAAAAACACCAAATAACAACATTGGAAGTGATGAGACATGGAAAGCAACAAATATGCAATGAATTCTCGAACAAGACTCAACTCTTCAAAAGAAGAGGGCGATGGCCTAGGCCACCATGTAAGAGTGTACGTGGTGTGACACCGCGAAGATATATCTTGGGTTCACCGCCACTACTCGTCATTTAAGCTCACAATTCATAAAATGAACATATAGAGACAAAATGAGTTCTTACTATCGGCATAATGGGGGGAGGGATAGTCCAATGGATTAGGACCGCACTCCCCCTATGTCCATGCCTACACCTAAACCAAATAGATAGCAAGAAATAGGTGTGTATGCAAGATATTCAAGCGACGCTCCCCGAATCGATGATATTTAGCTCATGCCTCAAATAAGTGAACCTTGCTTCATCAAGTGGCTTCGTGAACATATCGGCAAGTTGGATCTTCGTGGGAATATAGCCAAGCTCAATGTCACCCCGGATGATGTGATCACGGATGAAGTGATAGCGAATCTCAATATGCTTCGTTCTTGAGTGCTCCACCGGGTTGTGCCAATCTTGATAGCACTTTCATTGTCACATAAAAGAGGCACTTTGTCACAATGGACACCGTATTCCTTTAAAGTTTGCCTCATCCACAACAATTGAGTGCAACAACTAGCGGCCGCCACATACTCGGCTTCGGTGGTGGAGAGAGATATGCAATTTTGCTTCTTAGAAGACCAACTCACCAAGGACCTACCAAGGAATTGGCAAGCCCCGGAAGTTGATTTCCTATCATCCTTGCAACCGGCCCAATCCGAATCCGTGTAACCGGCAAGAGAGAAAGTTGAGCCTTTAGGATACCACAAACCAAACCTTGGGGTATGAACCAAATATCGAAAGATTCGAAGAACCGCCGTTTGGTGGCTTTCTTTGGGAGCCGCTTGGTACCTTGCACACACTCCTACACTCAACACAATATCGGGTCTAGATGCACAAAGATAAAGCAAAGAACCAATCATAGAACGATAGAGCTTTTGATCAACATCCTTATCACCCTTTGGATTAAGTTCAAGATGACACTTGGTGTCCATAGGAAACTTCTTCTCTTTAGCATTTTGCATCTTGAACCTCTTGAGCATGTCTTGGATATATTTGGCTTGAGAGATGAAGGTCCCTCCACTCAATTGCTTGATCTCAAAACCAAGGAAGTACTTCAACTCTCCCATCATGGACATCTCGAACCTATCGGTCATAAGCTTTGAAAATTCATCATTAAAAGCTTTGTTAGAAGAGCCAAATATGATATCATCAACATAAAGTTGGCATATGAAAAGCTCCCCTTTAACCCTCTTGGTAAAAAGAGTGGGATCGATTTGCCCCACTTCAAAGCCACGGTCTACAATAGCTCTCTTAGGTGCTCATACCAAGCACGAGGTGCTTGTTTGAGACCATAGAGCGCCTTATCAAGTTTGTAGACATGGTTAGGGAAGTGTGGATCCTCAAATCCCGGAGGTTGCTTAACATATACCAACTCCTTTAAAGGACCATTAAGAAAGGCACTTTTCACATCCATTTGTTGCAACTTGAAATTATGATGTGATGCATATGCAAGAAGGATACGGATGGACTCAAGGCGAGCCACGGGAGCATAGGTCTCTCCAAAATCAATGCCTTCAACTTGAGAGTACCCTTGAGCTACCAATCTTGCCTTGTTCCTCACAACCATTCCATGCTCATCTTGCTTATTCTTGAATATCCACTTGGTGCCTATAACATTGAGGCAATCTTTTGGCTTCTCCACTAGATTCCACACTTTGTTGCGCTTGAAGTTATTGAGTTCTTCATGCATGGCTTCCAACCAATCCGGATCTTCAAGAGCTTCAAAGACTTTCTTTGGTTCCACCATAGAGATGTGAGCTTGATGTTCATTGAAATTTGCCAATTGTTTTCTTGTGGTGACCTTGTTCTTGACATTAACAATGATATTTCTAGATGAAGACTCTTTCTTCTCCAATCCTTTTTGACTCTTGCTATACGACGGGTTTCGATATCCTCATTGATGCGAGGAATTTCGGCTTGATCATCTTGATCATTTGAGTCCCCGTCTTGACCGGATGTTGACCTTGATCATCTTGAAGCTCATCTTCAACAAAGAAGGAGAGGGTTGATCTTGGTCTTGACCTTGGCTAGTGTTGACAATAGGAGAACTTGGTTCTTGAATAGCCTCTTGGTCAACTTGAGGAGGGCCTTGAACTTGTTCTTGGATAGGTGCATCATTTGCTTCCATAGAAGGTGCAACTTCAACTTGTGATGATGGATTCTCCACATGAGTGGAGCTAGGACTTGCTTGAGGAGGCTCATGACGGATTTCAATGGGGCGATGGAAACCAACCCCCATTCTTCTTATTGCTTCTTGAGGTTCCTCATTATCTACATCACAAACATGAAATTGCGCCACTTGGGAGCCGTCATTCTCATCGAACCTCACATCACAAGATTCTATGACTTTCCCAACGGTCTTGTCATAGACTCTATAGGTGTGAGATTCGGCACCGTAACCAACAAAAACACCCTCTAAAGCTTTAGATTCAAATTTAGACAAACGAACACTTTTGTTCTTATAGAAACACTTACAACCAAAAACTCGGTAGTAGGAGACATTGGGCTTGTTGCCGGTGAGCATCTCATAAGATGTAAACTTCTTGCCAACACGAAAGAATAACCGGTTAGATGAGTGACACGCCGTGGAGATAGCCTCGGCCCATAAGAATAGCGGAGACTTAAACTCCGCCAACATAGACCTTGCCATATCCATGAGAGTCCGGTTCTTCCTTTCGGCTACACCATTTTGTTGAGGGGTATATGCAGCGGAATATTGATGACGAATCCCCTCTTCACTAAGAAACTCATTTAAGGTGTAGTTCTTGAACTCGGAGCCATTATCACTCCTAATGACCAAAATAGGGACATTGTATTGGCGTTGAACAATATTGGAAAAGTCGATGATGGTTTGTTGGGTTTCATCCTTCGTCTTGAAGAAATAAACCCAAGTAAATCTTGAATAGTCATCAACAATCACCAAACAATATTTCTTCCCACCAAGACTAGGTTGAGGCACGGCACCAAAGAGATCAACATGAAGAAGTTCCAAAATCCTCGTTGATGAAATAATGGTCTTGCCCGGATGGGGAGAATCATGCATCTTTCCTTCAACACAAGCCCTACAAAGACGATCTCTGGAAAAAGAAACATTGTCTTTTAGTCCAAGAATGTGGCCACCCTTGTGAAGACTTTGCAAAGTTCTCATGTTGACATGGGACAAGCGGCGATGCCACAACCACCCCACGTCGGCCTTTCCGAATAGGCATATTGCTTGAGTGTTGGTAGACCCCGAAAAGTCTACCACAAACAACTCATTTTCAACATACCCAACGAACATGACCTTTAGAGTCTTGCTCCTCAAGAGTACCACCATATCAATAGTAAAATGGACATCAAAGTTCATCTTATTAAGAGCACGAACGGACATAAGATTGTAACCTAGAGACTCAACAAGCATGACATTTACAAGGGTGATATCCCTTGCAACTACCACCTTGCCGAGACTCTTTACCTCAGCTTTTGAATTATCACCATAAGAGACGGTTATTGTATAATCTAGATTTGGTCTCAAGTCCGTCATAATCTCCTTGCTTCCGGTCATATGACTAGTGCATCCACTATCAACCACCCATTTAGATCCACCGGAAGCATAGTCCTACAAGAAATCATTGCTTGGATTTAGGTACCCATTTCTCAATGGGTCCTCTTTGGTTAGCAACAAGGGTCTTAGGAACCCAAATAGAGTAATCAATGTAACCATCATATGGACCAACATATTGAGCATAAACATCCCCATAATAATCAACATAAAGAATATAGTTGGGGTTGTTATGCCCCGCAAAGTCACTACGAGTGGTCTTGCCCCTTGTGGCACTACCACCCGCAATGGAAGTCTCGGCTTGTGCGGGCTTGGTCTTGATCTTCTTGTTGTTGCCCACTTTCTTCTTGGGCTCGGCTACATAACCAAGACCCTCCTTCCCTTTGTGTGGTTTTTGCTCAAATAAGTAAGCAATACCCTTATCTTTACTTTGGGAATAGAGGTCTTGGCACTAACATTTTCTTCAATAACATTTTCATGAACACGAGGAAGAATAGATATGCTAGTTGAGCTAGATTTAGAAAGTTGAGTTTGAAGTTGCTCATGAGACTTGACTAAAAGGGAGTGAGTTGTTTCCAAGGCCTTGTGAGCCTTGTCAAGCTTCTCCATACCTCAAGAAGTCTAGCATTAGCAACCCCAAGTTCAACTTTCTCCTTTTTAAGCACTTTATATTTAGCAACAACATGATCTCTATCCTTAATGATTTTATTAATGATATCATCATTTTTAGCATCAAGAGACTCAAGTCTTTCCTCAAGAGAACATCTTTCTTCACTCTCTTCATCAAGAGAGGCATTCAAGGATGCTACGGAAGCATTCAAAGAGGCAATGGTGAGAGAATCCTCTCTCTCAATCTTACTCTTTTCTTGAAGAAGTTCTTCGGCCGCACATAGTTGTCTCATGAGAGACTCAACATGTTCCTTAGCTTCACCTTGCAAGTTAGTCATGAACGTATCGAAAGCAACAAGTTCTTTCTTAATCACAAGACTAGATTGATCACTCATTTCATGCATAGTCTTGGGAGAAGGAGATGATACCTCGGTGACATTAGCCATGAGGCAACGAGCGTTGTTGGTGGAGAAGTTCTCATTGGGGGATTCAAAGAGAGAAGATGATGAAGTTGATACAATAGCCAATGCGGCTACCTCTTTAGTAGGTGCATCTTCATCTTCGGAATCACTTGTGGCATATTCTTCTTGTGCCACCAACACAATTCTTGGTGCCTTCTTGAAGAAAGGCTTCCTTGGTCTTGCGGGCTTCTTTTGGATCAACTTTGAATGGTCCTTGGGGATGAGCTTCCCACCATTTTGCTCTCGGTTCTCATAAGGACACTCTCTTATGTAGTGGTTCTTGTCATGACAATTGTAGCACGTCTTCCACTTTGAGGCTAGCTCTTTCTTCCCACTTGAGTTGTTCTCTTTATCAACCTTGGCTTTAGCTTTTGCCGGGTCTTGCCAAAACTCTCTTGTGGCAAGAGCTATATGACCATTTAGAGCCGGTTCAAGATCATTTGGAGCAATGTTGCTTGGGCACGCTTCAACCTCATCAAGACATACCACCTTGGCCTTCAAAGCAAGTGAGGGGCCTTGTTTCATCCCCATGGCCCTAGCACGGCTATCTTCGGCATTCTTGGTGGCAACCTTGGAGGCTTGCACTTCTTGCATAACTTCATTGGATGTCATTTCGTTGTAGTTGTGTCTTCCTTGAATGGCCTTCACCTCGATGGGCTCGGAAGGCAAGAGAGCATTCACATACTTCCTCTTGACATAAGCATCATCCACATAGGTTGCCCCCACATCAAAGAAGGCCTTTGCAAGAGTCTTGAGTCTTCCATACATGTCTTCATGAGTCTCATTGTCAAACATGTAGAATCCTTCGGCATCATTGCTCAAAGACTCATATCGGTTTCTCTTCATGCTTTCATTCCCAAGAAATGCAACCTCAAGACAATTCCAAGCTTCTTTGGCGGTGGAGGCATTGAGAACATAATGCTTGTCACTTTCACCCACTGAAAGTTCAATCATATGGAGTGCGGAGGCATTGAGTTGCTTTTCGGCAAATTCTCTTCTTGTCACATTGCTTGGATCCGCAACCTTGTACCCTTCTTCAATGATCCTCCAAAGCTCGATAGAGGCACTGTTAATATGAGATTTCATTGAGCGTTGCCAACTAGCAAAGGCTAATGCATTAAGCTTAGGTGGAGGACCAATGGGGTTTATGCGGGTGGTGATAGGTGGGTCGATAGGGTACCATCCCGGAACGTTATGGTACTCTTCCTTCCCATCTTCATGCTTGGTAGGAGGAGTTGGTTTAGATTCGGAGGTGGTTTCCACCCCTTCTCATTTTTCTTTTTACCCTCCTCGGAATCACCTTCATCGGAGTTAGAGATGCCCTCTAGTGGGATGGTTTC
The DNA here is from genome assembly GCA_947311845.1 of Poa pratensis. Lineage (NCBI taxonomy): Eukaryota > Viridiplantae > Streptophyta > Magnoliopsida > Poales > Poaceae > Poa > Poa pratensis. The sequence goes on from CAMZMU010000085.1 coordinate 86,989,395, forward strand.
CGAAACCTTGGCATTTGTGAGTTTCATGAGCATGTCACGCAACTCATCAAATTTGACATTCATGTCATTCATGGACGATGTCAATGTTGTTTCCAACGATTTGATATCGGCCATGGATGCCATGGTCTCCTTGGCCTTGGCAAGATCGGCCTCATCCTCACTTTGTGTCATACTTCTCTTAGGCGGTTAAACCCAAAACAAGAGAGCCTATGCTCTGATACCAATTGAAAGGATCGGTATGACACCTAGAGGGGGGGGGTGAATAGGTGCTACTCCAATTTTAGTCTTTTTCAATTTAGGCTTGACACAAAAGGTAAATTCTCTAGATATGCAACTACGGTGAATTTACCTATATGACAAGCTAGCAACTAAGCACGATATAATAAGGCGGTAAACAAGGATAGAGGTAACCGAAGTCAAAGCACGCGGAGACACGGATGTAATCCCGAGTTCCTCCTTTTTAGGGGAGTACGTCTCGTTGGAGAGGTGTGAACCAACACAATGGTTCAACGGCCACAAAGGCCTCACCCTCTTCTCCGGTGAACCGCACCACAAAGGTTTGGTTCACTTCAACTATCGGAAACCTTCGAGGCGGAGTCCGGAGCCTTTACAACAACGATTTGGGGCACAACCCACAAAGGATTGGGGGCTCCCAAACAGCTACAATCTGTCACAAAGACAATCAAGTGAGTACAATAGGGGGCTAGGTTTTCCTAGTGGAAACCCTAGCAATGGTCCCTCAAGTGAATGAGGGGGAAATGACAAACGGCTCGGTGAAGATGTAGATCGGGGCCTTCTCCTTCAATCCTCCAAAGATCAACAAGTTTGGGTGGAGGGATTGGGAGATCTAGTGATTCTTGTGTTTCTTGAGCTTGCAACAATGGTGTTTCTTCAGTTGTGGGCGAGCTACTTGTCCCAAGGTAGGTGGAGGGGCTTTTATAGCACTTGACGAAAAATGGCCGTTGCACACTGTTAGCCCGGTCTGCAGGCCGGTTTGGCCGGCCTGGGGGCCGGCCTGGCGTGCTGATGCTTGCCTGCAGGGAGGCCGGCATGGGGCCCGGCTGAACCGGCCTGGGAGCCGGTTAGCTGCCAGAACCAGCCGGCCTGTGGCCCGGCTCCAGCCGGCCTGGGAACCGGCAGCCCTGCCGAGCCACCCGGCCAGCAGCCCGGTTTGTGCCGGCCTGGGGACCGGCTACCCAGCCGAGCCGCCCGGCCTGGAGCCCGGTTTGGCCGGCCTGGGAGCCGGCCACCCAGGGCGACGCGCTCCACTCCGATTTCCCGACAACTTTCTACTTTTTGATTATGGGGTGGAACCGGACGCTTTCTGAAAACACTTAGCAACATATTAATCCTTTACCGGTGTTGTTATCTAACACACAAAACATAGAGAGATCATAAATGCCCTTTCACACCCCATAATCAAAAAGTAGAAAGTTGTCGGGAAATCGGAGTGGAGCGCGTCGCCCTGGGTGGCCGGCTCCCAGGCCGGCCAAACCGGGCTCCAGGCCGGGCGGCTCGGCTGGGTAGCTGGTCCCCAGGCCGGCACAAACCGGGCTGCTGGCCGGGTGGCTCGGCAGGGCTGCCGGTTCCCAGGCCGGCTGGAGCCGGGCCACAGGCCGGCTGGTTCTGGCAGCTAACCGGCTCCCAGGCCGGTTCAGCCGGGCCCCATGCCGGCCTCCCTGCAGGCAAGCATCAGCACGCCAGGCCGGCCCCCAGGCCGGCCAAACCGGCCTGCAGACCGGGCTAACAGTGTGCAACGGCCATTTTTCGTCAAGTGCTATAAAAGCCCCTCCACCTACCTTGGGACAAGTAGCTCGCCCACAACTGAAGAAACACCATTGTTGCAAGCTCAAGAAACACAAGGATCACTAGATCTCCCAATCCCTCCACCCAAACTCGTCGATCTTTGGAGGATTGAAGGAGAAGGCCCGGATCTACATCTTCACCAAGCCGTTTGTCATTTCCCCCTCATTCACTTGAGGGACAATTTGCTAGGGTTTCCACTAGGAAAACCTAGCCCCCTATTGTACTCACTTGATTGTCTTTGTGACAGATTGTAGCTATTTGGGAGCCCCCAATCCTTTGTGGGTTGTGCCCCAAGTCGTTGTTGTAAAGGCTCCGGACTCCGCCTCGAAGGTTTCCGATAAGAGAAGTGAACCAAACCTTTGTGGTGCGGTTCACCGGAGAAGAGGGTGAGGCCTTTGTGGCCGTTGAACCATTGTGTTGGTTCACACCTCTCCAACGAGACGTACTCCCCTAAAAGGGAGGAACTCGGGATTACATCCGTGTCTCCGCGTGCTTTGTCTTCGGTTACCTCTATCCTTGTTTATCGTCTTATTATCGTGCTTAGTTGCTAGCTTGTCATATAGGTAAATTCACCGTAGTTGCATATCTAGAGAATTTACCTTTTGTGTCAAGCCTTAATTTGAAAAAGACTAAAATTGGAGTAGCACCTATTCACCCCCCCCCCCCTCTAGGTGTCATACCGATCCTTTCAACAAGTCCTTATATTTGTGATGCTTGTCAACTAGCTAAGAGTCATCAATTACCATATCCTGTCTCTACTAGTGTATCCACTGTTCCTCTGGAACAAGTGTTTTCTGATGTGTGGGGTCCAGCACCTCTTTCTGTTGGCAAGCATGCGTACTATGTAAGCTTTATCGATGATTTCAGTAAATTTACTTGGATTTATTTGCTTAAGAATCGTTCTGAAGTCTATCAAGTTTTCCTGAATTTTCAAGCACTAGTTGAACGAAAGTTTAATAGAAAGATTATCACCATGCAAACTGATTGGGGTGGTCAATATGAAAAACTCCATGGTTTCTTTCAAAAATTGGCATTACCCACCATGTGTCTTGCCCCCATGCTCATCAACAGAATGGTTCCGCTGAGAGAAAACATCGTCACATTGTTGAAGTTGGCCTTTCTTTACTTGCCAATGCTTCTATGCCTCTCAAATTTTGGGATGATGCATTCCTTACAGCAACGTTTCTCATAAATTTGCTTCCTAGCAAGGTCCTAAACTTTGATACACCAGTTGAGCGTCTCTTAAACACTAAACCCAACTATGACTCTCTTAGAGTTTTCGGCTGTGCTTGCTGGCCAAACTTATGTCCATACAATAAGAGAAAACTTGCCTTCCGTTCCACTCGATGTGTGTTTCTTGGTTATAGCCCTCGTCACAAAGGAGTACGTTGTTTAGACCCCTCAACCGGCCGAGTCTATGTCTCACGAGATGTCGTGTTTGATGAAAACGTTTTTCCCTTTGCTTCATTAAATCCCAACGCTGGAAAATGTCTCCGCAATGATATTCTTCTTCTACCATCAAACTCTACTCATGGGGATGCACAAATTGATGATCATATGCCTCTACCTTTTGTGCCTATTGTTACTAACACTTCTGATGAGCATGTCGCAGAACAAGTAATACCAGATGATAGTGATGATGAGACAAATGACAGCCAACAAAATTCTGCTCAAAACGGTGGTCAAACTGATGAAAACAGTGAAGAAATCCATTCTGGAGAAGAAGACAGAGATAGCACGGAATCTGAGGCTGATTCTCCCGACAGAACAGCTTCCAGGGGTGTCGATCCCGAGGGTGATTCGTCTCCGCAGTCGCCAGTCGCATCCTCCTCGGATCGCGTGCAGTCCCGGTCCCCTGTGCGTGCGCATGGCAGCCTCGCCCGGAGTGGTGACCCGCCCGTCCATTCGCCGCGTGCCACGCGGGACCGTGCTGGCGATCGTGTGTCTCCGCATGCAGAAGATGCCAGCGACAGCGATGATGGCGCACATGCAGCCGACAGCGACGATGGCGTACATGCAGAAGCCGACAATGACCAGCAGACCGGATCTTCTGTGGCAAGGTTCGGTGCAGAAACAGGGGAGGCTGATGGAAATTCTGATTCTGCTCCAGATTCTGCTCCAGCTTCTGCAATAAAAATTCAAACGCGTCTTCAGAAAGGTATTAAAAAGCCCAGAGAATATAAAGATGGCACTGTTAAATATGGTAGACAGCCTAGAATTTATAAGGAAGGAAATGTTGTTCGATATAGCATGTTAACATCTACAGGAGAGCCGTGTTCTCTCTCCGAAGCATTGGAAAATTCTGAATGGAGAAAGGCAATGGAAGAGGAACATGATGCGTTGTTGTTGAACAAGACTTGGCACCTTGTTCCACCAAGTAAAAACAAAAATTTGATTGATTGTAAGTGGGTTTACCGTATAAAGAAAAATGCAGATGGCACAGTTGATAGATATAAAGCCCGGTTAGTTGCAAAAGGTTTTAAACAGAGATATGGTATTGATTATGAAGATACTTTCAGTCCAGTAGTCAAAGCAGCTACCATCAGAACTGTTTTAGCAATTTCAGTTTCTCGAGGTTGGAGTTTGCGGCAGCTAGATGTCAAGACCGCGTTTCTTCATGGTGTTCTGGAAGAGGAAGTTTATATGAGACAGCCACCTGGTTTTGAAGATCCTAATGCTCCTCATTACGTATGTAAGTTGGACAAAGCACTTTATGGATTAAAGCAAGCACCTCGGGCATGGTATTCTCGTTTGAGCTCAAAATTGCATGATCTTGGTTTTGTGCCATCCAAGGCTGACACCTCTTTGTTTCTCTACACAAAGTCAGGTATCACAATATTTATGTTTATTTATGTTGATGACATCATAGTGACAAGCTCTTCAGAACATGCTATTTCTGTTTTGCTTAAAGATCTTAATGAACACTTTGCAATCAAAGATCTAGGTGATTTGCATTTTTTCCTTGGTATTGAAGTCAAAAGAATAAAAGATGGTCTATTGTTGACTCAAGAAAAATATGCAAAGGATTTTCTTACACGAGTTGGCATGAAAGACTGCAAACCAGCTCCTACCCCATTGTCAACTTCAGAACCCTTGTCGCTTACAAAAGGTACTCCTCTTGGTCCGAATGACATAACTGAGTATAGAAGCATTGTTGGAGCTCTTCAATATTTGACTCTTACACGACCAGACATAGCATTCTCTGTCAACAAAATGTCAGTACCTTCATGCTCCCACAACATTACACTGGACAGCTGCCAAGAGAATATTGAGATATGTGCAAGATACTCTTGATATTGGTCTTACTTTTCAGCGATCATCCTCTACTCTCTTGAGTGCTTTTTCAGATGCTGATTGGGTAGTTTGTATTGATGACAGAAGATCTACTGGAGGGTTTGCTATATTCATTGGACCAAATCTGATTTCATGGAGCGCAAGGAAACAAGCTACTGTGTCTAGATCCAGTACAGAAGCAGAATACAAGGCATTGGCAAATGCAACAGCTGAGTTGATATGGGTTGAAGCTCTTCTTGGTGAGCTTGGAGTCAAACTAAAGGAAAAACCTTGTCTATGGTGTGATAACATTGGTGCTACCCATCTATCTGCAAATCCAGTATTTCATGCACGTACAAAGCACATTGAGATTGATTTTCATTTTGTACGAGAGCGAGTTGCAGAAAAAAGATTAGATATCAAGTTCATCTCAAGCAAGGATCAAGTTGCAGATGGGTTCACCAAGGTTCTTCCAGTCAAACTTCTACATGAGTTTATGCGTAATCTAAATCTTTCAAGAGGTTTAGATTAAGGGAGGCTGTAGAATAAATAGGTCTTTCATGTATTGGATACGGTGTAGTACACCGATCCACCTCTCCCTCGTATCCCTTTGTACTTCTGTTTCACGTACGATGTACATGCCTTGTCGGTGGTTTACCGATCCTATATAAACACGAAACACGAGCCAGGGAGAGGTATCGTTCCGCCTAGGTTAATTCACAGTCGCCACTCGTACCAAGCAACTCATTTAGTATGTATCTGATGCTTGGTTTCATGTCAGATGCCACTAGGTTGATGATGGATTATATAAATGGCGATCAATGTTAATAATGGGCGGTCAGGAGGTCGTCACTCGTCAGGCTGTGGTGCCAAGATAGGAGTGGCGGATCTGAAGTTGCTGCTATTTGTCAGGGGCTTGGTGAGTTTAGTGGGGGTCATTTCTAGCTTTTTCATTGCCGCCTATATGTTAGCCGACTGGCGTGAACAAACACTCAAAATGAACAAAGGAGGCCTTAAGGCCTAAACCAGTCACAGGATAGCATGCATGCAGGAACTAATGGATGGAAAAGCCTGACCATCTTCCTTTTTTCTACGGTGTTTTTTTTTTTTGCGAGGAAACAAACGGTGATTACAGCGAGTAGGCAGAAAGGACCTCCACAAAGCAAGAAATTACACACAAGTCCATCTGCATCGATGCCTCCGGCGAAGAGAATGTGACGATGACGCGCCGCCGCCGCAACCTCCATGAAACCGTGGATCGGAGGAAGCCCCCAAGTGGACGGGAAGTCTTCGTACCTCGAACCCCGAAGAGCCTCCATCCAGCTCCGTCGTCCGCACCGCTCGCACCACCACCGCCTGGATCCAGATCGTCGACCAGATCCGCCGCAAGAGGATCTGGAAGGGGGAGCCCCGCGCACGGCGATCCCGGAAGACCGCGAGCACGAGGACGAGGGCTGTGCTCCGCCGTGGACCTCCGAGGAGCTTCACGGCCAGAGAGGACGAGCACCACCCGCAAACCCGACGCCGACGCCGCCACCACCTCCATGACGCCGCCAGCTGAAGCCCTACTGCTACCTACGCTATTTACACGCCGGGATCCGGCGATTCCCCACCCTCCCGCCGCCGGAGCGGCCGCCGGAGGGTGGGAAATCACACGGACCGCCGGCGGCGAGGTGGGAGCAGCAAGATCGCCCAAAAGTTCGCCTCTCTACTGTGCGGGAGAGGGGAACGGTCCAAGGTGTCCGTGCTTTTTTCTACGGTGTTGCCTACCTCTACCTCTTCAAATTTTAAGGTTTGATCTCTCATTTCTTCTTCTCGCCCATGTCGTTTGGATTTGATCTCAAAAGGAAAACCCCATGTGTGTCCCCACAAATTAATCAAGTACCATGTGTCATTTTATATAATACATCCACCAATTTGAACCGTCTACATCGATCTGTTATTGTTAGTATATCGATCAGTTGATTTCGGGTGGTGAGAAATATACATGTCTCGGAACAAGGTCAGATTAGGTCATGACAATGATATACGACAAATCAAACCCCCTATAATATATAAGATCCTGTCACATGTATCTTGTTTATTTGCACAAGGCACAACAACTTCATTTGAACCCTTCAAAGTCAGTCTCAGTCGACAAGCACGCGCGTAGCGGAGAACACATGCATGGCCGCCTGGGTGACGCTTCTATGTGTCAAGATTAAATTGTAGAAAAAATCCCAAGTAGCATAGCAGAAGTGATCAAACAAAATCCAAAGAATTTCTCAATTCGTAATTCATTCAATGAGCTACAAATTCTCTCACTTTCTTCAATAACTCTTTTTAACGTAAATTGTTAAGAAAAAGTATACTTTTTATGAAGTGATCAACTTCAGTTAGTTAACTGAACAAAGTAGTATATATGTTTGATACAAGACATTCCAATAAATACAAAAAACGAAGTTACAACAATGTACTCCGATGTGGTCATCTCTAGTTAACCTTTTGCATCCTAATATTCCTCCATGACCACCGTGAATAAACTGCACAAGATAAAATCTACACGTCTAGAGTAACCTTAAAGGTTTTAAATAGCCACATGAATAGCCACCCTAATAGATGAGAATCTTAGATCGCTAAAACGCACCATGTCCGAAGAAATACCCTTTGTAATTTGGACTGCTGGATTGCTATTTCGTTGTAGTATAGATCAAAGAAGAAGAAGAATAGGATACGAAAGAACGAAATAAGCCCCCGATGGCGAAAAAATACTTGATATCATTGTTATCCATATCACTACAAAAGCCAGAATAGTAATTCGTCGAATTGGGCGACCTTGAACGGTGGGAGCAAAACACTACAAGCACACCAGTGTCAAACCTGATGGCCCCAACAACACAGAAATGGCGTCTAGAGCGTTTTATTCAGTTTACACTACTACCATGGTTGAGACATTGTGTTCTATGCAATACTAAGGCATAAACATTGTGGCTTAGAACACACTCACACATCACCTGCAAAAGACATAATACTAAGCCATGTGTTCTATGCAATATAAATGGTAATTTGTTTGTTTTTTATGTGTGGGTATTTTTTTTTCGTTTCAAGATGCAAGGCCCTCACAAGTATTGTGTTGGCTCCCGGGCCACTTAACATATACTTTTATGACAAAACTATATTTTGAAGTTACATAAAATTTGAAAATTCGCTTAATACATTTTGATGTGTACTATGTACCCTTAAGATTTCACCAATAAGAATGTTCATCTGAGAATTGCATAAAAATGACAAATGTGTGGATCTATAGTATTGAATAATATATCTATTACAGATCCACGTTTTTTATGGTGGCATATTTGTACCTCGTTTCCACTATATAATTGTTTTTGTTAGACTTATTTTTCTCTTAAATTTTTACAAGCATGCGATGAGGGTGTATATGTATTTATGGAAAATATTCAGATTTTTCTTGAATTTTAAAATGTGTTTTTCAAAATAAATAAATAGAAGGGCTCTGGTTGATATCGACTCGTCTAGGGATATTTGAATAGAATACAAGTTCTATGTACAAAATTGGTCTCATATAACAAACATTTTCATTGTTGAAAATGATGATCAAACCTACACTTTCAAATGTCTCACATTGTAACACGTAAAGACTACACTATCTTACTATATATAACAGAGCGAAGAATCCGCTGCTTCTCAGCGTGTCCACGTCGCTGCCAATCCACGGCCGTTCGATCGCGCGATCGGACGGCCCACAGCCTTCCACGTCGCCCTTCACGGGGGTACTAGCTACAGTACGCCCTAATTTCTACCAATAGGGGGCCGACACGTCCCCCCGGTTACCAGCCGGTGCATCCGGTTCGCACCCGGCCACCCTCGCGCACACATTTTGACGCACACATTTAACAAAAAAGACCCAGTCAAGGACCTTTTTGCAAATTACCAGAAACCCAGGGGCCTACTTGCAAAAGCATCGCACAATCCCTCCTCCTCTTCTTTCTCCCCGCACGCGCCCGCCGCGCGTCGCCGACGCGCGCGCCGCCGCTGATAACCCACAAGTATAGGGGATCGCGTGTAGCCTTTTCGATAAGTAAGAGTGTCGAACCCAACGAGGAGCTACAATACGATAAGTATTCTCTCAAATTCTATCAACCACTGATACAACTCTACGCACACTAAACGTTTGCATTATCTAGGAAATAAAACTACAGTAGCAATACGGGTATGATAGTTTTGCAGGATAATAAATACAAGAAAGTAAAAGTTAGTGTTGTAGCAATAAAATACACTAAGTAACCATATACTAATAGTACCATGACTGTGGAAAAGTGGTGGTAATTGTGGTGGCTTTGTCCAAGATTAATTAGTGAAGACATCTAGTTCATTGTCTTTGATGCAGTTTTCAATGTGGGAGAGGCTAAATATACATGCACTCCACTACTTGGGATTACAAGTACTATATGATTGGATTGTTAGCAAACATCCGTAAATACTAAAATGCATTAAGGTGTCCCCAACCATAGCCTTAAGTTTATGGTCCTCTTACTCCCATACGTGCAACTACCCGGTTTGAGTTCTTAGGTTTCTGTCACTCCGGCAGAACTACTCTCCTTCCTTTGCACATACTACTAACCTAGGGTGTTGATCCATGCGCGCACAAGTATAATGGATACCAAAGGACAGTACCATACAACTCTAATGAACCAAAGACATTCAACAAAGCAATCAAAAGACAAATAAACTACATAAACATGGCATAGATCATAGGATAATATTATAGCATCAAACACCATGTTTACATAGGACGGTACAGAGGTTTATGGGAGGATGAACCACTGAATACAAGGAGGAGATGGTGAGATGGTGGTGAAGACGGCGGAGAGGGGCAGCGCGGCGGCGCCGGTGGTGCGGGGAACTCCTTTCCCGCCGCCGGCAAGCTTGGGGAGCGCCGCCCCTTAGCCTCCCTCCTTCATGGCTTCTTGGGAGCCCTCCCCCATGGAGATGGGATCCATGGGGGAGGCAAAAACGTGGCTTTTGGTGGCTGAAATTCGTGGGTGGAGGAGTCCTCCACGAGTTAGGTTTCCTCCCTTTATATATCTTCTCGGATTTCCGTCACCCTTTTAGGGTTTCACCATATTGGGCCTACAAGCCGCATCCGAACTCCGATTGGGCTGATCTCGGGCTTAAAATCACCGTATGGAAATTTGTGACAACTTTGCAAAGATAATGATACCCTTTTGACGTCATCTTCGAGGATCAAACTGGCAAACTCCGAAAACAGTTCTGGGACAGATTTCAGCAAAGTTCCAATTTGACTCCAACAAGGTTTTCTCTTGTATTCTTGATAATTCCTACACATCAAAGTGTAAAACAAGAACATTGTGCACTTTTGCAACTATTAATAGGTTAGTCCAAATAAATCATAAACTTAATATAAAAACAAGTGCCAAAGGCATAATATGAACATGAAACAATCAAAAATTATAGATACGTTTTGGACGTATCAGCCGCCCAGCACCTCCCCGTCCAAATCGACGGGCACGGCGAGGTGCGCCGCCGCGGACTCCACCTCCTCGCCCTGGATTGCGTCTCGAAACGTCGCCGGCGCACCGGAATGGCCGCCGCCGTGCCGCGCCACGTCCGCCGCGTCCGCGGCCACCGTCGTCGCTCCGGCGGCCAATAAGGGGCGGCGCCGCCGCTCCCAGGCCTCTCGCGACCATGCGCGTCCAGCGCGCTGTGGCGCGCGTACTAGCTCGCCGTCGTTCGACGGCGGCGCCGTGGTCGCCGCCGCGGCAGCGCCAGCCTAGGGCACCGCCAAAGGCGGAGCTGGGCCCCAGGCTACCAGGGCCACGGCCCGGGGCGTGGGAATGTTAGCAAGGCTATATTTTAGATGTGGCCTGGGGCGCAGCCCAGCCCAGTAGGGCGAAGTCAGCCCACCAGATTGGATAACACACTGCCTTAGTCGCCTCGTCGCGTCCGTGCTCGACTGCTCGTGTGAAATCAGAGTAAGAGCAGGTCAGCCGCCGGCCGCCACCGCCCACTCGCCCGCTGGCTCCAGCTGCCCCGCCGCGACTTCGCCCACTCGCCCCGCCGGCCGCCGCCGTCCAGTCGCCCCGCGTCGACGTCTCCACTCTCCACTCCGTTGCCCCGAGGTAAAAATCCCCTCTTTTGCTGCTCTGCCCCCACCCTCCCAAATCTTTATTTCTCTTAGATAGACTAGTTTAACTTCAATTGTTGAGAAATCTGGGATGAGCTCCTTACATAGGTAAATAACTTTTGTCTCAAATACAATATTGTAGTGCCAAATCTCGAGGATACAAGAACTTCTAATGGACGTTCAAGGACTTGGGGTGGTGAATTGGTGACTTACTATCACTATTTCAGAAATAAAATATTCAATGTGGTGCATGATCAGATTATTGTTGAGTTAAATTATTCAATGTGGTGCTCCTCGTCGTAGAAGTAAGCTTTCTTATTATGCATCGCTTATTACTTATTTTACTTGTTGTTTTTGCACTGATTAGAATTTCAATTTTGTACTTAAAGGTTTAGCTATTGAAGATGTAGTCATGGGAGGCTCAGATCAACCAAATCCTTGATTTGGTATCATCTGTTGTATTATTTTCGCTATACATTGTCTTCTTTTATCCAATTGAATATCATGTTGCAACTCGTATTTGCTATCCAACTCAGTTTGCCTTCACGTATGCATTGAAAATGGGGTCATTTTTTGGATGATTTTTTCCCTTAAGTTTGGCCCGGGGCGTCAGCCATTCCTGGCTACGCCTCTGGGCACCGCTGACGTCAGCGCGGGCCCAGGCTGTCAGTTTTTTTTTTTTTGGAAAAAAACCGAAAATTCAAAAAAAAACAGGCGTGGCCCTGCTAATTTATATATATTTCTGGAAATCAAATAATGTTACAAATTCACTAATTTTAAAACTATCCACCGGAAAAAAAATGGAAAAATAGGTCGAAATATCACGGAAAAAAATCACCACTTACGACATATGATGTAGATTCAAATTTACATATTTTCAAATTGTAAACGACTTTCAGTAGCCACCATTCCACAAAGTAAAAAAAACAAATCTAGATAACTTCCCAAACCGAACAATTTTAAAAATCTAGAAAAATTAAACCGTACCCTTTTATTGAATTTCAATAATTCTCAAACCTAAACGACATTCTAATTTATACACTCTAAAATTGGAATTATAACAACACATTCGCGACAAGCAAATTTGCATACTTTTAAAATTTAATACCTTTAAAACCTAACCATTTTATATACGCGAGCATTCGAACTTAAATTCCAATTTCGCATAATGGAAAAAAAATGAAATGACTTTCAAACCTGATCATTTAGTAACCGCTAAAAGAATTTAAATTTGAATAGCTCTCAATTTGTGCAATTTTAAGAATCTATTTGAGCATTCCAACCCAAATTACAGATTTACATGACTTAAGTTTAAAATGTCTCCCAACTCTGAACAATATGAAAACATTAAAAGAATCCAAATTTGAATACATTCTGAAACGGCAAATTTTTGAATTCAAAAAATTGAAAAAAAATCAAACTATCCTTTGCAAATACTTTGGGAACTTCTCCAAATTATTTGAAAACTTGAAAAGTTCAAATATTACACAAAGGCTCAATCCACACCTTTACGTCATTTCACAAAATATGGATTCCATTGTTTTTTTCGAACTCAAATATAATCCAAAAAAATAAAATCAGCAATATCATTCAATATGATAAACCCAATAAAATAATTCGGTACAAAAAATCTTACTTACATAAAGTTTGACAAATCATTTAAATACAATTAACCATTTATAACATAGGCTTAAAAATATCAAAATAAAAATACGACAAATGTAAATGTTGAATATACTTTAAATGTAAACTTCCCCCGGATTTCAGTACACGCAAACCTAAACAAAATTTACATTTCCAAATTTGAATTCTTTGCACCGCGGTTTCCACAAATATTACAGATAGATCATGACCACAAAATCTAAGCATTTAATAAACGTGAAAACAATTCAAATATGAATAGCTCTCCTATTTGACCATTTCAAAAATTTGAACAACTTCTCAATCTAGACAATTTTTGAATTTCAACAATTTTACGATTGAATAATTCAAAATTTTAGCCCACGGGCGCGGCGGAGGCCGCGCTTATTCCCCTATTTATGAAAAGATGGAAGAAGAACCAAACGTCCAAGTTGGGCAAATTGCATCCTGACAAAACGTTCTTCTAATGCATATTTCACACAACTTGACAATGATTGGAATTTGGAAAGCTACACATCTACACGGTGCTGAATCGAAGCTTTAGCTTTGGACGATTTCCAAGGAAAAGAAGGAGCACACACGATGGTGAGGCTGCTGCTGGCTTGAAACCTCTGAAACCGCGTCACCGCTCCTCCTCCTCGTTGCATGCCGAGTCAAATCCCCGGCCAAGTCTTCGCCTTTCGTGACAATAATATCCTCTCCTCCCCTCCCCCTTCCACGGTCTCCTTCCATCTCCCTTTCGGAATCCCCGCGCTGGTTCTGATCCGCCTCCTCCCCCTCGCGCGGCCATTTTTATCCAGGTATTTTCTTTCTTTCTTTCTTTCCCGTGGTTACTTTTAATTTTCCGATCACCAAGAATGGGTCTTGATGCGTTGATTTAGGCAAGTAATGGGGGGAAATGCCGTGCGGGTTCATGGATGCGGTAATCTTGCGCGAATTTGGGGGGCTGGATGCTAACTGTGCTCCGCTGATTTCCAGTTCTTGATCCGTGATCCTCCCCGCCGCCGTCTGCCGAGAAGCCGCCGCCCGGTCGCCGGAGAGGACGACCCGCGTGGATCGTTGCCGATTCCGTTCCTGTGGATTGGATTCTGTCCGAGAGGACCCTGATTCTTGCCGTGCTGAAATTTGGGGGCAGGTTACTGTTTGTCCGTACCGAGGGTGGAGCTGTCGCTTCGGCCTTGGTGGACTTTTGATGAATTCTCGCCGGGCCAGGTCTGTGAAGCTGCTGTCCGCGCGCGCCAAGCCGATCGAGGTTGACGTCGCCGAGGAGGACCAGCGGATGAGCTCGTCGGCCGACAACACGGTGTACTGCTGCATTGCCAAGGGGAGCAATGTCATATACAGCTACAGCAGCAAGGACGGCGACTCGCAGGCAGAGGCCATGGCGGCGCTCTGCATCGAGAATGCGCCTCCGTACCACCGGCATTACATCCACACCTTGGGGTCGAGGAGCTATGGCTATCTGATGGCAGATGGGCACACGTTCTTTGCCATCATCGACCCGAGTGTCGGGACTGTGGGTGCCTTGCAGTTCCTGGAGCGTGTGCGGGGTGAGTTCAGGAACACGAATAGGAACGGCTTACATGACTCGCTGGTGCCAGCTGTCCAGAGGCTGGTGGCTTCGCTGCAGAAGATGCCACGTGCGACACTCGTTCTCGAGTATGGTGCACAAAGAGGAGGTTCCAGTAATGATGGATCGAGCTGCACATCGTCGAAGGTGCCTCTTCTTGGAAAAGGCGGGGGCAGGAAGGATAAGAAGAAGGCAAAGGAGAAGGGGTCTCAACAGGGGATCATGACGACGAACTACATGGCACTAGAGGTGTGAGAATTGATGTGCCGTCAGAGGACGTAAGCGGCATGTCATTGGAGCGCAGCACAAGCCAGTCCAGGCTACGGAAGCGGTCACTGTGGATGCGCCATGTGAAGATTATCATATTTGTTGATGCTCTCATTTGTGTGATACTGTTTGCTGCTTGGCTTGCAGTCTGCAAGGGTTTCCAGTGTGTGTCCGGGTAATTAAGTTGGTAGCTGCTGATGGACCGAGAAGTTTCATAATGCAATTGATTTTTTGGTATGTTCCTTTCCAGAAAGGTAAATATAGGCCAAGAAAATGCTAATGGAAAGGATGTAGACTACGGTTAGCAATATGTTCAGGATCAGATGATGAAAATTTGAGGTTTGATGTGGTGAAGATGTACATATGCTTCGTCTCTTTTTTTGAAACTGTGGGGCAAAAGCTTTGCCCCAATATTAATTAAGCAGAAAGGTGCCCGGTTTATTAGTGGAAGAAACCGGACAAAAACCGTACAACAAACACCAACAACAACGAACACCACGGGGCAGAGCCCACACAACACCCACTCCACGGTCCGCCGGCCAGAAGCGGCCACCACCGGGAGCCTCGACGACGAACAGCACCGAGAGCAGCCTTGTCGCCCACACGACACAAGGAGGAACGCCCTCGATGATGCAGAAAAAACTCGGAGCCGCTGCCCCGACATCCAACCCTCCATCACGCCCTGCGCAAACCACCTGCACCACCTTCCGGGGCCGCCGCCCCGACATGCCACCGCCCACACCCGGGCCACGACGCCGCACGACTCGGCCACCCACAGCCCAAGCTGCACCAGGTAAGCCGCGCGCAGACCACGGCCGTCGTACCAGCATCCGGGGCCGCCGCCCCGGCCTAAAAGGCAACCGCTGCTGCCGCTGCCCCAGCAGCTCCGACAGCCTCACCGCGAGCACCCCCTTCCGGGACCGCCGTCCCGACATAGCACCGCTCGCGACCGAGCCACGACGCCACACGAAGCAGCCACCCGCAGCCCAAGCTGCCCAAGGAGAGCTGCTCGCAGACCATGGACATCGTACTAACATCCGGGGCCGCCGCCCCGGCCTAAAAGAGAGCCGCAATTGCTGCCGCCACACCAGTCTCGACACCCTCGCCGCCACCTCCCGCAACCACATGTCCCTCCAGCCGGTCACCACTCCAAGAACGATGTCCCCAAGGGGTGGGCATCCCGGAAGATCTAGGGTTTCCCCCGGAGTGGTCCGGGTGAAAGGCGAGCACCACGTCTGGACGACATCTTCAAGAAGAGAAACGGCGCCCGGAGCGTCGTTGCCGCCTGCCCGACGACAACCGGAGCAGAGCTTTCGCTCGACGTAGCCAAGACTTGCACCCGCTCACCACGAGACCGACTAGCCCAACAGCTTCCACACGCCACAAATCCAACAGCAAAACCTCCGCTGCCGAACCAGCCGCCCTCGCTCCACGGCACCCCACTACCACGGACCTCCATCGCAAACCAAGGTGATCGCAGCACCTCACGCCGAGACACCCCATGTCGCGCCGCTGAAGCGGTCACAGGTCCGGGGCCGCCGCCCCGGCTTCCTCGCTGCCCAGGTGCTGGAGGACGGCAGCGAGGGATGCCACGCCTGCTGCCACGCCCCGGAACCACCTCCAACACCCGAATCCACACCACCTGCGACAACACCTCCTGCCGCAACAGGCACCATGACCTCAGCTCCAGACGGTACTGCACAAGCAGTACCAAGCTCGTCGTTGCGGCGCCGCCGCGCCGCCTTCCCCTGCCCCTCATCACGCCACCATCGGAGCCACCGCCAAGCTCCCCGCACTGCCCCCAACCCCTCCTGGCCGCCGACCCGTCCCAGGACCGACGGGCCCGCCAGAGCCCAGATGCGGCCCGCGCAAGCTCATCGCGCCCGCACCGAGCCACCGCGCCGCCGTCCTGCCACCCACGAGCCCAGGCCGTCGCGCCCCACCAGCCCCGGAGCCGCCGCTCCGGCGTTCATGCGCCGGCGACCCGCCAGCGCCGTCCCAGGCGGCCCGACGCCCGCCCGCCGCAGCGGAAGGGAGAGCACCCCCGCCAGCCAGATGTTTGGCGGCGGGGAGGCCGCCGCCACCGCGGCCCGGCGGCCAGCGGCAGCAGCGGCGAGGGGGGCAGAGGAGGATGGGGGCCTGGCGGCGGGGCGAGTTTGCCTCCGGTGCCGCCCTGGGAGCGGCACGGGAGGAGAGGGCATGCTTCATCTCTAGTACATGTGATTTCCATATAATTTTTTTCCACGGATGTGGTATCCTTGTGTTCTTCCTGTCCCACGAGTCTCGATATGTCTCTATTTTATTTCTTTTCGTGATACTTGTGCAAATGATATACATATGTGGTTCATTGCCTTCCATTCCCTAGACCTTTTGTATATTCCTTTTTTTTTTTTTGAAGGAAGTTCGTGTACAAGATCAACCAAAGATCGCACAAACACACACGAAGAGGAGGAAGAAACAACCCACACACGCTGAACGCGGAACCACCAAGCAGAGCTCTCCCTCCGAGCACCAGCAGCACGCCGCCGGGAAGGAAGAAGACGAGCTCACCTCACGCCGCAGCAGCCGCCTCGAACAACCAAGTTGAGATGCCGCAAAGGCCATCTGACGCAAGCACCAGAATCTGAGCTTTGGAGGAGTATCGGCCTCGAGACGCCGCCGGAACCACCCTTCTTCCACAACGCCGTCCACGACCAACGACGAAGGAGAGCTTCCAACCTGCAAACTTCCACGGATCTTGAGCAAAAGCAAGGCCAAGCACCGAGGTGAAGGCCACCGGAGCCCCCAAACAAGAGATGGCGCCGCCATCACGGCCACCAGCTCGGGGAAGAGCACGCCGCAGCTCCGGAGAGCAGCGACCGCGCCCAAGACGGCAGATCCGACCCCGGCCTCCACCGGAGCACCAAGGACAGAGGAGAGGAACGCCGCCGCCAAAAGCCTCTCCGACCACGCCGCCAACTCCTCAGCGCCGCCGGCAGGCACCCTACACCAACCTAGATATGTACACGCACGGGATCCGTCGATTCCTCGACCTCCCGCCGCCGGAGCGGCCGCGGAGGCGAGAAATCGAACGGATCGCCGGCGGCGATCTGGTTCGCACGGGAGTCGCCCAAAAATCACCTCCTTGTCACTGTAGATGGGGAAAAGGAGAGGGGCCGGGTGCGTTTGCTTCTGGTTAGCACCTTTTGTATATTCCTGCTCGTACATGAATTCAGTTCTGAGTTTTTGCCAAGTTCTGAAGTTGTGATGGAATTATGTGTTTAGGCGCTCAATAGTTCACACCTTGATATGAAAACTGTCCTTGATAGATAAAGCCACAGTGGATTTAATTCTGCAAGAGTGGTCATGGATTTTTGTTTCCAGTACCTGAATAAACATGGAAAGTGGAGTGTAATCTTGAATACAAAGATACACATCGGTCACAACTCTAAAGAGCTGGAAGCAGTTGTTTCCTGAAGATGCGAAACCCATGCAGGTAAAATCTGGACTTAGAGCCACTGGTTTTGATTGTGTGGGTGACAGGAGACATATTATGTAAGCTTGGGGATATTTTATCAGCTGTGTCTGGCTGGAACTGAACAATCAGTCATAAGCTTGTATGTTAGTGTGGTGTAGCAGCACGAAAACACTTTTTTGTTACAGTTCATTACACCAATGCATTTACACTTTTCTGTTATATGGAGACATTGGAAAACAAGCGTATAGAGTGGAGCCATCGGCGGCATTTAATTAAGTGTATTTCAGAGTTGAGGCGTTTCGAGGTTGAGCTACTGCTGCTACACAGCCCACGTGCTTTTAGCCAGGGTTAGGGCATGTCCAATGCTGGACTCTTATGCGGGCGATTGAGTAGCCAAAAAGGTTTAATGATCATAAATCAAACGGACAAGAGGATTTTTTTTTTTGCGAAACACAGTCGTGGACCCAATAGCCCTTCTATAGGGAGCCATTTGGTAGTGTCAGGACACCTGTGTTTGTGCCTTGTTTTTTGCGCACGCTCAAGGGAAATGAAAAAACTGGAACAAAACATAAAACCAGGCGAAAACAGGAAAAGTCGAAAAGAAAGTGAAACAGATAAGAATGGAAATCGAAAGAAAATAGAGAAAACACGAGAGAATAAAAAAACCGAAAGGAAAGGAAAACCATGTCATGTGCAGAAACCACTACTTCCACGAGAAGCCCGTGGTTTGGCCACAGCGGCAGCCCAGCTCAGGTCAACGACCAGAACTTGCTTCTACACATGGGTTCCAGCCCATAAAATGGACCTGACTGGGTAGTTCTTCTTCTGGGCTCTTCCTGCCCTGATTGAAGTCTTGCTGGGCCCACTTTCAGTAGGCCTGTCCCTGGGACTTGTCCATCAGCCGCTTCCAACTGTTCTTTAAAAAATCAGCCGTTTCAAGCTTGGTGCCGGTGTTGCTCTCGGTGTTATGATCCCACCTGTCAGTGTGTATGCCAGAGCAGTATACACACGTCGTATCGCAAATACGAGCTGCAAACTCTCCGTCGAGCAGCCTCTCGATGAAGAGACCGAAAAACCTTCATCGCCTCCGCCAGTCAAAAAGAGGACATCCCCACCACTCAAAACACAGAGCCCTTCCGCCGCCACGGCCTGACGTGAAGAAAGTAAAGGAAAGAACAACAGCTTCATAAGAACAGGCAAATGTCACATGATTCAGGGGTGTTAAGAATTGCCTATTTTGTACTAAATGTATATGTAGCAACAATTACCTCGGATCCCTATGATATTTATTGTAGATATAGATGGCAGTATGAAAGAGTTGGAATTTAATTCATGCATACAGATTGGTACAACTGCGACACATGAAGCACACATCCAGATTAGGCGATGCTGGAAACAGATAATAGCAGGGCCTAACAATTTTTGCAGAAAACAGACAAGACAACATAACGAGGTAGCAGTACCTTGTGTGGCCAAATATGCCCCAAGAAGATAGTGACAAGTACCTACAAAAAGGACAAAGCTTTATTTCCTACTCCATTTGATCGCCATATCATGCACCACAAAAACGAACTAGAAAAACACTTGATGGTGCAAGGCAAGCAGTAAGTACCTTCTCTCTGAGACTCTGCCCATGAATGTATGATCAAACAAGGACCAAGGCATGGAGCAATAAGAATGAAAAAAAAGGAGTGGAATTTGAAAACTAGCAAAGATGTTATTTACACAAGAGCACAGATAATGAAACAAATGCCGGCCTGCCGGATTTGAACCGGCTACGAAGGAGGAGCATAGGGTCTTTCAACCCCACGCCATCCAACACTCTTCCAATCGAGCAAAGGCCGGTGACATGATAGCGCTGGGTAGGTGATTGCTGGATGAAAAGGTACCAGGTAACATAAACTTACCAGAACATAGCACCATACTTCCAGTTCCAGTCAAAATGGCATGTAGCTGCATAGTATTACCAGATTTAACGCAATAGAGCCAAAAAGGAGTGCAGTCATCATGCTCGCAAACGTGAGTGGAGACAAACATGACCTTTATTTGCTCCTATGCTGACCGCTGACACATGCAGCAGAAAGTTCCAAAAAAGGCCTACAATATTGAATGCTAATGGAAGAAACGTCAAGATATGGTATAATAACATCATTAATAATTTTAGTCGCTTGACAGTTTACACATGTCTATCTAGCACACTCATGCCATTAATCATGATCTACATTATCTGAAAATATGATGCACTATATCTTCCTTTAAATGCACATTGCTTGCCTAGCAAAGGCCGAAGTTAGTAACTTAAATGACATCTAATGTATTTTGCTATGGCAAACAAAAATCTCAGCGAACCATATGTTCTGGTTTCAACAACGTAGTGCGTCATAACTAGAACCATTTCCAAACCTTCCTATTCTATCCTAATCTTGACTTACAAATCAACTTCTTTCCATCAGAAACTGATACCTAAGCTCCCCCTGGGATCTAGAAGAACCAGATACGCAAAGATGACTTTTAAAGTGTTTCATCTTCTCTTTTCAATCCTGATTCTATCCACCCATTACACAGATTGATGAAGCAAACAATTCACTCTCACGTGACACGGCACGTGTCCCCAATCTCCACATAGGCAAACCACTAAAGTCACATAGAGTCCAAACCAACCAAAAGAAAACACTGTCGACTTCTACAAGCAAATTCAAAAGAGGATGGGGCAAGCAAGAGATGGAGCACATACCTGATGGGTTTGCAAGTTTGAAGATGCACACCAGAAGTCCAAAACCATATAGTTTTATGTACCTGAAAGAACAAAGTAGGTTCATTAATAAACTCAGCATATCAGTCTTTATAAAGAAAAACTTGCCCGAAGTGTACCATCATGCAATTAGTAGTGGTGATTTATCAATATAATGATGAGAGGTTCTCATCCACGAACTTAGTTACAAATATCACATTCTTTCTGCCAAACAACAAAAGCAATATTAGTATGTAGAAAGAAGATAAAAAAGACCAAAAGGCATATAATTGCCAATGCTTACGAAAATGTGTTCATTATATTTGGGGTCAATACTTTCAAAAATAATTGTCTGTTTACGAATTCCAGTTTTTGTTTGAAATTTTTCGCCTAAAATTCTGATGTCCTAAATTCCGTGGAAAGCTAGTTATCAACCATACACAAATATAAGGTGTTAACTTCTTGTTAGCACTTAGCAGTACTTACTATGAAAACCGGCCTATATTAACAAGGGCATATCATCATGCATGTTTAATGGTGACAGATGAGGCAAGTACATTTATTTAGAGCAAATCGAGTTCACGGATTGAGGAGGATATGGAAAAATCTCCATTTTGTAGTTTCATACTGCTTGCCTATTACTGCAAAGTTGCATACTTCTAAAAAGGAAAGCATTAGCATATTAGCCTGTCTCCCAATGCTACAAGTATTCAAAACTTGACAAAATAAAAACGAAACGTGACATGACATGAATAAATTTCTACCCTTTATAGAAACCGCAGTGTCACAGAAATATCCTAGTTGAGTCTATATTAGGGAATAATCAAATGGCTTCTAGAAGTTTTGTAGCCATCCAAAAATTTGAGAATGTTTCCAGCTTTGCCAGCAGGGAATGGCTCATTATCTTAATTTACTGTGAGTTGTATTTGTTCAAATCATCCTCTTTGCATAACAAGCAAGGGAAAAGGATGCCTTAGAAATCCCCTTCCCCAGACCCCACAATGTGTGTGAGCTTTCAGCACTGTATTTGTGTCAACAAGCTTTCAAAATGCAGAAATAGCTAATATTTCCTTGTTTATTATTATTAAACATCATTTTTAGTTCAATGAGCTGGTGTGCACATATAAAGTGCAATTTATTTTATGAATTTGTTGCAGTAATTTCGATCAACAGATATTTTCGTCATGTTCCTAGGTATGAAGGATTAGTACAATTAATACCCTGCATGTAGCATTGTTTTTGTTGTAATTATTACTTCAAGATGCTGCTGAATTATCTCTGGATATTATAGGCATTTGGTTCCACAAGATTCAGTTGTATCTTTTTTAACAACAATAATTGGAAACCATTAATGCGCATTTCCTTCCATTTTCGATATCTACTCTTTTGCCACAAGATAAGGATATCTCCAGTATGGCATTACATCAATGCATGTCAATTTTCTATCTTCTACTATGCCTTCTCCACTTCTATATTCACTTTCTTTTCTTTGTACATCTTACATGCACAAAATAACAACGATGCCTCCTAATGCTAAACAACAAACTAGGTTTACATAATCAAGCGTCTCCTCTCTCCTTCACCAGACTATAGATTCAGTGATGGTGCCTGTCTGGTCATCTTGGTCATGGCGTCTAATATAGTGCTCGCTTAAGATGCAGCACTATTGACTTCAAATTGTCTGATGGACAACCTAATGGGAAACCGAATTGGCTATATAATTTACATTCTAGTATTCTATCATGCAATCAACGAGCAGATAGTCGCTGAGTCGCTTTCTAGTGCTCATTTCATTTGCATGAAGTTCTGTTATACTGCTCAATCAACTCGCAGAGTGTGTAGTGTTTTAGAGCCAATTTATGGGACTTCCTTGTAGAAACTTGGGCCTCTAAAGTTAAAATTAACAAAGAAAAATCATGTGATTTACTATAATCGATCCTATAAGAATTTTCATTGCTAATGTACAGTTCTAAACGTGTGCTGTTTGTGAACCGTTAACTTTGGAATTAGGCTTCAGCTCAAAAAATGCACAGGGGGTTACGGCTCAATGCCATTTTCAATCGATAGGCAGAGAGTAACTTCATGGTGGCGCTCCACCCTACCAGCCATCCAGTGACTACGTTGGAGGACAAGCCAGCAGAGGAAGAAACGACACATTAAAGGCGCCCTGGCTTTCCAAAGGATTTTTTGGTACGGGAAAAGCGTCTGGCCAAGGAAGAAGGCACGGTATGCCTACTGCACAGAGTACTGTAGGTCAGGGGCCCAACGCCAAAGAACCACACCCTCCAGGCCAGCAATAAGGGGAGCAACACTGATCAGGCTCCAGAACTCGAGATTAATCCGCGAAGATGGGCTTGGTCAATGCGCCAGTGATGTTTCTAGCCAGAAGAACGGTTCTTGTGGCACAAATCAGTGGTCGATTGCTGCCCAAATGGACGGACCAATGGACTTGATTGGCATGCCATCAATCCGGTGGTCCATACAAAACCAACTATAAGATATGATGTAATTCGACTGATATGAACAGATGGCTACCGTTGCCCATGGGTCCAGATGGGTAGTCTCATGGTGCTACATTGCCATGGACAACTATTTATGGTAAATTTATAAACATATCAATACCATAGTAGACTGTACTGGTATTCACAAGATTGTTATTACTTCGATTAGCATATAAAAGGTAAGAAAAACATAATTATGTCAACTTGTCAAGGCATAGACAGCCTAAACGCAAGCATTATAAACCTATCACTAGCTCATTTGGTGTCCATAAAGCGTTATCAAGTGATCAAGAAAATACCATCTAATCACCAACATGCAAATAGGAAGTGCATAATCTGCAAGTACATACAAACACAATAATAAGAACACATGATGTCCGTAATATTTGTCAGGGCAGGAAGCCTGCTGCTAAGTTATTCAAAGAACCTGCCAGTAACCCCAGCGACTGATTTTACGCATGAACTTAAGGGATCTGAAATGTTGAGTTGCTCGGAGCCACCAATACCTGCGTACTTAAACAGATTATAGTTAGACTAGCAAATAATTGGAGCAAGAAAGAGAAGAAGGAACATGATGGAAGTAGCCAATAGATGGAGAAACACTCTATGTTATGCATATGTAGTACATGTCCCACCCAGCACCAAGTTAGGATTTGTTTGTTACCAGTGTATTTTAGGGGATTGGTAGGGATTATCCCGGTCAAACCCCAAATACCCACATATACCAAAAACACCGTTTGGTTCTAGTGTATTTGACAGGTTTTATCCCCATCTTTCCCCACAAATCCCCAAACTCTAGTGCATTTTTCCCAACCCAAAACACTACTCCTACATACGTGATTTCTAGTAAGAAGTTTCAAAAGCCAAAGATTACAAGCCTAAACTGTAGTTCTGTGGACCAAAGCAGGCGTCTTCCCTAGACCTAGTACTACAACCAGCATAATTATAGAAACCAAGTGATTGACAATATAACAAAATATAGCGTCTTAGATCGCAAATAGAACTAAGCAGATCCAGGTACGGAGACAATCTAATTACACCTCCGTATACACAATAAACAACCAACAAGACAAGTCAACCCATGGAGAACTTCCACTAAGAAAAGGAAAAACATGCAACTATTCATCAAGAACATACCTTGTCAAGTTCATTTCCTAGTTCATCGCTCCACGGCACCTACAGATGAACATACGAGCTCAGGGGAAACAATATAAAAACTGAAGGAGCATGTATCCACTGCCATCAGAAGAACTTAAAGAGAAAACTTATCATGTCTTCAAATGTTAAGCAGAGTGGTCACATTAATATCTACGTTAGCGTATTTAAAAAATGTCAAGGCATCATGAAAATGCTAAAATACCACAGTTATCATATCAGCTTCCGCGGAACATAAAAATAACTATATGCACACGGAGGAGTTTACCTCTTTGAACCACATCGGCACAGAATCTTGTTTTCGTCGAAAGGAAATTTATAATTGTAGGTGAGCTCTTGACTCGCCCTAATATTGTGCTTTGCATAAATGAATATTTTCTTCTGTCCATTAACAGTGATCACTCTGGTCTCGCAGTTTGGCTGCAACAGTAAAAAGCGAGGTAATTGTTTAGCAATCCATATACTTCACACCCGAGAGTAGTATAAATTTGCCTTGAATAGGAAAATATGTTTGCCAGCAACTGTTTGTTTTTTACCAGAATGCATACCTCACAAGAATGATTAATGTACCGAGCGATCCCTCCACGTAGAGTAGCGTCAATCTACAACAAAATTAAAAGGCACATGCAATCAAAAGGAAGTGAATGGTACAAGATAGGTGCTGTTCAAAGTTTAAATGCTGGGTACAGGTTGAGCTTCTATAGCTATCATGATTTGTGAGTACCATCACAACCCTATTCAAACCAGCCAACATGTAGCAAATCGATGTTACAGACCTTTCAGTACATTATTATGTTTTTATGACTAATTTTGAACAACAACAACTTTTGTACAGATACATATACAAATTACAAATTTTGTTGCTCCCTCCGATCGGAAATGGTTGACACAGATTTGTCTAAATAGGGTTGTATCTAGACATATCATGTTTTCGATCGGAGGGAGTACAATCTTATAAAAAGGCCAGACATTGTTTTAAGTTTTTTTTTTGGCGAGAAGGCATTGTTTTAAGTGTTAAAACTGAGTAATTCCTTGCCACACTGTCCACAGAAATAAAAAGTGATAAAAAACAAAGATGCTGTTCACAGTTCATTTTGATGACCCAAAGAAATAGAATAAACATTTAATCAACTCTAAAGTAGTTTTTTACCACATGGTTAGCATCAATCTTGAAGAAATAGTCACGTCTGCCAGCTTTCTCATACTGAAGTTCACGTATGTCTGACACCTGCAGGGGATAGACTATGTAAGTTCCTTCATGCATCTTTGCTCATTCCGGAAAGGATTACTGAATGAATGTTGCATACTTACCAGCTTGCTTATTACTTCCCCAATATATTCCACGACAAGTTCACCATGTTTAATCTCCTTAACAGCCAGTACACCCCACCCATGGATCGTGCTCCTTTCAACACGCAATTCTTTTATCCTCCCCTATTAAGTCATACAAATATAAGGTTGATTATTCGAATAACAGAGAAATTTTGTGTGCATTCGACAGATTTTTTCTCACCTTCATCTGCATAGAGTTTGCTAACTGAGGACATGCAGCCCTCATCAACAGGCTTCGTACTTTGGCTCGAGAAGCTCGATCATCAATGTGCGGGCTTTGCTGTGTAAAGCTCCATCCTCTACAACTGGCTTTCTCCGCTTGCATTGCAGCATTCCCTCCTCCAACACTGCCTTTCTCCACTCTAGTGGTGTTTTGTGACCACTTAAGCCACTGCAATCCATGAATGGAAGTCCGTGCGCTACCTTTTGATCTGCATGGAATCGGGATCGTTTTCTTTTCTCTGTAGTAACTCTGGGGCTTTTCCTTCTCAGTGCATAGACCATCACTGGGGGAAACAAGCTTCAGATCTTTTTGACTCTTCAGATTAGCAGCATCACATGGAGGGACTGTATTTAGCAGTTCCATGATCAGCCTTGTCTTTCTTTTTTTCTTCAGAGGACCTGTAGGAGAAGTACCAACGTCGGTGGGTGATGCCTGATCAATTGGACGCTTCCCATTCAGGTGATTTGGCCCGTTTAGTTCCTGATTTGACATGTTTCCACATCTTCTTTTCTTGGAAGGACTTGCGGGGAAGGCACCTACATTGATTGGTGATTCCTGATCAATCCGAGCTTTCCATTTCATATGATAAGGTTTGTCTTCTGCAAAAGGAAGAATCATAACAGATTTAACATAAGTAACTATTATAGGGGTGAAGAACAAAAAACGCGAATATCTCACCCCTTATTCCACTGGAGGAAATATGTTCCACGTGTCGCTCATTATTAAAATGGAAATTGGCATTGAGATCCACTAGAATTTCCTTCTTGGTCACCTCCTGAATGTTTTTCACAGGAGCTACATAGCAGGCACCAAAACGCTCACTAGCATGATTATCTGACAGGAAATCTTCCACCATTTTGGAAGGATCATCAGCAAGTTTTATCATGGTAACATGACTATCATTTTGCCAGATAAGTGCCAAATAAGGTGGATTATTCTGCATTGCACCCAAACTAGATGATTCATCTGTAGTTGTTTGAGAAACATGTGGTGGTGTCCTACTCCTATCCATAGATTCACATGTATCTGCTGGTTCCTGCAAACATATGTACGCATATATTTATGTTGTAGTGTCAGTTAAATTGGCCATTTGCATGATCAGATAGATATACAGTATCATGTGTCTAACCTGACTAATACTACACTCATACTGAGAGCATAGCACCTTTGTCATTTCTTCTGCAACCACTTCTTTGAAATGAGCAAGCAGCGTTTCCTTTGCCGTGACATATAACTCATCCGCCAGTATTGAAGAAGAAAGTGATATCAAACTGCCCCCTGGGTTGCCATCAGCTTTCATATGTCTGCTAGGTCCAACTCCAGAAGGGTAATCCATACCAGATCGAGGAGCATCTGTTGGCTGCAAAACCATCAAAAGTATCAGCATGTCCGAGAAGCAACAAACAAAATAAATGTCGATTTTTGTATACGTTGCACAATCGGATAATCACATTCACACCCCAAACCCCTAGCCCTCATTGCCTTTGCCGGCTTCACTGTTCATAATATTTGGCATTGGAGGTACTGTCAAAAATTGTCATCTACTCAAACTTACCTGCGGCAGGACAGTGAGAATTTGCACACTTAACTATAAGGCATTCGCTAATTTGTTTCACCATTTTCAAATATAGTAAATAAATTCATTATGTCAAATGACATTTCATGCTTTTCACACCGTGTGCAATACAATAATTCTGTTTTCGCGCCAAATATTATGAACAGAACAAACATATGCCACATTTAATTAACTGTTAGTCTACTTAGAAATGTGCCCTACAATCAACATCCGCCCGGCAATGCAGCAAATTGAAAAGGGGGTTAACACATGCATGCAAGGAATCTTAAACAGTTAATCGAATCGATGATCCGTTTTCACCGTTGGGTTCGTCTCGACGGACTTTTTTTTCATCGTCAGTTGTAGTTACCATATTACTAGTTAACAGTTATCACCCAAATAATGCCCAGTTACCGGGTAATTTTTACATTTTTTGTCATAGCCATGATCTACACGTCCAACAAGTGAGTATTTGATCCACTCTTAGCATGTAAAATATGAAATTACCATCACGAAAGGATTAGTCGGTGAGTAGAGAAGTTCAAATAACCAGGCAACCATTTGATTTTATTCTGGTAACTAACTTGACAATACCTAGTGACTAAGTGACTAATCTGGTATAGTGGTATCTAGGCTCGGGAAAAAAGTTACCAAAACATATCAAGATGGTATCTAATTTTGAAGATCTCGATGCGAGAAAGTCAACCATGAAATCATATTTGAATTTTGATTTACGCTTGAAGAGATAAAACATTTTAAAGTTTGAAAAACAAAAGGAATCTACATGGCTGCATGCATGGCTCGGTTACCATATTCTTTCAATGCCCACGGAAAGCTAATCTAGTGCACGTGCCCTTACTAGCTAACATGGTCCATTAATTAATAAATGGTCTCAGAATATTCTCTCTCCTAATCCGTTCACCTTCATGTCATCCTTGCTTTGCCAACGACAACTTCTCCATCTTGTTCCCCTGATCCCTCCCGTGACACCTCATATCTTGCCTCTTCCTTCCCTATACATTGTTGTTCTCTCCCTCTAGCCCAAACACCTTCCAAGACAAAGATCCACACAACTACAAATAAAATAAGATATCTGACTTTCTATATGTGCTGCACACGCCCCAATTCCTTTGCCTTAGTTGTATTTGCAAAAAAAATCACTGCGTTGAAAATAATAATGGCCAGGGTACTATGTAAAGCTCTGACCTACTCAAGGATTTTGTAAGGGTGGGTGAGGTTAGTATGACTGAACTGCCAGAAATAGTAATATAGTTTTATTTATGCTAAATGCTACAATCATGCTTTCCACGCAGTGTACCATACCTCCCTTACCGCGCCAAATCTTTTCGTAGAACAAATAAAAGAGCCATAATCAAAGAAGGTTTCCACAATCAATTCCTGACACCAGATAGACGGATAAGCAAACATGGCAACGTGTCACGCGCAAGCAAACATCGTCATGCTTTAATAGATCAACTAACCCTCCCCGTGTGTTGGAAGGCGAATAACGTTCACGATGTACGAATGTACAAACTAACAGCTTCCCGCCCTGCCATACAACCCTATCGCTCTCGTCTTATCCTAAGCCACTCACACTCCCCTCCTTCCTTACCCCAAGTCACCTTCTCCATCTGAATCCTCCCTTTCACTGTGCATCTTGCCTCTTCCTAGACCTGCAATTTCATACCTGCTAAGAGAATCAAAAGCGGGAAGAATAACTCCCCATGGCGAAAGCCAACATTTGATCCCTTGATAGCAGCATTGCTCCCTTGCAAATGGACCAACCGCTCCAGAACCTAACGCAAATGAATCCACTAAAAATCGTAGTATAGACGGTTTAATCACCCCCCATTTGAACCAGTAACTAAACCCAGCAAGCTGTACAGACACAGCAGATCTGAAAGCATCGGCACAGCACCAACCCTTCCCCTAAATTCCTACGGGTCTATACCGCCAGGAGTATCAATCTAAGAACAGGAACAACCCAACACGGTGGCAGTGGCGACGAAAGACAGCAAATCCCTGGGGATTTCAGCAAGATCACCCGGCAATGAGCAGATCCAGACCCGGCAATGGCCTAGGTACAAAGTTTAGTTTGGTCTCCATACATATCAAAAGGAGTGGATCTACAAACTAAATATGTCTAGATGGCCTTATAAAAGTGAATGGAGGGAGTAAAAAAGTTATTATGTCAAATGACATTTCATGCTTTTCACACCGTGTGCCACACAATAATCCCATTTTCGCGCCAAATCTTTTGAACGGAAAAAACATGTCACAATTAATTAATAAACGATCCCAGAATATTCTCCTGCCGCCTGGCAGATGAATAAATGAACATGGTCGCACTTCGCACACAAACAAACGGCTTTCTTCCTTCATAGGCCATCTCTCCTTTCCCGCCTTGTTGGGTCAGCGACTAACATTTATGGCAGCTTGTTTGATACAAAACAATCACTTCCCACCTGCCACCCCCCACCCTGGCCTTGACCATCTTATCCTCGCCTTCCCCTAATCCATTCACCTTCCTGTCCTCCTCGCTTTTCCAACGACACCTTCTCCATATCGTTCCCCTGATCCCCTCCCTTGACACCTCATACATTGCCTCTTCCTTCCCTAGACATGCTGTTATATCCGTCTAGCCCTCGCACCTTCCGAAACAAAGATCCAGACAACTACAAACAAAATGAAATATCTGACATTCTATATGTGCTGCACACGCCCCAATCCCTTTGCCCTAGTCGTATTTGCAAAAAAACTTCACTATACATAGAATTGTCAGGGTACTATGTAAAGTTCTGACCTGCCAGATTTTTCTAAGGGTGGGTAAGGTTATTATGACAGACTGCCAGAAATAGTAATATAGTTTCATTTATGCTAAATGCCACAGTCATGCTCTCCACACACTGTACCGTACCGCCCTTATCACGCCAAATCTTTTGAGTAGAACAAACAAAAGAGCCATAATAAATGAACGGTTTCCGCAATCAATCGATGCACACGTGTCACGCGCAAGCAAACACCATCCTGCCTTGATAGATCAACTAACCCTTTCCACGTGTTGGAAGGCGAATGGCGTTCACGGCGTACAAACTAACAGTTTCCCGCCCCGCCACCTTCACCCTGAACTTTTCCCCCCTAAGCCCAGACAACCCTATCGCTCTCGTCTTTTCCTAAGCCACACACAATCCCCTCCTCCTTCCTTACCCCAAGTCACCTTCTCCATCTGAATTCCCTCCCATTCACTGCTCACCTTGCCTATTCGATCCCTAGACCTGCAATTTCAAAACTACTAAGAGAATGAAAAGCAGGAAGAATAACTCCCCATGGCGAAATCCGACATATGATCCCTTCATAGCAGCATCGCTCCCTTGCAAATGGACCAATCGCTCCAGACCCTAACGCAAAATGAATCCACTGAAGATCGTAGGAAAGACCCATTTGAACCAGGCACTAAACCCAGCAAGCTACACAGACACAGCAGATCAGGAAGCATCAACCCTTCCCCTAAATTCCTACGTGTCTACACCGCCAGGAGTACCAATTTAACAACAGGAACAACCCAATACGGTGGCAGTGGCAACGAAACCAAGCAAATCCGTGGGGATTTCAGCAGGATCACCCGGCAATGAGCAGATCCAGACCCGAGCCGCAGCATACGACACGATCCAGGAGCATGCATTACAAGGGAACTAATGGGATGGGGGAAGGGAAACATACAATACGATACGCGGAACAGCGAAGGGAGAAAAAAAATTGGGCGAGGGGTCTCACCGTCGGCGGATCGGGCTGGGAAGGGGCAGTCGGAGCAGTCATTCTCGGGTTGGCCGTCGGGTTCTGGTCGGAGGTGGAAAGGATCGTTAGCGAGGGACGAAACGGACGGGGAGGGAAAGGGGAGGAGGCGTTACCGTCGGCAACGAAGGGAGAGGCGGGAGGGGGACGGGAGGGCCGCCGCGGATGGGGAGGGGCGGCAGGGCGGCGGAGGGGCGCATGGCCGGCGTGAGGAGAGATGACGAGGGGGAGTGGCTGCTGCTGCAGTGCTGCGCTCGCTGTGCCTGGGAATTCGCGATGACCAGCCGGCGCGAGTTGAAAACGCTGGCGTTTTTTTTTTAGAAGAATAATTGCGGCTTCTTTTTTTTAGAAGAAGAATTGCGGCGTTCTTTTTATGGGAACTTTTTTGAAAGCCCTACGTAATCAACATAGTACCACATACAACGTACGCAGTACAAATACAGAAAGAAAAGTACAATACGAAGGGGCTACAGATCCAGAACGGAGCCTAGCAGCTCCACCGGCGCCGGCGACGAAGACCGTCTTCAACCTCCACACCACAGCCTGAGAGCGTCCAGTACCTTGACAGATGCCGCATGATCCGTCCGCCGCACCGCAACGGAGCCTCTGTCGATGAACGACCACGGCGACCGCCCTCTCTCTCCAGCTTCTCCACCTTGCCGTAGACGACCTCGATCCCGACGCAGGCAGGAGCCGCCGCTCGCGCCCAGTCCGGAAAACCAGCCCCCAGATCCGCCGCCACCACGGATCCGAGCGCCAGCAAGTCGCGCGCGAAGACGACGAGCTCCGCAGAGCTCCACCGCCGGAGAAGGCCGCGCCGACACCAAACAGCCCACCACCAGCACCACCTCCTCCAAGGCACCGCCGGCGAGGACACCATCCTATCCTACCGTATGTACAGGCCGGAGACGGGGATCCCCCACCCTCCCGTTGCCGAGGCAGCCGGCGGAGGAGGGGAATCCCACGCCTCAGCGGCGCGGACGCGGTGGATCGACGGGATCGCCCAAAAAATCGCCTTCGCTCTCCTACTACAGTGACGGGAGGAGAGGATAAGACGAACTGTTCTTTTTATGGAACTTGGCCGGTCTTTTGCGGAATATGGATGATCATCAGCGGGCCAAGCCACATTTTACTGGGCCGGCCCGTTCAGGGAGAATGGACTTCTCTTTTTTGTTTTTTTCTCTTTACTTATTCTCGTCTTTGTTTTGCTTTTTCTTTAAATTGTTTTTTCCTGACCATTTAGGTTTATCATTAAACAATGTGTATTATTTTTTTACACTCCCTCAGATCCGATAGAATTGTCGCTAAAAACGAGTCGAACACATACAAATTAACAGTTGGACGGACTACACTTTTTTAGGACCGGAGGTGAGTGTTAACCTTTGAACAATGTTTCGAAAGTACATTTATTATCAATCGTTACTTTTTTTAATAATTACATTTTCATTGTTCCATCACGACAGAATACAAGAATGTTTTCAAGATAGGATCAATATCAGGCTTGATTTCAAGATAGAGAGAATATGGAATGACACTTATGCTTGACCCAATATCATATAAACCATGATAACATGAAGTCCCAATAGAGCATGATATAACAGGTTTCCCCACCTTGGCCGAATTATTTTTGATGACTTTAGTAGCATCTTCATATAGATAAACATCAACAGGATCTTCTTCATTAAGTTGCTTGATGACAGAAATTTGAGTGTTGACTTCCACCTGTTCATATGGCTGAGAACATTTTCTATTACTTTTGTTGGTAACAGCAATAAGTAAATTCTCTTTAACTTGATTTGGATAGGTGGTGCTTCAACATACTCCTCAATTCTCACAGATGACACCGGTTCAACCTGTTTAATAACTTTTGGAACAACAATAGATTGTTTAACAGGTTCAACATAAGTTTCAAATCCACTTTTTGGAACACAGATATGTTCAGCAAAAGATTTAGCTATCTCAAGTATAACATAAGGATCAAGATTAAATGTATCACTCATATTTTTAAACAAGATAGAAGTAGAGAAGTTCTCTACACATGAATATCCATAGTCAAAATAAGGCTCATTACCTTTA
The DNA here is from genome assembly GCA_947311845.1 of Poa pratensis. Taxonomy (NCBI): domain Eukaryota; kingdom Viridiplantae; phylum Streptophyta; class Magnoliopsida; order Poales; family Poaceae; genus Poa; species Poa pratensis. The sequence goes on from CAMZMU010000085.1 coordinate 87,022,919, forward strand.
TCAAGATCCCAATGACCAGTATTTTCAGAAATAGTCTCCAATAGATTCCATACTTCTTCTTCAGTATTGTTTGTGAAACTTCCACCAGATGAATTATCCAGAATTTCCTTGTGCTTCATAGGTAACCTCACATAAAAGTATATCAATATAAGTTTCCTTGTAAGATCATGACAAGGGTTCTTGCGAAGGAGTTCCTTCAATCTCCCCCAAGCTTGAGTGATGCTCTCTCCCAGATGTGGCCAGAAATTGAATATGTAGCAGCGGTTCTCATAAGCTTCTTTAGGTGTGAAGTATTTAAGAAAGAAAACCTTCCTCAAGATATTCCAGTCAATAGTAGCTTCTTCATCCAGAGACCTGTACCAAACACGAGCATTACCAGATAAAGACACATATAGTAACTTTCTTTTTACCTCATCCTCAGGAATACCAGGAAGTCTAAATAAACCACATATGTCTTCAATCAACTCCATGTGTTCGCGTGCAGACTTAGTTCCATCCCCTGTAAATGGATTTTTCATAACTCTTTTAACATGACCCATGGGAATTTTAAATCCCACTTTAGGTATCTCAGGCACAGTAGTTTCAACCACCTTTCCAGTAGTGGCATAAGCACTTTCATATAAAGCAAGATGCAACGAGGCACGATTCATAAATGCCATAGTAACAATGAGATAAAACAGCTTTCAAGTTTCCTTACCAAACTTGTTGCCAATAGCGCAACGCTCCTCGGCAACGGCGCCAGAAAAATATCTTGATGACTCCCAAGTGCAGGAGATCAATTGTAGTACCTTTCAAATAGAAAAGGTTGTCGAACCCACGAGGAGCTGAAGGTATTGGTTAGTAAGATTGATAAACAAAGCAATGAAAGATGCAAGTGTTTTTGGTGTTTTCGGTTGTATAATTCCAATGCAGCAAGTAACAGTAGCAAGTGAAAGCTCTCAAAGAGAGAAAGCCCAATCCTCTTATGTGACAAGAGGACAAGCTCAAGTGATGTGTGACTTATATGTGGAAAACGTTCCCGAGGGCGGCATGGATAATGCTAGGCATAGAGATTTATTAAACAACACGTTGAATATCTTGTCAAGTTTTAATCTTTTTGGACGGAGCCATAATTCGGTATAGCTAAATAAATAGACTACAGCCCCTTATGATGGATCATGTGGCCAAGTAAATGACTGCACAAGAATTATTAAGACATAAAGTCCCACCATAGCATTACACTCTAAGGTTCCCGATACTAATACCCTCATACTATAACTTCAAGATTCTAACTCAGTCTTACGTGTCCTCCCAAGTCTTACTCAATTCATTATACTACGGTGTTCTCCTATGAGCCCATATACGTGAAGTGTTGTGCAGTCGACGTTCGCACAACACCATCATAGAATCACATAAAAGATAAACTCTTGACAAAATACCAACACATGTCATATATAAATCATTGCCAATTCATCCTATGCCCTCAGGAACATACGGGAACTACTCACAACGTGCAAACATGATCATAATCAGTGGCATAAGTGGTACAACACAATCTGAAATTATAACTTCACCACCAAATAATGACAAATACTCAATCACTAACATGAATAGTAGCACAAGACAAGTATCTAGGGTATAGCAACTCTCAAACTGCGAGAGGAACGGAGTGGATCTCGGTGATGATGATGGAGATGGTGCTGGTCTTGATGGGGGTGATGATGTAGAGGCCTCCTCCCACGCCAAGGAGGAGAGGTGATGATGATGACGATGATTTCCCACTTCTCCGGAGCTCCGGAGCAGCAGGATCTGACCCCCCTCGGAAGGGATCAGGAGTTTCGCCGCCGCGACCTCGGATGGACTTGGAAAAATTAGGGCGTTACTTTTCGGGCGAGACGAAGGCGTCGATAAAAAGCCCCAGGCGAGGAGGTGCCCGAGGCCGCTTTTAGTGGGCCCCACGCGGCCTAGGGTTTTGGCCGCGTGGGCCCACCCCTTTTGGGCCTCGTGGCTCTCCTCTCTTCGGTCTTCTTCCCTCTGCCTTTCTCCCGATGAAAAACTGACGTGGTATTTTTCCTTTTATTATTTGGGTTCCTGAAACTTTTGAAACAATAAAAACAAGAAAAGGGGGTTTTCTGCCTCCCAGATATTAAATACCAAAAATGGGGACTTGTGTGAAAGTCCCCAAAATCATCTAAAACATGTAAAAACAATCATATAATCATGCAAATAACATTCTAGTATGATACTAAAAGTTATATAAATGATGATATAAAATGCACGTATCAACGAGGCGTCGAGCTAGCACATCCTTAGCTAGTTGCACCAATGACAACGACACAAAATACAGCTTTTTTGTCACATAATTTATTAGGGGCAGAACAGTCTTTTTAATGTTCAAAATGCACTAGAGGACCATATTAGGAAAGAAATAAAATTGAGATGTCAAATTTGGAATAATTTTTTTCTAGGGCCAAATAGGGAAGAAAATTTTAAGTAAGTGTCAAATAAGGAATTCTCTCATTCCTCATTCTCATGGACATTCGCACAATGCCCTTGTCTGGTCTGAGCGAGACGAGTGAGACTTGTTGACGCATAGAAAATCAGAAAATGACACCCGTTGTGAAGAAAAATAGTAGAAAACTACACTCACACATTATATACACATGCTTGACTTTTGTGTTTTGAACAAAATGGCAAAGCCTCCCGAACTCCGCGTCGTCCCATCGACCCACAGCACAAAACCAATGACGGAGCTTGATAAGGATTACGATGTGTGTTGTGGGGTGGGGGGCACCGCCCCCAGCCGTGAAGAAACTTTTTGGTATGGCTTAAACGACCCTCTTCCTCCCAAACGACGATGCACACAACTGTTTTATTACATTTTCTAAAGTATCATGTAGATGGAACATGTATCGGTTGGGTGTTGGCACCAGCTGACGGTGGGTCGCCGAAGCAAAGCGTTGATTGGACTAACAGGTGTCAGACCCAGCCCATTCCCGTTGATCCAAATTGGTTGCTGAATTTCGCAAATTGATTGCTGAAAGCAACATAGTTTAGGAACAAGCAAGTGTCCATCTCATCGTGAAAGGAACATAAAGCAACATGCAATTATTTGCAGAAGAAAATCAGATCGCGCATGCACGACGTGGAAGAAATACTATAATCCTCTGATTCGATCGATAAGTTGCTGGCTAATCCCTCGACAGAGGATCGTGTCTCCTGGACAGGATTACGCCTCCTGACAGAGTACAACCAGTTGTTTTCCTCCTTCCTTCCTTTCTTTGCTTCCTGAGATGAATTTCCAGCGATTTTTCGTTATGGTTCAGTTTGCGGATTCCTCATCGGCACATAATTAAGGTCACTGGTTTGGTCGGCCGCAAATAGTAGTTTATGCCTACTGCATTTCTTTCACCTCAAATCATTGCCGTTTGCTTTCATGCAAGTTTTGGAGTCCACCGAATAATTGGACCGAGAACATAAGTTCGGTGGCCGTTAATGCCGGGTGGCGTTGCTACAGCCTACAGGGGGCACTCCCTGGAAAAATGAAATCGATACAAGGATGGATGTACGCTGTGGAGGGCTTCTTTGATTCATGGTTGGAGGTTGGCAAGTTAAGTCTTTATAGCGTGGTTCATGTGTGAGTGAGTTGTAAGCCATTCTTGGTGTTTCTTATTTTTCAATGAAAATGATAATACTCCTAAGATGTATTCTAGAAAAATCATGCAGTTCTATATAAAAAAGGGGCAAGTCCAACCTTATTTCAATTTCTTCTACATTGTTTTTTGCGAATAATCTCTTCTACATTTATGACAACTCTTGCAAAAACTGATATGAAAAGTTTCTGTATCTTTCAAGCATAAGCCGAATGAAATGAATCCCTATGATACTCACGGTATACGAGTACAAGGTAGGAAAGACTTTTTGCTCCCGGGCACCAGTGAACCCTCCAATTTAAAAAAAATGAAAATCATATTTATGAGTTTCAAAAAATTCTAAAACAAATCCCGGTAGTAGGCAATAGTATATTCCATGAACGTGTAAAATATCAACTTCAAATACATTGTATTTTTAGCTATACAAAAATGACAAATTGTGAATCTAAATATGTCTATTTTCAAATCTCTATGTTTTACCTTATTTTGTCATTTTTATAGCCCATAATATAAAGTATTTCAAAATCAAATTTTACACATTTATGGTATACACCATTACCTACACACGTGATTTTCTTTAAATAATTTTTTGAACTCATAAATATGATTTTCTATTTTTTAAATTGGAGGATTCACTGGTGCCCGGGAGCAAATCACACCGGTCAATAATGGAATAACAGTAGCTGGTCCTACAACACCTGCATTTCATACGTCGCCATCGTTGCAGTACTATCAGTACTACCGTTCCACTGTCGAGAATTAATCGAGGCGGTGCACCGATCGAAAGAAGGAAACCAGGAAGGACATGACCGAACGAATTTACTCCAGCAGTGCTTCCAGATCCGTTCATCTCAGGTGCCACCGTTTCTCGCAATCTACAGGTACAATCACAGTCAAAAAAGGAGATGGGATCATGGAGCTAAAAAGAGTCAGACATAAAGGTGTGAGGCAGGGCCTCCGGATCCGAGAAAGGCAGACCAGGATATCCCCAGGAATGAGAAGAAAATTCAGAAAGAGAAAAATGAATTAATAATTCAGGAAAAGAATCTGGCTGCCATTTTATATCTGAAGAATAATAAGAGGAGAAGGACAGGGTGGCGGTCAAATGGCCGGCCAAGCCAGACAATTGAGACAGCCAGTAGTGAACCAGAGAATATAAATTACACTATAGTAGTTAGAGAAAATAACAAGAAAGTGGTCAATTTCTTCTTCTTGTCCACGCAGCGAGAGAGTGGGATGAGGAGGGCTCCGCCAGCAAAGCACAAGAGACACAGCTCCCCGGAACCCGCAGAAAGCTTCTTCCCCTTTGTCTCTCTTCGCAGCTGCTTCCAAAGATTTAATCTTTCCTTTGTTTGCGGCATATTATTGTTTGGGCGGGGAGAAGATCCAAAAGATACAGGATGGAGGGGGAATAAATCCTTTTTGGCGAGATTCGCGTGGGGAGAGATGAGTTCGGTTAGGTGTGCGGACCACTCATAAATTCCGCCTGTTCTTCCAGATCTGCTCCGTGCTGTTCTGCTGAGCTTTGGCAGCAGCAGGAGGAAGAAACACTTCTGCTCTGCTCTCGAGGACAGGGCAGCTGTTCTTGCTGCTCTTCCAGTAGGAGAGAAATCTTTTCTTCTGCTTCAGCTCCTTTGCTGTGCTCTTTTCTCCACAAGCCGATCGCGCCCGCGATTTCTCTGCGATGGGCAACGCGTTCGCGTGCATGCCGCGCAAGGAGCACCGGGGCGCGGCCTTGGCGTCGCGCAGCAAGCGGATGGGGAGCGCGCGGGCGCCGCGCGGCGGGGCGGCCAAGCTGACGCCGGCGGAGGAGGAGCTCCTGCACCGCCAGGCGCTCGCCATGGCCATCCACCAGCACCTCGACGCCGGCGGCTCCATGTCGCGCCGCATCGACGCCGGTGTCGCCTCCATGTCCCGCCGGATCGGCCCCGGCAACACCAGCTCCCGCCGCCACGGGAGCCTCCCGGACTCCGTCACGAATGCCAAGCCTGTAAGGCTTCTCACCTTTGTTTTCTCCGCTCCGTTCTTTGTATGTTCCCTTGTCGCAGACTTGCTTAGTTTCCTTGCCTTGCAAATCAATCTTATAGTACTTAACAAGTTCATGTCAATGCAAGTATGAAATTGCACGATTTTGATTCGTGTGTGATGTTGGTAAAATGTTGTTCTTCCATTATCCCAAAGAAAGTTCTGAGTTTCTTATGAATGTAGAGAGTTTAGACCAGTTGCAATCTGTGTTTAGCTCGGTAAAGTACCAAACTTTTCAATCGGGGAGACTTTTGCAGGACCAGTTGGTCCTCCGACCCTAATGATTTGGTATTAGCTTACTGCCGTACTTCCTTTTTGTTGTTTATTAAGATGTTTGGTCGGCAAAATCCTGTCATTATCAGAGTGGTACCACAAGATTGTGAGTTACCTAGAGTGCTAAATTGTTTAAAGTCTGGCTGCTCTAGGTTTTGCCACTTGACTAGTAATTTGGGGGGGGGGGGGGGAGAATTCAATGAGTTATCTAGCATCTATATTTGTACCTGTATATTTGTTGAAGGACACTTTCTTTTTTTGCGAGGAAACACCAGGATGTATTTAGTCATTTTCTCCATGGTTCCTTTGCTGGGTTGATTTTAGTTGTAATGAGCAGCAAGTTCATATTAATGTTGGAGGTTCTGAAGTATCACCTAGAATTGAAGATGAGTTGTCTACTAAAATTTGTACACCAATGGCGACACACTTTGTTATTTCACATTGTGTTTTTTTAATGATTAATTGTGCTACATGTTACACAGTTTGAGCTCATTCCAAGCTTCTGGATTCTTATGTTTATTTCAAAATTTGAATTACGCGGCTTATTATACATACCAAAAAAACGAAATCCATGGGTAAGCACCCAGGCATATTTTTATAGAAGGGGAGCTAGGGGAGCTATGAGCGACAACTCGCGGTGTTCGAGACTCGAACCCGGGTCGTTAGGCTACCGAGCGCACTCTGCGCTCAGCTAACCATCTGACCCTCTGGTCAGGCTCGGCTTATTATGCATACCACTATACGTGAAAAGAACATGTGTGTACAACTGGTGATTCATGCATAAGACAGGTCTATGTAATATGGAGAAACCTTACAAGTTACCTACCATTAGGAGTTAGGACTACAAGACAACACTGTGAGTCTATGACGTCAGCAGCTGCCTCACTAGTTGACAACATGTTCCCATTCTTATTGTGTTCTCTCTTAGTTGAGAACTCGATTTGCTAATTTCGCGTATTCTGTATTAGGTTAGTAACTGTAGGCTTAACTGTGTGTTCGTGGTCATCAATTTTGTCCCAACTATTCAATTTCTTTGTCCTTAGCTATGTCTACATCCAAATTAAGTAACAGATCCATAATAATCTCATGCTAGCTACGATCTTTTCCGAGAAAGCGCAAAAGCATTGTGTCTTATACAAAGAATGATGTACAAAAGCCTAACATTAGGCCATTACAACCAAACACCACAGCAAGAGTACAAGTGACGAGAGCTAGATGGATATTACAACACGTGCATCAACAATGAACCCTGTCCTATACAGCAACCATTTACCGACACAACAAATAGTATAGAAAGTTCTCAATATTAATGTTGGCATATGCTATCACTTGGACATGGGAATCTTGTGGTGCCTTATCATAGGAGTTACCATACAGCAGGAGAAGCGATCCCCTTTGTCCATACAGTTATTTATTTCTTTTTTTAATACATTGCTCTAGCAACTGATTACAGCTGTTCATGCTTTGTGCTACCTTTGAAATGGCACTTTCAGGTCCAAGTTGTTTTAGAGAACTTAGAAACCAAGAAAATCGTTCTTGTTCACGGGGAAGGATTTGGCGCTTGGTGTTGGTACAAGACCATCTCTCTCTTGGAGGAAGCTGGTCTCGATCCTGTTGCCTTAGACCTCGCAGGTTCTGGCATAGATCACACCGATGCAAATAGCATAGCTACATTGGAAGAGTACTCCAAGCCACTAATTGATTACCTCCGTGAACTCCCTGAGAATGAGAAGGTGAGTACCACGTCTGTTTTTCTTCATATGTGCAAACAAAATGGAGCTGGGTATCTGAGCGGAGTGTTCATGTTGACACTAATGCAGGTAGTTTTGGTCGGTCATAGTTGTGGAGGTGCAAGCGTGTCGTATGCCTTAGAGCAGTGCCCAGAGAAGATCTCAAAGGCTGTATTTCTTACTGCCACAATGGTAAAGGATAGCCAGAGGCCCTTCGACGTGTTCTCTGAAGAAGTATGCACTCCCTTGATGTGTCTGTGTGCACTTGTATATTCTTGTTGAGCAACAACTCACGGGACGTCGTATTTTGCAGCTTGCATCAGCAGATGTTTTCTTGCAAGAATCACAGTTCTTACTTTATGGAAATGGAAAGGATAAGCCTCCAACTGGGCTCAGGTTTGACAAACAGCAGATCAAGGGGTTATATTTCAACCAAAGTCCTTCCAAGGTACATTATACTGTACTCATGCGTTGCGAATTGAGAAGTACTGTCACAGGCATTGTCATGCCAATCTCTGTTTTCTGGGGACTAGTTGTGGCTAACAAGTTTGCGCACGTTGTTGTAGGATATCGCACTGGCCACTGTGTCCATGAGGCCCATTCCTTTAGCCCCAATCATGGAGAAGCTCTCCCTCACCACGGAGAACTACGGCACCGTCCGCCGCTACTTCATCCAGACGCTCGATGACCACATGCTGTCCCCTGACGTCCAAGAGAAGCTGGTCCGGGAGAACCCCCCAATGGGATCTTCAAGATAAAGGGCGGCGACCACTGCCCCTTCTTCTCAAAGCCTCAGTCTCTCCACAAGATCTTGGTTGAGATTGCGCAGATCGAAGCTCCGTCGACGCTGTTCCCGGACAAAGCCAAGACAATAGAAGAAGAAGAAAACACCGATAAATTGTGACTCCCTCGATGTGAGATGTATGTACATGAAATGAGTAGCACGTAGGTTGCAAATTCGCCAAAGGAGATACATGGGTTAATTGGAACCATCCACTCTGGCTGGCAGTCAGAGATGAGAATAATGTAGTTAGATGAAGAAGTGTTACATTTTCTTTTGTGACGATCAAGTATAGTGGATGGGCCTGTGAGAGATGTTGTACCAGGTGAATTGTTGTATCTTCAGTCATCGTCAAAAGTTCAGAACACTGTCTTGCAGGTTTGTCAGGTGATTTGCCTGGTGCACGTGCAGTGGACAAGTACCTAGACCCGTGCAGCTGCAGTATTGTGAAGTTCTACCATTCCTGTTATGACCCAGCATATAGTTTTTGTCAAACAATCAAGGCTTTTGTTTCTGCTATTTGCTTGCTTGCCTATGCATTTACAAGTCTAGCGAACTGCAGAAGGCATTGCTAACAGAAGCTTGAGCTCCTTGGCGCCAGCTTGGCTCAACAGAACAGTCACTTGATGATTTCCAACATCACATCCACAGTTCCACACACATGTTTCTCATTTTTCTTATATCTGTAATCATTTCACTAATCCTCTCTATTAGCATGATCCAGATGAGACGGCAGCCCCTTTGCATAAAAATCAAACCATTTGACACGGCACGGACTGCCTTACCTGAACGTCCCAACGGTTTGCCGTGGAGAACATCCAACTGGCTTTCATAACCACCCTATCAGAAGTTGAAGCAGATCAATCCCTATATAAGCTCGACCTTCAAACCACAATGCAATCAGAGCAAGCAAACCCACAATTCAGTGTAGCCGTAACCAAGGAAGAGAGGGTCGTATACTTTCAGGAGTGTTAAATTCCAATTTCCAAAAATGGCAACTGCGAGAGCTCTAGCAACCATGGCAGTCTTCCTCCTGGTGGCGCTCTCCAGCTCCCACATCGCCTCCTCGCTCCGACCAGGGCTCGGCGTCTGCCATGCGAGCGGCTACCTCCCCGGAAAATCAGGCAACTGCGAGAGGAGCAACGACCCGGACTGCTGCGAGGACGGCAAGAGGTACCCGCAGTACCACTGCTCGCCTCCGGTCACCGCGAGCACGAAGGCCGTCCTGACTCTCAACAGCTTCGAGAAGGGCAAAGATGGCGGTGGCCCGTCGGAGTGCGACAACGCCTACCACAGCGACGAGGAGATGGTTGTCGCGCTCTCCACCGGCTGGTTCAAGGGCATGGCCCGTTGCGGGCACCGCATCAAGATCACCGCCAACGGCAGCTCTGTGTACGCCAAGGTGGTGGACGAGTGCGACTCCGTGTATGGCTGCGACGACGAGCACAACTACGAACCACCATGCGCCAACAACATCGTCGACGCCTCGCCGGCGGTGTGGAACGCCCTGGGGCTCGATCAGAATGTCGGCATGGAAGGCATCACCTGGTCTGACACCGACAACTAATCACCAAGACGAGGAACTCCCATTGATTGCATAATCGTGTTCGTGTCTGCATTGAGTGTGGTGTCTGTATATATTACTGGTAGCGTCTACAAATGTTGCATCAGAGATTCATTCATAGATCCGTTGATCCATGTTATTTGCTTGTAACATTAATTTCAGAATAAAGTATTGCTATATAGTATGCCTAAGTATAACACTTGTTTCTTACGTAAATTAGCCCCATTATGCCATCATCGTTGACTCATCACTCATGGTGTACTACATGAACACGTGATCTACGGTTCCAAGTAAATCGTATGCACCATAGCAACTGATGTTGATTGAGCTAGGCCCTAAATAAACTAACCAAGAAAAAACAACAAATGGATCTCTCGCAGATCGTGCCTCGGCGCCATATAATCTGTTGAAGTGGGTCAAGTGAGGCTGACTCATTGACTCTATCCCAGTTCGTTTTGCTTGACAAAATCATCAATTACTTGTTTTCAAACTGGACTTGAATGTTAGATCCAGGCCGTGAGAATTAGTACCTATCAAGAATATGGCTCCTTTCGAAAAAAGAAGATAATACGGCCACCTAATTTTTTTTAAAAAGATATGGCCACTCGGTTATTTAAAGGTTGGGGACTTTCTTTATTAGCATGATCCACCCGGCATCGTCACAAGGGCATCAATTTGTGCTAGTGGCGACAGATTATTGCACCAAGTGGTTTAAAACAATTACTCTCAGAAACATGACCACAAAGAAGGTGGTCTAGTTCATATCCAAGCACATCGTCACATGTTTCAACATACTGCAAACTATAACAACAGATCAATGGAAGCCATCTAAAGTCCCTAATATGTGCAAGACAATGGACAAGCTGAGTCAACCAACACGATCTTGATCAATATCAACAAGAAGGAAAATAAAAATCATCTGTCTTGTCGGCTGGTTCAAGAACTGTTACATCAACATACAAATACATATGAAAATATATGTTGAATCTATCGATATTGTGAGTGTTCATTTTTTAAGGACATTGGTCAAATATTTAGAGGACGATGACTTACTAAATTGATACGCCGAGGGACTATATGGTCAGTCAGTTGGATACTTGGATCAGCATTCGTTGTTTTTTATCAGTTGCCATATACTTCAAGTCCGGTAAATCCATGATGGGCCCAAAGCATGGATTCCTACGGCCTGGCCCAAATAAAAGAGGCGAATCGACTCGGCCTCTTCTTCCTCCCGATAATCATCCCACCTAGTAGAACAAAAAAATAAAAAAGGATTCTCCAAATCAAGCGAAAAGAAACTCCGGTGAGCGCGAGACGAGACGAATCGAATCGAGCTCGGGCCGGAGGAGAGCAGCGGCGGCGGCAGCCGGCAGGCATGGACGATCTCAGCGTGGAGGGGCTCGCCTCCAACCTCGCCACCTACAAGGACCAGCTCCTCGAGGTCTCTCTCCCCCTCATCTCTCCATCGCATCTGGTCCTTTTTTTCCAGCGATTTCCCTCCATATGTCGTTGTTTCAGAAGTGTTTCCGTGTCACGGCCAGAATTTGGGCGCATCTGCGTCCTGTTGTTCAGTTCATGGGTTTCGGATGCTGTGTGTTCGGGGATTTAGGTTTTGGATGTGGGCATGTGGCGCGAGTGTTTCTGATTCTAGGGTTTGGGGAGGCCACCTCCGTTTCAGCGAATTCGGGACCAAAATCCATCGGAGACGCCGGAATTACATGCTCGTATCCGTATGTCTCCCATGAAATAGTTTTTTCTTAATTAAGGAACACTGGGTACTGGAGAAATCAGTGGTAGATAATCACCCTGCTCATATCAATTGCTCGGAGCTGGTACGTGGCTACTAAATTAGTTTGAACTTACAGAGTCAGAGAATCCTTCGTACGTGCATATTGCAGTTTGATTTCCATGGTGTAAAATGTAAATAAGTCTCTCTTGGACTATGTTAGTGCTTCTTGGTGGATGAAAATGTCTTGATGTCTATTGGCCCATTTGATTCACCTAGTGTGTTTGTTTGTAGGATTACATGCGTGGAGAAGGCAGAATAGTTCATTGATTCACAAATCAAAGCATACTGCTTTGTATATACATTCATGTGGTTATCTCGTTAGTGACTTGAGAAGTCTTTGTTAATGTTCCAATCCTGAGCCTTTGTTGTTGCAGTCAATTTTTTTAACATTAAAATCTGCTCTTGTTAGTGTTTATCATCTTTTTCTTTTTTAGACGATTGATCTAGATTGACAAAGGACCGCACGATCTTCTACAAATAAATAAGATACCTGTTTTGATCTGTCTGAAAACTAACAAAGCCATGCAATTGTTGACCAATTGATCATGGAAAGTGAATAGCTTATTAGCTTACACTATGGCAGAAGGCAAGCCAATTGCTATTAACGTTCCTTCTTACTGCAGTTTTGAGCTACTTCCTTTTACTTTTACCTATTGCAAAATCACTTCGTGGTGAAGCTTTTGAGACACTTAATTCATGTGCTTTGTGTTTAATCTGTCGGTGTATTGCAGGTTAGGAAGTTTATCAAGGAGAAAAAGGGTGATGCTGAAATTGCTGAATATGTTGATATGGAAAAGGAGCTTCAAGAGGTCAGTCATCCTGCATGTTGTATTTTATGCTATTGTGTGCTTATGTGGTGCCTGCTAATTATCACATGCTGTTTCTGTTACTCCTATGCTGGTAGGAGTAGTAACTGTTTGTTGAAAAGGATGTTTGCTTTGTTCTTTGTATTTTGGGGCCTATGCTATCAACCCCTTTCTCTTCTTTGTTACAAGGAGCCATGCCCAGCAATCATGAAAAGGCAGCTTGGAACAGTGGATTTGTTTTTGGGCCATTTATATTTTATTGTAACTATGGAAGGTGAGAAGGTTGATTATGACAATGGTAGGGGCCGTTTGAACAACCATATAAATAATGAACACTAAATACTAAATTCCATGCCTTCAAAGGTGTCCATTACCCTTTATCTTGATTGATTGCAGGTTTGTGTCTCATGCTAGAGTACCTCCTTCAGATTTTGGGTGTCGATGCTGCTGTTCTAAGAGAATCACAAAATTTGGGCAGTTTAAATGATATCGGGAGTCTGGGTTGTTAATTGTGCTAAATGTATTCTCTGCATGAATTGCAGGTTATTACATTAACTGAAGAGCTTTTGGCAACTGCAAATCAAAGTGAAAGCACCCAGGACGATGTGCATTCGGAGGTAGTTTTCTGTCATATCTGAATTGCTCACCTAGGCGTTCAAGTACACTTTTGATCTTTTTAACCGTATCATTACACTAATGGTGTTTTACCTGGTTCTAGGCACTGGATGACCTCTCCCAGTCGCATGGAAAATTAGCAGTTGGTACCAAAGTGCAAGCTGTGTATAGTAATGATGGAGAGTGGTAAGTTTCTTTTGATATACCTGTGTATGGTTGCAATTGTACATCCTTTCTTCTGTTTTCTTCCATATGTAGTTCCTTTACAATGTGTTTGATTAGCTGAATTATTAGGTACAATGCAACAATTGAAGCTCTGACACCAATTGGCTATTATGTAAGCTATGAAGAGTTCGGAAACAAGGAGGAGGTATGCTCATCATTGGTCGTATAGCTTAAAACTATTTCCCTACGTCTAAGTCCCTATCTTTGACAGCTTTCCTAGCAAAATGTGTCATTTTCATGTAGTACTAATGAGATTGGGATGCATTCTTTTCCGAGAACCTCGAAAAGGCAGGGTCCCTGCATTTCATAAAGAAATTGGGCTGCAAATTTGCATATTCGTGATGCCATGATGTTTTTTCACTGGTGCACAAGTGATTGAGTTGTCACGAATATGTCATTATATATGCTTTTCATTTGTATACCCTCCCTTTGCCTAAAATAATTTGTAATAGCATTATTATAGCTGCATCTGCTGTCCTTTTTTATCCCTTGATATTTCCTCCTGTTCAGGATCCTTTTTGTTGCCCTACAAAGCAATTCGTGTTTTCATGTTTACTTCAACCATTGGCCAATTGTTTTGTGGCCCACTTGCTACTATTGGTTTCTTAAATTTAACCTGGTGTGTGATATGTGTAATACAATAGACTGTCTTCAATTTATACTCCAGTCCTACGCAGTTATGGAAGAAAGCAAATTACTTTTTGCTTCTTTCTGTATGTCGGTGTGTGCAGTCTGTTAATTTTTCTGCCTCGTGTAGGTGGACCCTGCTAATGTCAGACGACTTGACGAGGAACCTGCCAATGCTTTGGGACAAGCTGAAAAGGAAGCTGAAGCGACCAAAATGGCACTAAAGAGAAAAATTGAACAAGCCGCAACATCTGACTATCAGATTCGTAGCTTGCCCACCAAACTTAAGATTGATCCAAATGATCCGGAAGATGTGGTAAGTGAGCTAGTCTTTTGTTTATACTTTTAACTTGTATCTCCATGTGCGACCATTCATTGTGTGTTGTTCCAGCTGTAAAGGAAGCATGTACCTTTTTCTGTTTAATGGAACGAGGTTGACTAATCCTTACTTTGACGATTGAATATTGATATTTCTTACATACATCTCCATTTATGCCCATGAAAACCCTAGATAGAGCTTATGATGTTTCTGCATTATTTCTAGCAAGTGCTGTTCATGTTGTCTCGTTTTAATTAGCGACACATTTGTGTTTTCACATATAGAACCCTTCTGCTCATAGAGCTTATGATGTTTCTGCATTATTTCTAGCAAGTGCTGTTCATGTTGTCTCGTTTTAATTAGCGACACATTTGTGTTTTCACATATAGAACCCTTCTGCTCATACAAAGTATAATACATGCAGATAGCATGCCTTGCATTTTTTAAGCTATATCTTTTGGTTCATGTGTTCTGACTGACTTTGTATCTGCAGAAAATTGCGAAGCGTAAGAAGATCCATGCTTTCAAGTCAAAAGCTCGCTTTGAGCAACTAGAATTTGCACAGAATAAGCGGCAGAATGCATGGCAACAGTTTCAAACAACCAAAGGGAAAGCTAAAAAGGTACTAATCTCTGTTCCTACCCGCTAGGGCACCCTTTGGAATTACCCCCAGAAGGCAGCGAGTCAAACTAATAGCTCATCCTTGAAAACATTCTCATTATAATGGCGAAATATGCTCAGAAGTGCTTGCTAGCCCCTACATTTGGTCAGAGCATTCTAACGATTCGCTAACTAGCCAGTCTAGAACTGCTTCCTTTTATCGATCACATTGGGCACTTAGGCGCCTCTAATTTTGTTTTTTCCATTCAGGTTGGATTCTTTTCTGGCCGCCAAAAGGAGAGCATCTTCAAGTCACCGGAGGATCACAGAGGTAAGGTTGGTGTCACCGGGAGCGGGAAAGGCCTGACTGACTTCCAGAGGAGGGAGAAGCACCTACATCTGAAGGATGGTTCTGGAGATGCACTAGATGATGAGGAATAAACAGGGAATTCACAGACGATGCCATGTCCGGCACTTATTGCCGGACTGATCTCCGTCAGAGCTTGTACTCTGTAGTTTGTATGCTGAACTTGTTGAAGCTAGAAATCACATAGATATGAATGTTGTCGTCCTGTCATGTTTCCACTAGCTGAGTTTACACCACAGGTTCATTACAAAAAAAAAAACAAATCTTGGCGGAACATGTGTTGTTGCCTAACTGGGGTGTACATTGAACCAGACTCTTCTTGCAGTTGAAAACTTGAAATGCTGCTTGCGAACATTCATCATACTAGTCTCGGAAGGTAATAACACAGAAAATAAAATGTCTTCGCCACACGCTAAAAGAAGGGAGATATTTTTCTTCTAGCATGGTTACTCGTCTTGTAGAAGTCCCAGACAAAGCTAAAACAACCTATATATGACGATGCCTTGTGCCGTGTTATTTTGCAATTTTTCGGAGAGAATTTGTCGGCACTGAAACCTGGCTGTTTGTTGAATCTAGAAATGAGACTTGTGTCGTCCATTCTGCTTACTTATCCTCGTTTTTGTTCTGTTCTGTGGGTCGCTTCAGATCTTCCCTATGTTTTTCTGACTTGTGTCGTCCATTCTGCTTACTTATCCTCGTTTTTGTTCTGTTCTGTGGGTCGCTTCAGATCTTCCCTATGTTTTTCTGGCATATCAAAGAAATAAGTACTACTTTTCTAAAGTTTTCAATCTTTTCAATCCAACTTGTAGCTTATTACTACTACTCCCCATAATTACTAAAAGCTACCAACCAGAACATTTTAAAATTTACTACATGTGGCACACGTTGATGCTGTCAAGTGTCAAGCTTGGTGTCAGCTCTCCCCATAAAATCGGCGAAAAACTGAACTTGATGATGTCGTGAAAGAAAAAAAAAGATTCCTTTTTTACTGGTTCAGTTGGTTTCACACATGATCCCCATGAAAGGTTTGAGAAGTTGGCATGTCAATTCAGAAGGCCGTGTGGATCAAGATGTGCTGCAAAGAAAAAAAAGGAGGAAAGGAAGAAACCGTCTTCAGTCCCTGACTTAGCTTCTGAGGCAGAATTAGTATCAGGATGCCGATAGTGTGACAGAATATCAATATTGCTTGCTTATTTTTCTGGCGATGCATCCTAAGCGACGAATTATACAATGATCAATGGTAGATGGAACCTGAAGTTGTCAAGGTGCATTGTTCAAAGGAAAAATGAAAACAAAAATACTTGTGAGCATATTTGGCTTGGAACATTGCTTGGATGTAACTATTATTATCAGTTAATTGTCCATTGCTTCCACGACCAGACAAGCGTTATTACAGTAGTAATTACCTACCCTTCTTATGAGGTAAGGCTATCCTATTACCTGCTCTTGAGATGTGACCCTCCTAATAACCTGGAAAATCAAGTTGTCTGAAACCTTTTTTTCTTCTCATCTTACGCCACTTGTGCCCTTTTTTCCAGGTCATTTCGCAGCAGCTGTTTCTTCCTGTCTCCCTTTTTCTAGATTAATTGCTGGTGGGCCGTGTATCTCCTTCAGGTTCAGGTTACTTTGTTAGTTTTTGCTTTCGTGTATTTCTCACAAAAATATGAATTACTTTTCTTTTGAGTTTCTTCAACTACAAAAAAAAGTGCTCCTTAGTTTCCTGCATGTGCTAGTAACACATATATGTTTCATGATTCTAGAAGAGATCTGTTTTGTTTGTGTTGGATGACAAGTTTACACGGTAGCCATACACATCATACCTAACCAAATTCACCGGGCTAGAGATAAAAACAACCTCAACTTGAACCGTGGAAGAATGAACCGGTTCCGGGCCACCCTTCAAGCTTGTGACCTCCGCGAGGTCCACCTCCAAAACCGTCGATTCACTTGGAGCAATGGAAGATTAAACCCAACTCTATGCAAGCTTGACGCGTTCTTTGGCAACTCCGAGTGGAATCTCCACTTCGACACGCATGTGGTTCATGCCCTATCCTCATCGCTCTCGGATCATTGCCCCTTGCTTCTCGCCGACGACCGTGGCCCTCGGCGGCCACACACCTTCAAATTTGAGAATTTTTGGCTTCGTCTTCCCGGTTTCACCGAGGTGGTGCCAAACGCTTGGAATGAGCCCTCAAGTAACATCGAGCCTTATCATGTGCTCTTCCACAAGCTTCAACTAACGGGAAAGAGGCTTTCCGCTTGGAGCCGTCGGATCTTCCCCAACCCGAAGGTCTTGCTTCATGCCGCGCTCCTCATCATTCTACAACTTGACACCGCCCAAGAGCATAGGCCTCTCTCATCCGATGAGCATGACCTTCACAAGAAGCTTAAGAGGAAGGTCATTGCTCTTTCCGTGGTTGAGAGGGCTAGGAAGAAGCAATGTGCTAGAATCGCCAATATCAAGGAAGGAGATGCCAACACCAAATTTTTCCACCTTAGGGTAAACACGAGGAGAAGGAAAAACCACATGCATCGTCTCAAGCACAACAACGGTTGGGTCACAGACCACTTGGATAAGAAAAATGTCATTCATAATCACTTCAAGACATCCATTGGCAAAGGTTGTGCGAGGGAGAGGGATTTCAATTGGGAGAGTCTCAACTTTGAGGAGCCGGATCTTGAGGGGTTTGGCAATGCTATCACCGAGGAGGAGGTCAAGAGGGCAATTGACCAAATGCCGGGAGACAAGGCTCCCAGACCAGATGGGTTCACGGGGGCTTTTTTCAAGAAATGTTTGGGAATCATAAAAGAGGATGTGATGAAGGTGATAGGTCGTTTCGGAGACCTCCATGTCGCAAACCTTCATTGGTTAAATTCCGCCAACATCGTCGTGTTGCCAAAAAAAGATGGGGCGGAAGGCATCTCCGACTATAGGCCCATTAGTCTCATTCATGCCATTGCAAAGATTATCACCAAGGTTCTCGCGCTTCGCCTTGGACCGCTAATGGATGACCTTGTCTCCGATGCTCAAAGTGCCTTCATCAAGAAGAGGAGTATCCACGACAACTTTCTATACGTAAAAAACCTAGCTAAAAGATACCACAAGTCCAAAACTCCGGCGCTCCTCTTCAAGCTCGACATCCGTAAATCTTTTGACTCGTGCGGTGGGAGTACATTCTTGACCGCCTACAACGTCGAGGCTTTCCGGTCAAGTTTCGGAATTGGATTTCGGCCTTGCTCTCGACCTCCATTTCGCGAGTCCTCCTCAACGGGATTGCCGGTAGCCCCATTTCTCATGGCCGCGGATTGCGGCAAGGAGACCCGCTTTCTCCGCTCCTCTTTGTCCTCGCCATTGATCCTCTCACACAAATTCTAGACGTGGCCACCCGAAACGGCCTCCTTCACAAGTTGAGGGGACGCGGAACCATTTTGAGGACCTCTCTCTATGCGGATGATGCGGCCATTTTTTGGCGCCTTTTAGAGAGGATGTCACCAATCTATCTTCAATCCTCGAGGGTTTGGAGATGTCACGGGCCTTTGCACCAACTTCGAGAAAAGCTCCGTTATTCCCATTCATTGTGGCGCCATTGACATTGACGCGGTGCTTGGTGGCTTACCGGTGGTTCGTGCATCCTTCCCTTTGAGATATCTTGGTCTCCCACTATCGGTTTGGAAGCTTAAAAGGGTTAATTTTCAACACCTTGATGACAAGATGGCCGGGAGGTTACCAACTTGGGACGGGAATCTTATCACAACGGTGGGGCGATCTACCCTTGTCAAGTCGGTGCTCTCCTCCCAAGCCATCCACCACTTGACGCCCCTCATTGTGGCTCCGGGCACATTGGAGTATATCAACAAGGTGGAGCGTGCCTTTCTTTGGGCCGGTAAAGATAAAACCACGGGAGCCAAGTGCAAGGTTAATTGGGAGGCCGTTTGCCGTCCTAAGGAGTATGGGGGAATTGGTGTCCTCAACCTTGAAAAGTTTGCGAGGGCCCTCCGGTTGCGGTGGCCATGGCTTGAGTGGAAGGATAGGAAGAAAATTTGGGTCGGAACGGGTAACCCATGTACCGTGGAGGACATGGACTTGTTTTATGCCTCGACTTCGATTACGGTTGGTGAAGGGAACTTGACACCTTTTTGGGACGCACCTTGGCTTGATGGCTTGAAGCTGAAGCTTATTGTGCCCCTTATCTATGCGGCCTCAAGCTCGAAGAAGTGGACGATCAAGAGGGCAATGGAGAGTAATGCTTGGGCGAACAAGGTCACCATGACCGAGGACTTTACTTTGGAGCATGTCGCTCAATTCGTGGACCTTTGGGAGAAGCTTAGCAACATAACCCTTGTGGATGGGGTGGAGGATCAAATCTCTTGGAGGCTTACGTCTAATGGCATCTACTCGACGGTCTCCGCTTACAAGGCTCAATTCTTTGGGACTACTTTATCAAACATGAAGAATCTTGTGTGGAAATTTTGGGCCCCTCCTAAGGTCAAATTCTTCGCTTGGCTTGCTCTTCAAAACCGGCTTTGGACGTCCGACCGTCTTGCGAGAAGGGGGTGGACTAATTGTGGAGTGTGCCCGCTTTGTAAAGAAGCGTCGGAATCAATTGTTCATCTACTTGTTCATTGCCGCTTCACAAGACGCATTTGGGACCTCCTCAAGAATTGGGTTGGCCTTGACAACTTCGATACTTCCAATGGCCATCACTTTCTCTCCATGAATGGTGGAAACGGATTTTTTGCGGAACCTCCAACCCACGCAAGGGCTTGGCATCCCTAGCGTTGCTTACGGCGTGGGAGATTTGGAATGAGAGGAATGGTCGGGTGTTCCGGAACAAGCATGCCCCCTCCATGATCATTCTTGAGAACATTAAGAGAGAAGCCCGCCTTTGGGTCACCGCGGGAGCGAAATGTTTGAGTGATTTCCTGCCGGGAGAGTAGTGGCCTTTTCTAATCTCTATTTACTTTCTTGTAAAACTCCTTCTTAATTAATAGATTGGGGCAAAGCTTTTGGCCCCCTTTCCATACCTATTCAGTTTACTCGAATATCCATCAGATGAATCTTGAGAAGTGCTGCTAGTCTGGGTGCATGTCATGGCTGAGTTTGCAGGCGTTGACACGAAGAAACTTCGCAGACACAAACCTTTCAACTTTCCCATCATGCTGCTCCCGTCCGTCAAATCTTTTCGTGATCTCGACATCGGAAAAAAGGGAGTCCATGAGCTTGATTTAAAGCTAAAGTTGCGAAAAATGCACACGATGGCCATCTCTCGATCTTTCGTTTCATACCATTTCACTTCTGTAAAATAGGCATGATGGATTGATCCACCAACTTAATCAGTCTGGTTTGTGTAGCGGTTTGTGAATGGCCGGTTGGGTAGCCGGTCGCCATGAACTGTTGCATGCTTGCACGGCGCAAGGAAAAGCTGTGATTTAGATCGACGGATTGATGACAGGTCTCAGTTTGGTGAGGATGATTTTTGTTTTGTTTTGTTTTGTTTTGCAAAGTGCACATGGATGCATGACAGGTGCATCTATCATGTGTGCCGCCAGGAACTTGCACTGGCTGCCGCCTACCTAACGTTGTCTTTATATTTGTTAAAAGTTCATCATCTCTGTTCATATCTGAAACAACATATTGTCTATGTTTCTCGGTGGAATCGTTTGTTTGTTTTTCAAACATGAAAATTAATCTCACGGCACCCAAATTTGTTCTGCAAATTGATTAAACATGCAGATTCATGGATATCTAAAGAGTACAGTTGTTTGTTGATCCTACAAATGTCACTCTGCTGTTTAGTAGCATGTGCTAATTAAGATCACCCTTGGGTCATTTTCAGCTAGAATTAAATTTGCACGAGTAAACGCGACAGAGGCTCGTTGCTTGCAGTATGAATTGAGCAATGTAATCACTCCATGCATGCAATTCGGCCCATTAAATTTGGTCTCAGCTCTACGCAACCTTGCAGTCGGCACACAGACCGACCGAACATAAACATAACCACAAAGATGGCGATTCAATATGTCGTTTGGTATATATTTGTTCGACAAGGCACCTAGCGCTCATTATTTGCCATGGCATGCATGGTTACTTACTTACTCCATCGATCTGATTTATTCTATTTAGTTTGTTGAAAGGAAACTTGCCGTTTACATAATCTGGATCAAGTGGCCAACTAGCTATAGGTGAGTCTCATTGAAGACTCGGCCACGATTGCTGACTCTATATATACATGTTTGCCGAGTAAAACTCCTAGCGCGTGTGCAGTGGATGGTCAATTATATTTAACTCAAGAATCAAGTCAAAGTCACATGGATTAATCTATGAACCCTTCCACATTAGCAGAAAGAATGCAGCATAGTGCCGTGTTCCAGGTTTCAGACTTGGGAGGGCCAAGAAAACGTCTGCAGAAAAACAAATTGTTGAATTAATTTGTTGAATCAACGTACACGATGTCGTTGTTTCGTTGAGATATGCCAAGAAGTATATGGATTACGGTGTGTATGTCTGAAATCAACTCTCGATGGCAACAGTGGAACCGTCAATAACTTGGAAGAACTGAGTTCCTGAAACAGATTACAAATTCTATATGGATTCTTTCAATCTGCGACTGGTTAATTAATTAAGTCGGATAATGCGTCCAGGGTCAAGATAGAGCTGACATGAAATCATACATATGTTCGCATGATTAATTAAAAAGTGATGGAGGAATTAGAGATGAGAACGACGTCGGCCAAAGTCTAACATGTAACCGTGACGTGTGTCCCCAAGCTAGGATGGTGAATTAGAGATGGCTCTGCTGCACTGCATGGTTCCATTCAGAATGCATGCTCCATGAATGACAGATCCATCTCCTGCCGAAACAAACAAATCTAATGAAGTTTGTGATCGAAACAGGTGCAAAGAAGTTGAAATTTGAACGCAGAAACAACAGCGCTATTGGTGATCCGATAAAGAGAATGTAGAACTTTTTTATTGAACGGGGTTCAGAAAAGGTAGAACTAGTGGTGAATGGAGATGTATTTTTTAGTTAGCTTTGACAATCATCCACCATCTCAATCGAAGGCACATCACACCTGTCGTCATTACAACATGTGTAACACTCTTTAAGCACCATCCATGAGGGCGGGAATGCATGGCTGAAACAAAATCTTTCAGCCACCAATCCATGAAACAAAATCGAACGCTTGAAACACAACCCATGAAGTCTTCTCAGAGAATAACAATTTTGAAATTAGCATACGTATTTCACGATCTGATCAGGAACTTGTTGTAATCCTCAAAGATAGAAACGAATTTGGATGTAAATTTTCTAGTATTTGGAGAGGAGTTCAACCACGTACATGAGCGCTTCAGAACAGAGGACTGGTGCTGCTTCTAGAGCTCCGCCTCCTCCTTTTCTTATCTCTTCTTTTTACACTCTTGTCCTCCTACATTTATAATTTACACTTTAGTACACAACCACACAAATATAAATTTACATCCTCTAAACTCAACACTCCCCCTCAAGATGGGGCAAACACATCATATAACCCCATCTTGCTACATAAGCTAGAAAATACTTTTTCAGCTAGACCTTTGGTCAGAATATCCGCTAGTTGATTTGAAGAGTTCACATAAGGCATACATATTATTCCTTTGTCAAGTTTCTCTTTGATAAAGTGCCTGTCAATTTCTATGTGCTTTGTTCTATCATGTTGAACCGGGTTATGTGCTATATCTATTGCAGCCTTATTATCACAATACATCATCAGTGGTCCTGCCTGAAATAGACCCAACTCCATCATTATGATTTTCAGCCATAAGACTTCACATACTCCATGAGCCATAGCTCTGAATTCTGCTTCTGCAGTGGACCTTGCAACAACATTTTGTTTCTTACTACGCCAAGTGACTATGTTTCCTCCAACAAACGTACAATAACCTGACGTAGATCTTCTATCATCTAATGAACCGGCCCAATCAGCATCAGTATAACATTCTATTTTTAAGTTGCCACTTGCCTTATACAATAAACCCCGGCCTGGGCACCCCTTTAAATACCGAATGATTTGATTGACTGCATCCATGTGGCGGGTTTTAGGATTATGCATAAATTGGCTCACCACGCTTACGGCAAAAGCTATATCAGGACGAGTATGTGATAAATAAATCAGACGACCAACAAGTCTCTGATATTGCTCTCGGTCAACAGGTTCCCCTGACTCACTAGTCAATCTGTGGTTTTGTTCAATTGGTGTTGATGCTGGACGACACCCAGACATACCAGTTTCTGACAATAGATCTAGCACATATTTTCTTTGAGATAAATAGATACCTCTTGAGCCTCGTGAGACTTCCATTCCAAGAAAGTACCTCATTTGTCCCAGATCTTTGACTTCAAACTCATTCCTCAAATGTTGCTTCACCTTTTCAATACCTTGATCATCATCTCCTGTAATAACAATATCATCAACATAGACAATTAATATTGTCAATTTACCAGCACATTTTTTATAAAATAAAGTATGGTCAGCATTGCTTTGGCTGAGACCCAATTTCAGTATAGCCTTTCTAAATCGATCAAACCACGCACGAGGAGATTGTTTTAGGCCATACAGTGAACGATGAAGCTTCAAGACCTTTCCTTCAGTTTGTACTGTGCTGAAACCCGGTGGTATCTGCATATAAATTTCCTCCTGAAGGTCTCCATGCAAAAACGCATTTTTTACATCCATCTGAAATAAACTCCAGCCAAGATTAGCTGCACAAGATATCAAGGTTCTTATTGTATTCATTTTTGCTACAGGGGCAAATGTTTCCTCATAATCGATACCATAAGTCTGTGTGTAGCCTTTGGCCACCAACCGAGCTTTATACCTTTCTATTTTACCTTCAGAGTTATACTTGATGGTATAAACCCATTTGCATCCGACTGGTTCCTTGCCCTTCGGCCATTGTACCAATTGCCATGTATTATTCTTTTCCAGAGCGTCCATTTCCTCCAACATTGCCGTCTTCCATTTAGGATCATTCATTGCATCCTTCCAATTTTTAGGTGTTGATGTAGAATCCAGGGATACAATAAAGCTCCTAAAAGAGGAAGTACATCTGTCATACGAAACAACTTTTGCAAGATCATGTTTATATCCAACACAATCCTTCAAACGCGCAGGAACATCTACTATTCTTTTTTTCCTTCGTAAGGCAATCGGTTCATCATTTATTTGAGTACTTGAGAACGGTAGATGGGTTTCAGTACCTTCAGCATCACCCTCGTCATGGGCCATTTCTTCAATTCTTGGTGCCTCCTCTAGTACTTGTCGTTGATTAACAGCTTGTTCATCGACTTCCTGAGGTACACCTTCCCCATCTTCTGTTTCCATCTCTTGTTGACCTGAAAGATTTTCATGTACTTCAGGTATTAATGTATTATCAGCTTCTTCATTTGTATTGGCATTTTTCTCCCCCTCCATTTCATCATCTGAGCGTATGATATCGCCAATAGGTACCATTACAGTTCCCCTTTCATTGTTCTCTCTTATGAGATTCTCCCCCTTGCTACATGCATCCTTGTCATTTCCTTTTGAGGAATAAAATGGTTCTTTTTCATGAAAAGTAACGTCCATACTCACAAAGAATTTCCTTTCAGCGGGAGACCAGCATCGATACCCCTTTTTTGTGGGAGAATAGCCAACAAAGATACATTTGACGGCTCTTGGATCAAGTTTTCCTGCTGAACTCCTGTAATCATGAACAAAGCAAGTACATCCAAATATTTTTGGTGGCACGATAAATGAGTTAGAGCCATGCAAACATTCAATTGGAGTCTTATGCCCCAGAACTCTAGAAGGCATACGGTTTATTAGATAAGCAGCAGTTTTTACTGCTTCTCCCCAAAGGAATTTTGGCACATTCATCATAAACATGAGAGCTCGAGCAACTTCCAGTAAATGTCTATTTTTCCTCTCTGCCACCCCATTTTGTTCTGCAGTATTCACACATGTGGTTTGATGTATAATACCATAGGCAGACAAGAAGTTACTAAATTCACCATTGATATATTCAGTACCATTGTCGGAGCGCAATATTTTCACATTCATGCCAAACTGGTTACGTACCATATTAAAAAAATCTTTGAACGCATGCAGAACTTCAGACTTATGCTTCAGGAGGTATAACCATGTGCACCTACTAAAACCATCAATGAAGGTCACATAATATCTATCCCCTGTAAGGGCAGTTACGACTGATGGACCCCATACATCCGAATGCACCACATCAAAAGGCATCTTACTTCTCTCATTACTACTAGGATAATTGGTTCTAGTGTGTTTAGCCAGTTCACACACATCACACAAAAGCTTCTCACAATGATTCTTAACTTGGGACGGAAACATGCGACTAAGGGCTTGGAATGACAAATGCCCTAGTCTATAATGCATCAAAAGTAACTCATCATTTGACATAATACCATTCACACTGAGTGCATACGGAGCTTGAGTATTGTTGAGGTAGTAGAGGCCCTCACGCTCAACTCCAGTCCCAAGAATTCTTCCTGTCTTCAAGTCCTGAAATATACATGAAGAAGGATCAAATGATGCCCTGCATTTAAGTGACTTTGTAATCGAGCTAACAGACAGGAGGTCCACTGGAAAATTTGGGACATGTAAGACCGGGCTCAACGAAAGAGAAGGAGTACATGTGATGTTCCCAGAACCCATAATTGGAGCCGAGGACCCATCAGCAATGCGTACTCTATCTTTTCCAGAACGTGGAACATATGTGGAAAAAAACTTAGATGATCCTGTCATATGATTTGTTGCCCCGGAATCAATTATCCATGATGTTAACATATGATTTGCAGCTTTTCCAGTATGAGCATCAATTACTGCAGCATTCATCATAAGCTTGGCCTTAAAATCTTCGACTGCCTGGGCTGTAACTGCAGACTGTTCTTCTCTAGATGAGGTGAAGTGAACTCGATCTGCCCTCCTACTACTACCACCACGAGTGAACCTGCTAAATGGTTTATGTTTCCATCCAGGAGGGTACCCAACCAAATCAAAACATTTCCACTTCACATGACCTGGTTTTTTGCAATGATCACACACGCCCCTAGTTCTCTTTGCATAGTCAACTCTGTGAGCACCTACTTGATCATTTCCTGATTGGATTTGATTAGTTGAAGACAGTGCAGCTCGACTGTCAATACTCGTTTGTGGAGATGTGATCTGATTTGCCAATCTCGTTTCCTCCTCAAGTATACTAGCAATTGTCTGGTCCAGTGTAGGCCAATCTGGTGTGGCTTGTATAACCTGGGAACGGAGATTGAACTCTGAGTTCAAACCATCAAGAAAAACCTGAACCAAGAGTGGTTCGAACCACTCACGAAGCAGTGCCACATCCTTGGGATCATGTGCTTTAAACGGTCTAAAATACTCCAGGTCTCTATAAAGTTTCTTGATTTCTCCCGCATATTCAGTCACTGTCTTTTGCTCTTGCTTGATATTCCTTAGTTCATGGAAAATCCGAGTGACCTGCATCTTGTTAGATTTCCCTGAGAACTGCTTCTCAATGCTTGTCCACACTTCAGCCGCAGACTGAAATCCTTCAACTTGTTCCCTCACAGTCTTCTCCATCGAACTAAGCAACCACACCATGACCCTCTTTTGGTTTTGGTCCCATTGTACTTGTGTACTTTCTACTGGCTTCTTCAAATCTTCTCTCAGAAATTTCTCCAAACCATGTGATTCCAGAATTAACAATGCATTGCGAGACCAACTAAAGAAGTCACCTGGACCAGTCAGCTTTACTGGATTAGCCTTTAAATTTTTTAGAACATCAGGAATGCTGCTTGTTCGTGATTGTGCTTGCTCCACCAGCTGGGCCATCATTCGCTGCATACTCTCCACCAATTTTTCCATACCAGCATTTTTACTTGTTTCTCCCACTGAAGTGCTACAGAGTGTTCAAAACTCAAACAGCAACAACAACTTCACACTTGCTTCAGCAAACAACAAACCAGAGTCCTCCACCGAGTAACTATAGATCAAGAAGATTTAATCCACCACAAGACCGTTGGAGTGAGCAAACTTGTACCTGAGATAGTCAAAGTCGGATCACAGGCACCTCCAAACTCGTGAAGCACAAGGATTGCTTCAACCCGGTTCAGCAGGACAACAGCAGCGACACGGCGCTGCGGACAACGGCAGCGGCGCAGCACTGCGAGACGACGGCCGCGACGCACAAAGGCAACGCGGCGCAACACGAGGACAGCAGCGAACGTTGATGAAGAGGGCGGCGGCGCACAAAGGCGGCCACGACCACGACGACCACGAAATCCCGGCAAATCGCAGCACGAATCAGACCAAATCCGACTCAGAAACACGTCCCCGGACCGATTGCTCTGATACCATGTTGTAATCCCTCAAAGATAGAAACGAATTTGGATGTAAATTTTCTAGTATTTGGAGAGGAGTTCAACCACGTACATGAGCGCTTCAGAACAGAGGACTGGTGCTGCTTCTAGAGCTCCGCCTCCTCCTTTTCTTATCTCTTCTTTTTACACTCTTGTCCTCCTACATTTATAATTTACACTTTAGTACACAACCACACAAATATAAATTTACATCCTCTAAACTCAACAGAACTAAATTGCTCGATGGATCGAAGCTTCATCACTAGAAAATTGAAAACTGGCAAATACTAAATGTGTGTAGCTACAGTGAATGGATCAGGAATTAGGAGCTAGCTGCCTCTGTCAGTGTCACTGTCGCTGTCTAGCATTTAGCAGCAAAAGTATACAAGAACCGTAGCTTTTCCTGAAACTTCGACGAAGTTTCCAGTCCATAATCACCATATCCGGGCAGCTTCATCCCTTTTCACATTCATGTAAAAATAAATGAAACATTAGTCCACTACTGATACGAAACTAGAAAAAATGCATTTGGCAGAAACTACTATTACTTGTTTTGTGTAAACTAGACTAGAGAAGACTCACGGTGACAAACATTTTTGCCTCGCACCTTCCCCAACAAATATAGGATTATCCTTATACTAATTCCTACCAAAAAATATAAACATAATGGTTATCCAAAAAATCATTCTAAAAATGTGCTTTGCTGAAACTTGGTACTAGTTGTCTATATCAAAACAACCGGCTAACCCGAAGGTGCGTATGTTTAGAATACAAGAGTATAAATGTTGGTTTATCTCTAGTAAGACTCTCCATGGGGAACCAAACCCACTATCAACTACACATAGGCCACATGAGCCTTCCAATTAGGCTTACAAAAAAGAAGAAAAAGGAACTCGATACCATTCACATAGTACCTGCCGCATCTCCAAAATTGTACAACCGTTCCGTAAAAAACAAAAAATTGTACAACCATAGGATCATGGATAACAAACCACTCTACACGTAATCACCCTCATAAACTTTTGCCCTTGATTTCGTGTAAAAGGATTGGTCTTCGTGTGGAACTAAATACACCACACACACACGCAGTGGCGGATCTACCTTATGCCACCCGGGTGCACAGGACACCGGGAAAATTTATTTTCCTTATGTTAGAATATAGTATCAGAGTCCAATACGAGTTGTAATTCTACTAGACTTGCAGTCTAAGGAAAGGTTCTAGCCTAAGTCGGTTCCTATTTGTAATATATATACCCATGTAGTCCGGCCAGATCAATCAAGCAATATACGAGATTATCTCAAGATTTCATGGTATCAGACGTCTAGGTCTTCCGCTCCTAGCATGGCGTCGCCGACTCCGGCGCCGCTGCCAACCCCACCACCACCGCCTCCACGGCGTCTCTTCTCCGACGCCGAGTATCGCGCCGCCGGCGCCCCTACCTCTACCTCTACCCAACTCTCCACCTCTATACAACAACCAATTCAATTTCCCACAATTTCTTTGGCCGATTCAATAGCCGATGTTTCTCCGTTCATCCCCGTTTGCCTCGACCTCGCCTCTCACAACTACTACCATTGGCGCCACCTGTTTCATATTCACCTTGGCTGCTGTGGTCTCCGGCATCATATCGAGGCCTCCTCAGTCTCGCAGCCCGCCAATCCACGCTGGGTCAAAGACGATTTGGCGATCATCCAATGGATCTACACGCGCATCTCCACCGAGCTGTTCAACCTCGTCTCCAACGATGGCGCCACCGCCGCCGAGCTATGGGCCGCTCTGCGCCAACTCTTCCAGGACAACAGCGATGCCCGGATCAATACTCTGCATACGGAGCTTCGCACAACCACTCAAGGGGACTCGACGGTCACCGTCTTCTGTCAGCGTCTCAAGGCGATCAGCGACGAGCTTCGCGAGCTTGGCGATCCGGTGGACGATCGCACGCTCATCAACGCCCTCCTTGTCGGATTAGGAGAGCAATTCGACAAGCAAATCGCCTTCATCCCATGATGCGGCCGCGTCCCTCCTTCGCCGAGGTACGCTCTATGTTACAGCTCAAAGCACAGACGCAAGCTCGCAAGACCACTCGTCCACATCAACTTTTTCGTGCCGGCACACGGCCGCCGGCTCCTCATGCGGCTCCTACGGCTCCTGCCATACTGCCTACACCGCAGTCTACACCACAACATACACCGCAGCCTCCCCAGGCTGGCGTACAAGTCCTAACTATCGTGGCAAGAACCCCATTTATCGGCCACCGCAACTGCGCACCGGTGCCTCTCCCTCGGGTGGCTCTTCTTCATCATCACCAGCACCGCCACCGGTCGCGCCCACCACTACGCCGCCGTACCACCCGCCTCATGATCCCTGGACAGGTCTGGGTCAGGCGTGGCCCATGCCATGAACTGCGTCGTCCCCCTATGGTGCCCCTCCTGGCTACACGGGCACATGGAGCCCCGGTCTTCGTCCCTCGATAGGCGCCCCTGGTCCACTGAGTTCGCGGCCACTCTCACATGTCTACATGGCTCAACCTACGTACGGCTCCCCCATGCCGTCATCCGTCTACTATGGTGCGCCGCCGGGCTACACTGCTGCATCCCCCTACATGCATGGCGCAGCCCCAGCTCTCCCCTACATGACGACATCGTCGGCCGCTCCATCGCCATCAACTTCGCCTTCAACGCCAACCTGGGATCAAGCCGCCTTCATCACTGCCATGAACAACTTCACCCTCAATAACCAAGGTACGGATTGGATTTTCGATTCTGGTGCTTCCTCTCACATGTCTTCAAATATGAATTTGCTGTCATCTTGTTCTCCCTCTCAATTTTCATCCATAATTGTTGGCAACGGTTCCTCTATTCCAATTACTTGCACCGGCCAATCCTATATTCCACACCCAACCCAACCCTTCACTCTACGTAATATTCTAGTTGCCCCGTCTCTAATTAAAAATCTCATATCTGTTAGACAATTTACCACCGATAATTTTGTCTCTCTCGAATTTGACCCTTTTGGCT
Source organism: Poa pratensis (assembly GCA_947311845.1). Classification (NCBI taxonomy): domain Eukaryota; kingdom Viridiplantae; phylum Streptophyta; class Magnoliopsida; order Poales; family Poaceae; genus Poa; species Poa pratensis. Next base: position 87,053,688 of record CAMZMU010000085.1, read on the forward strand.
TATCTGTGAAGGATCTGAATACCAGGGTGTTTCTGGCGCGATACAATAGTTCCAGTGATCTATATCCCCTTCACGGCGCACCGTCCTCAACTCCACAAGCCCTGCACGCCTCTATTGATCTCTGGCATCGTCGACTGGGTCATCCCAACAACACTACACTATCATCTTTGCTTCAAGAATTTTGTATCCCTAGCTCTAGTTCATCTCATGATTCTTCGGTTTGTAATGCCTGTCAATGCGGCAAACATGTTCGTCTCCCCTTTAGTACATCAACTACAGCTGCTACTTTTCCTTTTGAGCTATTACATTGTGATCTTTGGACTTCTCCAATCCCTAGTGTATCTGGTTTTAAATATTACTTAGTTATTCTCGATGATTATTCACGTTACATATGGACGTTTCCCCTTCGTGCCAAATCTGATGCTCACACCGTGTTTCTCCACTTTTACTAATATGCCTTTGTGCACTTCGGCCTCTCAATACGATTTATCCAATGTGATAATGGCCGAGAATTTGACAACACTCGAAACCGTGATTTCTTTCTCTCCAAGACACTAGTACAGAACGACACATCGGATACCCCTCTATGGAAACGGCAGGCGTTAGGCGACGGAGAATCACGCTTTCCGCGCGGCCAGTGCGTACAAACCTGTCCTGGGCCGCGGCTGGCCCGTCAACATAGGTAACGGAGAAAGTATTAACTCCGTTACCCATAGTATTGGCAACGGTCTTAATTCTGGCTCCGTTTCCGATATGTGCCTCTATAGCAACGGAGACTTTTGGGTGTCCGTTTCCAATGTGGACACGTTCCATCTTCTTGGAATTCGAAGCGAGGCGAGTAAATGTCATGGCGTAGTGGTACCGTCCACTACTCCTTGAAAACCCCAATCCTTGCTAGCTCAAGACGCCACCGAATTTGCTCTCTCTCTCTCTCTCGCTCGCTCGCTCCCTCCTACTGATTAGCGAAGATGCCTCGCAGCAACGACACACAGGAGCACACTGAGTCGCCGCGGAACAGTCCCCCCGTCAGCGGCGAGTCCGTTGAAGGACCGACGCCGGAGACGAGCGACGACGAATACGCCAACTTCCATGATCCCACCTTGATGCTGGGCCCGCCGAAGGTTGATTCTGATGACGAGTCAACCGAAGAGGAGAAGGAGGAGGAGGAGGAGGAGGACGAGGAGGATGAGGCAGAGGCGCCGGTCCCGAAGAAGGGAGCCCCGGCGACGGAGAAGAAAGCCGCCGCCACCGCCTCCGATATGCTGCCGCCGCCGCTGCCACCACCTCCAATGGCCCCCAATAAGCGAGGCCGTGAGAAGGACGAGGATTGCGCGGAAGCAGGGCGCAAGAAAAACAAGAAGTAGCTAGTAGTAGTTCTATAAGTTCTCCAACTGTAATTTACTTTATTATTATTAATATGTACTGCATATGTAATGTAGTAATCACTAATATTAATATAAGTATCCTACAAGTGGTTTTCTCCATATAGTAGAGATTAGGAAAATATTATTCCAGAGAGTAGAAGAAATTTCACAGAGTGGGCGCGTAGGTCCCACACCTCAGTGGAAGAAACACAAAGGAAACGGTCCTTCTAAAGAACCGTTTCCTATGTTTTACCTATATATATGGGCGTACAGAGCAAAACCTAACACTCGTTTCCTCACTCTGTCCCAGTATGCTAGATCTGTTCGTGGCGGCGCCTCCTGGCGTTGCGGCCATCGCCGGCGCCGTGGCGGCGCCGTCTCCGCCCAGACGACGGCTATCACGGCGAGGTCTTCGCCATCTCCCCCGACACGGCGAGGTGTTCGCCATGTCCCCCGACACGGCGAGGTCTTCGCCATCTCGCCCGACACGGCGAGGTCTTCGCCATCTCGCCCGACACGGCGAGGTCGTCGCTCTGTCCGCTTCCTCTGCCTCCACCACTTCCGGATCTGCTAGATCGATCCAACGGCGACATGAAGAAGGTATCAGATCCACATCCGGTAGTTCTATCTAGATCATTTCTTGATGTAGTTAACTTGTCTATTGTGCACTTGCAACTAGTTGTAGTTTAGCTTACTTGTTGATAGTAGTTCAGTTCACATCCGGTAGTTCTATCTAGATCATTTCTTGATGTAGTTAACTTGCCTATTGTGCACTTGCAACTAGTTGTAGTTTAGCTAACTTGTTGAAAGTAGTTCAGTTCACATCCGGTAGTTCTATCTAAATCATTTCTTGATGTAGTTAACTTGCCTATTGTGCACTTGCAACCGGTTGTAGTTTCGCTAACTTGTTGATAGTAGTTCAGTTCACATCTGGTAGTTCTATCTAGATCATTTCTTGATGTAGTTAACTTGCCTATTGTGCACTTGCAACTAGTTGTAGTTTAGCTAACTAGTCCATGTGAAAACAGGAGTCTATTTCGGTGACACTGCATAAAAAAGTCGGAGACACAGAAAAAACAACGAACATTACTCAAGAGAGTAGTGTTTGTTGACTTTCCCATAATGGCCTCCAATTATATACACAGGTCAGTACACACTATATACTACTGTATAATTCATATTATTGTGTTAAATTGTTTGTTCTATCTAGTAGTGTCAGAACTAACATAAATCCTTATTTACATTTATGGATATCAAGCTGTTCCCTTTCAAACTCCACCATACATATCCACCGTCGCTATTGTGACGTTTTGGTACACTGCATAAAATACTTTTTTAAGTAAGAGTGTTTTATACAGTGTCGCCGAAATGTCACATCGGTGACGTATTAGATTAGATTTCGGTGACACTGCATAAAAAATCCAGAGCCGGTGGTGGCCTCCATGGAAAGGATGATCGTTGTCAGGCATCCTATGAAGCTGCTGACATCGCAATATCTTGTTGACAAGCCGTGTGTTGGCTGCTCCGGTTCATCAATAAGAGCCACCTCAAGACATAGGTAAGATATCGTTTCAGTTTGCTTAAATTCATAGTGTATTTGTTTTAGCATATGTATTTAACAATTGTAACTCTATTTACTAATGTATAGGGTCAAAAGCTTCAACATCCTTCTCTCAAAAAGTTGAGATAAGAAGAGATAGCTAGAGTGACACCTGCGAGGATTGTGGAAAAAGATGTAGGGAATAAATCATATATTCTTTCCGTCCTTTGACATGATAGGCTTAGTATAGATGAAATCTGTTATCGTTTTACCTCTTATGTTTGTCACATCTTGTGATGCAATTGTAAAGGTGAAATTGTGATGGAAATGTAAAGTTACATTGTGATATGAATGAAATCTGGTACCGTTTTAGTATTTGAGCTTGTGCTGTGAGATTTTAAGTATCTAGTGGCATTTGTAAACGTGGCATCCTGTAACCGAAATATGAGAAATGCTCAGTGCAAACGGGTGGATGGCAAACTCCGTATCTGATGAAGGAAAACTAAGGAAACGGAGGTCTGCGCACAACCGTTGCCAAATGGAGACCTCATCGGAAACGGTTTTTGGCCTCCGTTACCGATGAAGGCCTTCACATCAGTGATAGAGGCGGGGACAGAGACCCTTTCTCCGTTGCCGAAGGGGTTTTTGGCCCGTTTCCGATGTGTCGTTCTGTACTAGTGAGAGCACACTGCTTCTGTTTTCCTGCCCATACACATCACCTCAAAACGGTAAAGCTGAACGATCTCTTAGGACCATAAATGATATCATACGAACTATACTCATACAAGCCTCAATTCCTCCTCGTTTTTGGGCCGAAGCGCTTCGCACCGCAACTTATCTTCTCAATATTCGACCAACAAAAACTTGTCCTGCGTATACTCCTTTCCAATCCCTCTTCTTAGATCACCCTGATTACTCCTCTCTTCGCGTGTTCGGATGTCTCTGTTATTCGAATATTACAACAACCACACCTCACAAACTCGACGCTCGATCTCTTCCTTGCATTTATCTCGGGCTATCTGATGATCACAAGGGCCACCGCTGTTTCGATCTCATCTCGGGCAGGGTTCTTCTCTCCCGCCATGTTATTTTTGACGAAAAGACATTTCCCTTTGCCACTGTCGAATCTCCACCCTCCTCACCGCCTCCTCCTACAAACCATCGGCCCTTTATCTCAACACCTACACCACAACCACCTTCCTCACCCAACAAACCATCATCTCCCGATCCACCATCCCCTATACGCACACACACACCCACGCATGCCTCTCCTGCCATGACAGAAAATTCTCCTGCCACTAGTAGGAAAAGCCTTATCAGTGGCGCACCAAAAATGGATTCTGTGGCGCACCCCCAGAATTGCTGGGTGCGCCACAGAATCCTCGTCACTAAAATATTTTTTCTGTGGCGCACCATGGGCGTGCGCCACAGAAATCCACTTTCTGTGGCGCACCTGGCCAGGTGCGCCACAGAAATCCCTCATTTCTGTGGCGCACCTGCCTGGTGCGCCACAGAATTCTGAAAAAATTCAAAAAATTCAAAAACTGCAAAAAAATTTAAAAAGTTTCGAAAAAAAATCAGAAAAATCAAAATATGAAATAATATGAAAAATCCTAATTATTGGAATTATTTTCAGATTTTTTGAACTGATACCTTCCCGCTAGGTCACCCATCTTCAAATTGCTCCAACCCTAGCACGCTTAACTTCTAAGTTCCACCCACTTCACCTACCATTGTGCTACTCAAGTTCTTATTGATATATATATCATATGTATCATCTTAAGTCTTGTATGTGTATATGTTATGTATATGTTATAAACGTGTGTTTTTAAATTTCAGATTTTTCAAAAACTTCTAAACTTTCAAAAGGAGATTCAAAAGTTTCAAAAGATCCTCAAAAAATTCAAAAAACTTAAATTTTTTCAAAAAATCCAAAAAAAATTAAAAAATCTAAAAAATCCAAAAAATTAAAAAAAGTCAAGAAAAGTCAACAATCTTCTTTGTTATACATTTCTGTGTCTTTTTTGAAATTTTGGAATTTTTGAATTTTTTTGAATTTTTTTGATTTTGCTGCGAAAAATCGTCTGTTTGAAATAACTTTTTTTCTTTTTGAATTTGAGGAATATGTGAATTGCTGACCGGGTAAACCCGGCTGGATTCGAACTCGGATTTTTCTCACGATTTTTTTGACATATTATTTGCGTTATTTCGACGTCGTATGCAAAAGTTATGGCCGTTACAAGTTTTTTTTCCTGTTTGTTGCAAAAAAGGTCAAAATTCATATTTCAAAATTTCTATACCTACTAGACACTCAAACCTAACTACATGTCAAAGGATTTTATTTATTGAAATTTTTATCATTTTCCTTTAATTCCTGCAAGACTAAAAAGGCGATCCAAGGGGGGGGGGGTGGGATTTGAAAAAAATAATTCTCAAAAAAATAACAGTCATATTTCTGTGGCGCACATGGCTTGGTGCGCCACAGAAAGTCATATTTCTGTGGCGCACCAATTAAGGGTGCGCCACAGATAGCAACCTACCTATAAGGGTTTTCCTAGTAGTGTGCCTCTCCTGCCAAAACCGCCACTTCTCCTGCCACGATAGAACTTTCTGATTTTTCCCCTGCCACAGCTCACGATCCCACTATCAGCTTATCTGATTCACCTCCACCACCTAATGCAGTCTCTATTCCCATCCCTCAAAACGATCATGTCATGCGTACACGCGCAAAGCGTGGTTTTCATCTCCCAGTTCGCAAACTCAATTTAACCGCAACACCCGCCGTTTCTCCTATCCCTTCATCTTACAAGCGTGCACTTCTTGATCCATAGTGGCATGCAGCCATGCGCGATGAGTTCGATGCTCTCACCCAAAACAACACATGGACTCTAGTTCCTAAGCCCGCAAATGCCAACGTTGTCTCTGGAAAATGGGTTTTTGGGCACAAATTTCATTCTGACGGATCACTTGCTCGTTATAAAGCTCGCTGGGTTTGCCGGGGTTTTTCTCAATAACACGGTATCGATTTCGATGAGACTTTCTCTCCTGTTGTCAAACCAAGTACCATTCGTGTTGTTCTTAGCCTTGCTACTTCTTCTTCTTGGCCCATTCATCAACTCGATGTAAAAATGCTTTTCTTCATGGTACTCTAAACGAAACAGTCTATTGTCAGCAGCCCTCCGGTTTCGAAAATCCTTCTTCTCCAATCTAGTTTGTCTTCTCCGTAAGTCTTTGTATGGTCTAAAACAAGCCCCTCGGGCATGGTTTCATCGCTTCACCACCTTCATCCAAACTATAGGTTTTCTTCCCTCTAAATGTGATTCCACTTTGTTTATTTTTCGATCATTTGAGCATACTGCCTATCTTTTATTATATGTTGATGATATCATCCTCACTGCTTCCTCTGACTCCTTTCTGCGTCACATCATCTCCTCACTCAATAATGAATTTTCCATGACCGATCTTGGCTCTCTTCATCATTTTCTTGGCATTTCTGTTTCTCGTTCCTCCACTAGTCTGTTTCTTTCTCAACGTCAATATATTCTTGACTTGTTGGCTCGTGCTGGCATGTCTGACTGTCAACCGTCTCGCACACCTGCTGATGTCGGCATCAAACTCTCTGCTGACGGCGATCCTGCTCCCGACCCTAGTCTCTACCGTAGTATCATAGGTGCTCTTCAATATGCTACTCTCACACGTCCTGATATTTCTTATTCTGTTCAACAAGCATGTCTATATATGCATGATCCTCGTCTTCCTCACTTCAACCATGTCAAAAGAATACTTAGATATCTCAAAGGCACTCTTGATCACGGTCTGCACATTAATTCTTCCTCTCCCACAAGTTTGACAGCTTATTCTGATGCGGACTGGGCAGGTTGTCCAGATACTCGACGGTCTACATCCGGCTATTGTGTTTATTTGGGTGATAATCTTGTTTCTTGGTCATCGAAAAGATAGGTCACAGTTTCCTGATCGTCAGCTGAAGCGGAGTACAAATCTGTTGCTCACGTCGTGGCTGAATCCATTTGGCTGCTCCAATTACTTGCAGAGTTACACCGCCCGATCGAGCGTGCCACCATTGTCTATTGCGACAACATATCTGCAGTCTACATGGCTTCAAATCCTATTCATCCGGCGTACCAAACATATAGAGATTGATATTCACTTCGTCCGGGAAAAGGTGGCTCTAGGCGAAGTGCGAGTTCTCCATGTTCCAACAAGTGCCCAGTTTGCTGACATCTTCACCAAGGGTCTTGCTACAACTCCTTTCACGGACATACGATCCAGTCTCAACATCGTTACACCAGACGTTGTGACTGCAGGGGATGTTAGAATAGAGTATTAGAGTCCAATACGAGTTGTAATTCTACTAGACTTGTAGTCTAAGGAAAGGTTCTAGCCTAAGTCGGTTCCTATTTGTAATATATATACCCATGTAGTCCGGCCAGATCAATCAAGCAATATACGAGATTATCTCAAGCTTTCATTTTGTAAAGTAGCAGCTTTTTCACCACATATGCACCCGCATAATATGTTTTAAATGTGTTATGTCACCACGGGTGCACCCCAGTTCTAAATGTTCTAGTTCCGCCACTGCACACATGCACACACTACACATAGGGCTTTGCTAACGGGCGGCGTTATTGCACCTCACCGAAGTGTTAGGGTTGGGGGTGATCAACGGTGGCGTCGAGAAAGATGAAAAGTGGGTCGTTGGATCCAACATTTGAAAAATCGACTACCCTTCTACAAAAGTTGCCTGCGGTGTAGACAGACCCAATGCAATGCGTGTCCACGTAGCATATTATAATATAACATTGCATATATATACGTAAATATGTATGTGAAGATGGAGTTGAGTTTGTACGTAGCAGGTAAACGTTGCAATCAAGATCGCGATGTCAAACAGTTGACAAAAGTAAGATACATATCGATTGAACGTACGCAGTACGACCTATGCAATTAAAAGATACGGAACAGATCACTTTTGCTGATGCATGCATACGCATGATCTATCTATCGGTACAAAAAAATATATGAAATGATACCATCCAGCAGCAAACGTTGACACGCGCGCGCGTTAAGAAGTTTCCTTGCCGATCGATGTGTGGTCGATCGGAGTAGCTAGCTTGTTCAGAGTCTTGACTTTGCCTGGTGGAGCGATCGATCGATCGATGTCAACGTTCGGGTCTATCTGCTCATACTTGCTCAATTTCGCCTACCTAACGACCGACCTCAACGACATCTCAAGGAAGAAGCAAAGCTGTTTTTTTTTTTTTTTTTTTGAAGGAAGAAGCAAAGCTGTTTCATGCATGCATGGGTCTCGATCGGCTTGATTCTTCGCGCATGCTTCGCCTACTAAGACCAAATATCCATCGCCAATATTTCTAGTACTCTCTCCGTTCCAAATTAATTGACTTGCATTTGTCCAAATATGGATGTATATATACATGTAACATGTCTAGATACATCAACATGTGTACAAATACAAGTCAATTAATTTGAAACGGAGGGAGTATATGCGAACTAAAAGAATGCACATACATAGTAAAATATGTCTTAATACATAAGGATATACATATGAATTTGAAAAAAAGATTAAACCATATTATATTTAAAAATGGTAGGAGCACACGAGTACTGAAAAACCCTTCTGAAGGATTAGATCGATACATATTATTTGTAGCTTCTATTGATCCATGCAGGATTAGACACATATGATTTCTAACTTCTGAAGAAAGTTTAAATGAGCCGGTGATCATGCAATCAGCCCGTGCATGCAATGTTTCCCGTGACAAGAAAATTCAGCACCTGACCCATGTACTGAACAGAGACATCTGAAGAAAATCTAGAAGCTTCCATCTCTGACGTTTAGTGAGGTAAGTTAATCAGCGATCGACGATATCCACTCGTGCATGCATGTTGTCTATGAGCAGCCTTGACTTGCCTCGCCTGTCAATGTCAATCGTCTTTGGAGTATCTACCGCGCGCCTAACCAGTGACCGATCGACCAGACTGAAGAAAAAGAAAAGCAAAGCTTCCATGCATGCAGGCCTTTCTTGCATGCATGTCGTTCACTATTTCTTCTTTCGCTTCTTCCACGAGTTAATTGCTGCGCGTACAATCAAGATGATGCTTCCAATTTAATTAGCAGCTGGTATATCTTTCTTCGGAGACTTCGATAATTTCCATGCTTGCGTACTTCCTCCGTTTTTAAATATAAGGTTTTTAGTTTTTGTCCAAATTCACATTGACATGTGTTCAAATGTATCTATACATGTTTTAGTTTGTACATTCACTCATGTAATATGCTTGTAGATAAAATGTGAAACATCTAAAATATCTTATATTAAAAAAGTCTCGGATCACAGTTTGGCCCAACGAGTGGCTAGCCCTACTCAATCTGCGTTTATTGAGACAAATCCCTAGGGTGGCGGTGGTCCTCCATAAGACGGCTCACGAATTACACATGACGAAGTCTTGTTTAAAGGGAATGACCATATAGGTTGGATGAGGAATCATGTTGAATAACAATGGCTAGGATGAACATAATGGAGGCTTAGCTTGATACTCCCTTCGTTTTAAATATAAGATGTTTTATCTTTTTTCTTACATAAACATGTATTTACATGTATCCATAGAAACCTCCGGAGGAGATCCTTGCCCCGCCGCCGGTCCTCCCTCACCCCTGGTCCCTGGCCGCGCCGTCGCCGACGCCGGCGGCGATGGCGGACCCCCTCTCGGCGAAGGACGTAGGGGAGGTGAGGGTCGTGGCGGAGGCCTCACGGGCGGTGGTGGGGCGGCGGCGGAACCAGATGGCGCGGCCCGAGGGCCGGGGACTGCAGCCTGGGCGGCGATTTGGCGGCGTCCGGCGGGAACTCTCTCCAGGATCCTCTGGTGGCGTGGCGGCGGCCATGGATCTGGGCTCGTTCCAATTTGTGCTGGCCTCCGGCCATGAATGGATTTCATAGAGGCTTCGACGGCTGCCTCCTACTTTGCTGCTTCGACCGACGGCGTGGGGGCCTGCTGGTGTGCTCGAATAAGGGGGCGGTCCTAGGTGTGGAGAGTTCCGGAAGAGTCCGCCGGCGAACTTCCATGAGCGTTTATGTCTGGAGATTGCTAGATCGGTTGGGATTGGGTCGTGCCTACGATTCTCCGTTAAGGAGCAAGCGGTATGAAGCTCTGCTATCTGTTGCCATCTTGGATGAAGTCAGAGGCGGAAAATATCATGAAAGCCGATATCGAAGGACTAGGAATGGTGATTTGACTCTTGGTGGCTATGAAGAACTTGCTTGGAGCTTTAGGACTCGTATGTAGCAGTATGGAAGTGGGGGCGACATCATAGGTGAGGTTCAAAGTTCTACCTTTCAGGATGAAAATCCAAAATCTGACCTTAATTGGTTGTGCCTGGCAATGGCCTTGTTAAAGACATTGTTTTGAGAGCGGAGTCTATCTCCAGGGTGAAAACCCAAGATCTCGATCGGGCGACGACGGCGCTTGTGCACGGTTTCCTTCTTGAAGGCGTTGCTTTTGGAGATGTTGGATATCAAGTGTTGTTTTGGTGGTGATTGGGCTGCTGCTATAAGGACTGTAACTCTGTAGTGGGACTTTTCTTTTTTTTTTCTTCTTATTGTCTTTCGGCTGTGTGCCTCCGTGATACCTTCGGTTATTACGTTGTTGCAGAGGTTAAATGTAATTGGTATACTCACGATAATAATATATACTTTTTATCTAAAAAAATTACATGTATCCAGACATGTTTTACTTTATATGTGCACTCATTTTGGTATGAATGTTACTAAGAAACGAGAGAATAGTACTATCCAACTAACATAAGTGTCCATAAATTTTCTGCAGGTACTAACCACATAAATTATTGCTGGGCCACTGCTAAGTAATTGAGGAGCTATATCAAGATGGCTACAATGCCTGATCAGATGCATGCATATTAATTCGAGTAGTGCGTAGTGCAACAACTGACTATGGAACAGCACGATGAACCTAAGCGGCCTATGGCCATCTAATAATTAATGGCATAATGCATGGAGAAACCGATGGTGACGCAGTCGGTGATCCAACGACCGGTCGATAATCAGTAGCCATGACGTACTTAAGACTTTTTAGCACCAGCTGCTAGCCAAAGCCTGACTTGATTAATTGACACCTGCCTAGCAACTTGAAGGATAACCTGGCGTTGGTTGAGGCCCACCGACCCCATGATCGTTGAAAAAAATAAGTCAAAATCTAGCTTTAAGGGTAATTTCGAGGGTACGGAGGTTCTGCAGTCGTTGGACAAGTTGACTATACGGTTGCTATGATACCAAGACAAGCTCCAGTTTATGCGCGTTCCATTGGTCCATATGGAGGTTGTAATTCGGTCAAATAGGTTGGACAAGCTAGTTTACTATGGTACTATGGGTTTGGTAAAAAAACCTTTACTATCACTACAGGAAAAACTCCCGTTTCCGACGGCTAAAAGTGTGCCAACGACTATTTATCGGGGCCGTCGACATAGAGCTGGATATGCCGAGCGTCCTAGGAAAGCCGTCGGCATGTACATCGCCGTCGGCATACCACACGGACGCCGACGGCTTGAACATACTGGCCGTCGGCATACAGATTATACGTCGACGACTGTCTTAGGGAAGCTGTCGGTATAATTTTTCTTGTCGGCATATACCTTATGGGCGTTAGTAGACGTAACGGCATGAACCTATGCCGACGGCCTAGTCAGGGTCAGCTGTCGGCATACCTTTTTGTGCTGGCTTGCAAAATTGATAGAAATAGGGTGCATCTATGCCGACGGCTACATCATCTCAGCGTCGGCATATCCTTTTTATGTTGTCTTGCAAAATTGTCAGAAAAAGGGTGTGGGCTGGGATTCAAACCCAGCACCTGTAGGTTTTAAGCGAAGAAGACATACCATTGTGCTATTTATAGGATCTTGTTAGGTAGTCATGTCTAACACTTCTATATAACTTCTGTGTGTCTTTTCAAAAGAAAATAAATTAAAATCTGGGCATCATTCTAGACCAGTAAAGAAAATCTAGGCATCATTCCATTTATTCAATAGCTGACGCTTGTGCATCCCATTTATTCAATTTTATTTCATTTTCATGTTCCGTCCTATTAGAGTAACATATTTGATGAGACATATAAATTTGAAGATAAATATTGGTATCCATATAATTTAACAACAATACAAAATTTCTACAATGCGGAGAGGTTATAAGACCGCATCAAAACATCAGGTTGTTTGCATGAATATGCAACCACTACGGGAAAGCCACACTACGCCGACGGCCGTACTGTACACCGACGGCTAAATGTCGGGGCCGTCGGCGTACAGCACGAGCTAGGGCAGCCGCCCAACCGGCCGTCGGCGTATGAAGCGCCGTCGGCGTAGCCGTAACGTGCCCGACGGCCGCCGTCGGCGTAGGAAACCCCGTCGGCGTACAAAGGGCGCCGTGACGGAACGAGCTAGCCCGTCCAGCATCGTTGATACGCCGACGGCACGCGCGTTCTTATACGCCGACGGCCGCCGTCGGCGTTTAGTTGTTCCTTTATTTATTTATTTTTGTATATAATATTCATTTCTTTATTTCTCTATATAATATTTAATGTAGTTGTAATTTATATATATATTGGACCTATAATTGCCCTCCCAATTTCAGTATCCCACCCCCGTAAAATAACGGTTTGAGTTTTCCGGAACCCAACCCTACAACATATACATGTAAAACAAATAAAAACAACACATTTAATATACACCTACAACATAAATATTAAATATATGGCTCAATTTATCCTGCCCTGTGGTGTGACAGGAACTTTGACTTTTTTCCTGCACTTAGATGTGGAAACTCCTGTTTCGGACGAACCGGATGGAAAATTGTGTTTATTTGGGTTAGACTTTGGTTTCTCACCTTCCTATGGCCTAACCTAACACAACCAAGCCAAAAGGTCCACTGGCCAACCCCCTTTCGACGGAGTTCAAGGGGGTAGACGAAAACGTTAGGGTTTTCCCAGCGGATTCGGGGTTTCGCCGAAGCGGGGCATCGGAGCGTCGGAACCCCGCCAAAACCTAGGTTGTGCCATGCCATATGTATACAAGTGTGTTGTGTGTTCTAAATGTCCATTATCCTACTCCGGGGTGTGACCGTCTTCACCGGCTTCACTTTCTCTCTAGTGAGTTTGGGTGGGGTTTGGGTGGGTATTGCACATTTGCAACACACAACACACTTGTATACATATGGTATGGCACAACCTAGGTTTGGGTGGGGTTCCGACGCTCCGGGGCCCCGCTTCGGCGAAACCCTGAATCCGCTGGAAAAACCCTAACGTTTCCGTCTACCCCCATAGACGTGCGTCGAAAGGGGGTAGCCCAGTGGACTTTTTTGCTTGGTTGTGTTAGGTTAGGCCATAGGAACATGAGAAACCAAAGTCTACCCCAAATCGACAGAAGATTCCATCCGGTTCGCCCGAAAGGGGAGTTTTCACCTCTAAGTGCAGAAACTCACTAGAGAGAAAGTGAAGCCAGTGAAGCCGGTCACACCTACGAGTAGGATATTGCACATTTACAACACACAACACACTTGTATACATATGGTATGGCACAACCTAGGTTTGGGTGGGGTTCCGACGCTCCGGGGCCCCGCTTCGCCGAAACCCTGAATCCGCTGGAAAAACCCTAACGTTTCCGTCTACCCCCATAGACGTGCGTCGAAAGGGGGTAGCCCAGTGGACTTTTTTGCTTGGTTGTGTTAGGTTAGGCATAGGAACATGAGAAACCAAAGTCTACCCCAAATCAACACAAGATTCCATCCGGTTCGCCCGAAAGGGGAGTTGTCACCTCTAAGTGCAGAAACTCACTAGAGAGAAAGTGAAGCCGGTGAAGCCGGTCACACCTACGAGTAGGATATTGCACATTTACAACACACAACACACTTGTACTTGTTCCTGATTAGCTATCCGAAGGGAGTCATTCGCTTGATCCAACGGCTCCCAAACTCTCGAAGGAAACACACTTGTACTTGTTCCTGATTGGCTAGCCGAAGGGAGTCATTCGCTTGATCCAATGGCTCCCAAGCTCTCGAAGGAAACACACGATCCGCGTACTTGTTCGTGATTGGCTAGCCGAAGGGAGTCATTCGCTTGATCCAACGGCTCCCAAGCTCTCGAAGGAAACACACGATCCGCGTACTTGTTCCTGATTGGCTAGCTGGAGGGAGTCACTCGCTTGATACGGCTCCCAAGCTCTCGAAGGAAACACACGATCCGCGTACTTGTTCCTGATTGGCTAGCCGAAGGGAGTCATTCGCTTGATCCAACGGCTCCCATGCTCTCGAAGGAAACACACGATCCGCGTACTTGTTCCTGATTGGCTAGCTGGAGGGAGTCACTCGCTTGATCCAACGGCTCCCAAGCTCCAAAGGAAACACACGATCCGCGTACTTGTACCTGATTGGCTAGCCGAAGGGAGTTATTCGCTTGATCCAACGGCTCCCAAGCTCTCGAAGGAAACACACGATCCGCGTACTTGTTCCTGATTGGCTAGCTGGAGGGAGTCACTCGGAGAGGCGGGTCTATAAGAGAGGCAGGAGTACACTTCACATCCATCATTGGCAGTACACGGGTAGCAGAGAACAAGATTTCTGAGAGCCAGGAGTTCCTAGAGCGGCGGCTGAAGGTGAACCCTCCCCTCGGTCGGATCCAAGCAGCGGCAAGGATCTCTGTTGATTAGCAACATTCCCAACACTTGTTCCGACGGTTGCAGATCATCAGAGAAGTCTTGCCGCTGTTTGGATCGAAGGCCGATTTTCCGTCTCACGACCACGCGATGATTTGCCGCTTTGCCGGTCAGAGTGGCCACTGGAGAAGGTAGGCAACTTCGATCCGACGTGGTTCTGAAAGGGCATGGATAATATAGTTAGAATAGTTAGAATAGGATGTGCTAGAATAGGATAACTTGGTTAGAATAGCAAATAGAAGGTTGGTAGATGCCATATCTAGGTCCCAACCTTTGCTTTACAGATTTGGCCAGCGCTATAAGATTTTCTATTTTATGGCTCGAGGAGAGCGAGGATGAAGATGATATCTTCATGCCGAGTGAAGAGAGCAAGAAAGCTGCAGAAGCGGCGGCGGCGTCGTCGTCGAAGGGCAAGGGTGTTGCGTCGTCGAAGGACAAGGGTGCTGCGTCGTCGAAGGGCAAGGGTGTTGCGTAGTCGAAAGGCAGGAGTGAAGCGGGAGGCTGCGTCGATGGTAGATGAATTTTATTTTTCTAATTTGCAGAGTACCATGTATCTTCAATTTATGTTGTGTTCTTGCTACTACCGATATTTTCTTCTCTGTGCAATTTATGTTGTCAATGTAATTTGCAGGGTTTGTTTAATATCAATGTGAAAAGTAGTCGAAAGGGGGTAACAAAGTGAAATTTTTGGTTGCTTGTGTAAGGTTAGCCAAAAGGTATGTTATGATACATGCTAGCCCATGCACGCGGCACCGAGGTGTCGACCCTGTTATCGAAAGGCAACACACGGCCTTGTTGGATATTTAAAACACAAAACACACTTGTATACATATGGTATGGAACAACCTAGGTTTGGGAACGGCGGCCGTCGGCGTTTAGTTGTTCCTTTTTTATTTATTTTTGTATATAATATTCATTTCTTTATTTCTCTATATAATATTTAATGTAGTTGTAATTTATATATATATTGGACCTATAATTGCCCTCCCAATTTCAGTATCCCACCCCCGTAAAATAACGGTTTGAGTTTTCCGGAACCCAACCCTACAACATATACATGTAAAACAAATAAAAACAACACATTTAATATACACCTACAACATAAATATTAAATATATGGCTCAATTTATCCTGCCCTGTGGTGTGACAGGAACTTTGACTTTTTTCCTGCACTTAGATGTGGAAACTCCTGTTTCGGACGAACCGGATGGAACGTTGTGTTTATTTGGGGTAGACTTTGGTTTCCCACCTTCCTATGGCCTAACCTAACACAGCCAAGCCAAAAGGTCCACTGGCCTACCCCTTTCGACGGAGTTCGAGGGGGTAGACGAAAACGTTAGGGTTTTCCCAGCGGATTCGGGGTTTCGCCGAAGCGGGGCATCGGAGCGTCGGAACCCCGCCAAAACCTAGGTTGTGCCATGCCATATGTATACAAGTGTGTTGTGTGTTCTAGATGTCCATTATCCTACTCCGGGGTGTGACCGTCTTCACCGGCTTCACTTTCTCTCTAGTGAGTTTCTGCACTTAGAGGTGAAAACTCCTGTTTCGGATGAACCGGATGGAACGTTGTGTTTATTTGGGGTAGACTTTGGTTTCCCACCTTCCTATGGCCTAACCTAACACAGCCAAGCCAAAAGGTCCACTGGCCTACCCCCTTTCGATGGAGTTCGAGGGGGTAGACGAAAACGTTAGGGTTTTCCCAGCGGATTCGGGGTTTCGCCGAAGCGGGGCATCGGAGCGTCGGAACCCCGCCAAAACCTAGGTTGTTCCATGCCATATGTATACAAGTGTGTTGTGTGTTCTAAATGTCCACTATCCTACTCCGGGGTGTGACCGTCTTCACCGGCTTCACTTTCTCTCTGGTGAGTTTCTGCACTTAGAGGTGTGGAAACTCCTGTTTCGGACGAACCGGATGGAACGTTGTGTTTATTTGGGGTAGACTTTGGTTTCCCACCTTCCTATGGCCTAACCTAACACAGCCAAGCCAAAAGGTCCACTGGCCTACCCCTTTTCGACGGAGTTCGAGGGGGTAGACGAAAACGTTAGGGTCTTCCCAGCGGATTCGGGGTTTCACCGAAGCGGGGCATCGGAGCGTCGGAACCCCGCCAAAACCTAGGTTGTGCCATGCCATATGTATACAAGTGTGATGTGTGTTATAAATGTCCATTATCCTACCACACTAAAATTCTGACTAACTAATATTTACTAATATTAAAGTAAAAAAGGAAAAAAAATATTATACGCCGACGGCAATGCCGTCGGCGTAGAAGCTTTGACCTAACTAATAGTTTAGTGCGCCGCCACCTGGTCGGGAGATCGAGTCAAAGAAAAAAAAAACCCACCCCGAGCCTTCCCCTTGCTCGATCCCCTCCTGCCGCCGCCACCTCCTCCCGCCCCGCTCGATCCCCTCCTGCCGCCGCCACCTCCTCCCCGCGCCGCCCGCCTGCCCCGCGCCGCCCGCCCGCCCCTCCCCGCGCCGTCCGCCCGCCCCTCGCCGCCGCTTCCTCCTCCACTCCCCGCCCCGGCCACCTCCTCCTCCGCTCCCCGCCCCGGCCACCTCCTCCCAACGCCGCCCGCCCGCCCATCCCCGCGCCGCCCGCCCGCCCCTCGCCGTCTCCTCCTCCGCGCCCCGCCCCGGCCTCCTCCTCCCCGCCCCGGCCACCTCCTCCTCGGGCAGCCGCGTCTCCACCTCCTCCTCGGGCTGCCGCGTCTCCAGAAGCTCCTCGGGCCGCCGTGTCTCCAGAAGCTGGCCGGCCCAGCTCCTCCTAGCTCCGGCTGCCCCCGACGCCCCACCTCCACCGGCGCCACCGGAGGTAAGCTCCACCCTCTATTTTGTTATTAGAATTAGTTAGTGTTAGCGTTAGGGTTAGTGTTAGCTTTAGGTTTAGGGTTACTGTTAGTGTTAGCTATTAGTGTTAGGGTAGGTTTAGTTGTTAGCTATAGAATTTTTATTTAAGCATTTTCATGAATATTTATGTTACTAGTCATGTGTGCTAATGCTAAATTTTTCTTTTCTTTTTCAGATGACGTAGCTTCCTGCCAGCCAGCATCACCGGTCCCGCGCGTCTTTGGGGGGCTTCTTCCCCGGCTGAGGAGGGGTCACCTCGGTGCCCCTGTTTGGTCGCCCTCCTTCCGTAGCACGTCCTCGACCTTCTCCGGCCACCGATCACGCATCGAGGGTATAAATCTTTCGCCTATCTTGCTGCATAGGTTTATTTTGGTCTAGATCACCAAGTCAGTCGCGTAACCCGAGTCAGATCCCATCCGGAAGGGTTACAAATTTATAAATATGCAGGATTGTCCATCTTTGCATATTTATAACCGTAACACTTCCGGGTTGTCCTGTTGGACAGTCCGAGTACGTGTAGATCGGGTCGTGTTCCATGTTCTACCCCTTCCTGAGACGGAATTTCGGCAGCACCTCCCTGTTGTTCTTCGGATGCACACCCTCTCGGCTTGACAAGCTCGAGACGTGTATTCTGAAGAACAGCGGGGAGGTGCTGCCGAAATTCCGTCTCGGGTCGGGGTAGAACATGGGACACGACTCGATCTACACGTACTCGGGCGGGATAGGCCCCTACCTATTAGAAGTGTATGTGAACCCTTGCATGTTGTAAAAGATAAAATTTGGCCGTAATAAAATGGTGACATTGCATGCAAGAAAATAAAAATATGATGCATTTAATTTCATGTTATTATTATTTGGCTCACAGTAAAGCAGCAGGATGGCAGATAATGGGTGGATGTACAGTGGCCGAACTAGTTTGGTTGACAAAACAGATGAGTGGGTATGGAAGACGCATTTGTTAGTGAAGGAGTTAGCGCGTAAGGGTTCAGAGTCAGGCGCTCGTGGACAGTGCCCTTGCCCTCGTTGCAAGTTTCGTACACGTCAGGGAAAGGATGATATGATTAAACACCTCTTCTCTCGTGGGTATATGCCGAACTTCGTGACGACAGTCAACTTTGATGAGTACGAGCGCGAGAGTGGCAGGGTGATGCGGCAGCGGATCAATGGCAATGAAGATGATGGGATTAGAAACTGGCTAGATGATCTCCGTGCTGGCGACATGCCAGATTCGCCACCATCACAGGAGGAACCAGAACCGGAGGAACCTCCAGAACCGGAGGAACCGCGTGAACCAGAGGACCCAGAGCCAACCGCGAAGGCCTTCTTTGATATGATGGCCTCGTCTCAGAGGCCTCTGTACGAGGGTGCAAAAGTTTCTCAGCTCGATGCCATCTCGCAAGCACTAGCCAACAAGCTCCAGTATGGCAGCACCCGTTCATGCTTTGAAGCGCATCTGCAAACAACTGGTAACCTGTTGCCTGAAGGGCATTGTCTGCCTCAAAGCATGTACGAAACGAAGAAAATCCTGCGAGATCTCAGCATGGATTATCAGAAGATAGATTGTTGTCCAAAAGGATGCCTTTTGTTTTGGAAACAGTTTGCCAATGACAAGTACTGTATCTTGTGTAAGGCCTCTAGGTATCATGTGGTAAAAGGAGCCGATGGTACGAAGACGCAGTCAAATGTCGCCATTAAGATTCTTCGTTACCTCCCATTCATACAAAGAATCAAGCGGCTTTACATGAACAAAGAGTCTGCCACACAGATGCAATGGCACAAAACGGGGAAGAGATACAAGGATGAGCACGACCGGGAATTGATGGGACATCCATCTGATGGTACGGCATGGAAGAACTTTGATGCGAACCACCCCGATGAGGCAGCAGATGCTCGAAACGTGAGAATCGCGATAGCAACCGATGGATTCAATCCATATGGTTTGTCGACTACCTCGTACAGCTGCTGGCCCGTGTTTGTTATTCCGCTCAATCTCCCTCCTGGAGCCCTAATGCAAAGAAGACCATATTCCTCTCGCTGATCATTCCAGGTCCTGAATATCCGGGGAAGAATTTAAGTGTACATGCAGCCAATTGTGGATGATCTGAACCACTCTTGGCACCACGGGACGTTGACATATGATCGTGCATCGAAGACAAACTTCTTGATGAAAGTTTGGTATCACAATTCCATGCATGACATGCCCGGGTACGCCCTATTCTGCGGATGGTGTACAGCTGGTAAGTGGCCATGCCCAGTGTGCAGGAACCGACTTGAGTTCATGTGGCTAACGGCGGGACGGAAGTATTCCGCGTTTGACACACATCGAAAGTTCCTCAAAAGAGGGCATCGTTTAGAGAAGACAAAAAGAACTTCAAGAAGGGCAGAGTTGAGCGTGAAGAAAAAGCGATACCAACTTTCGATGGTGCAGCTGTTGACGCCGAGCTAAGTGCTCTCGTGCCTGCTGAGGGAAAAGGCCCACGATATGTGGGATATGGTGTGGCGCACAACTGGACTCACGTGGCAGGCTTGACGCAACTCGAATATTACAAGGACCTCGAACTTCCCCATAGCATCGATGTGATGCACACCGAAAAGAATGTTGGAGAGTCCCTCTTTCACAATCCTGAACATTCCTGAGAAGTCGAAGGATAATGTTAAGGCTAGAGTTGATGTTAAGAAGCTCTGTGATAGGGAGAGAATGCACATGAAGCCTCCTGAAGGCCGTCAAAAGAACTGGTTCAAGCCGCATGCTGACTTCTGCCTTAATAGTATGCAAAGTCTGAGGCATTCCATTGGCTCAAATTCGTCGTGATGTTCCCTGATGGCTATTGTTCGAATATAAGTAAGGGAGTCAATATACAATCGGAAAAGTCACCGGGCTCAAGAGTCACGACTATCATATATGGATTGAGCGGCTGCTACCGGTGATGGTTCGAGGGTATCTCCCCGACCGTGTCTGGCGAGTGCTCGCGGAGTTGAGCCATTTCTTCCGCACGCTCTGTGCTAAGCAAGTATGTCCCCTGATTATTCAGAAGCTGCATGAACTAGTGCCGGAGTTGCTGTGCAACTTAGAGACGATATTTCCGCCAGGCTTCTTTACTCCGATGGCACATCTTGTTGTGCATCTTGCGAACGAGGTACTCTTGGGTGGACCGGTGCAGTTTCGTTGGCAGTTTTGTATTGAGAGAGAGTTTAAGTATATTCGAACCAAATGTGGAAACAAAAATAAGATTGAGTCATGCATAGCCGAGGCAACTATCCTCAGGAGATGGCAGACGCCAGGCTAACGTACTACCCCGATGATGTTCCCACTATGCATAACCAGGCCTCTCGGTACAATGTCGACGAGCCCAAGCGAGACCCCAAGCTCGTCCTCTTCCAGTGTCCCGGTGGCAAGAGCGGTGGCCCAACAAGGTATAACTTGACCAATGATGAGCTGGAGTGCATAATGCTCTATGTGCTTATGAACATGAAGGAAGTGACCCACGACGAGCAGGGAGAAGAGGGCAGTTTCCTTAGGTAAAATGGGGAACAAATTACTTTGCAACTACTAACATGATTTCGTTCTAATACGTATTTTCTCCTTTTAGTCAATTCACGGATGAAATGTGGTCGGGAACATCAGATGGACCCAATGAAGCCGCGTTGGACACTCTTTTGAAAGAGCCTGCCCCCGGAAAGAAAAAATTCACGGTTTGGTTCAGGGAAAAGGTAATTTCAAACCTGTCCCTTCTACCTTGCAATCGTGTCTTGTCCCTCTTACTAATGCACAAAACAATTTGTACTTGTAGGGAGCTGATCCCAACGTTGTGATGTCAGATGAGTTGAGATGTGTCTCCCAAGGTTGTAACCGTAGAGTCGAGAAGTATGAGAAGTATGATGTGAATGGGTACCGCTTCCATACAGAGCATCACCAGAACAGTCGGCCTAATGCAAAGACTATAAATACCGGGGTCTTCACCAAAGGAGCCGGTAATTATGATTACTACGGAAGGTTACAGAACGTATATGAGCTGACGTTCAATAACACGAACATATCACTCAAGCTTGTTGTGTTCAAATGCCACTGGTTCGACCCTGAGCATGGAACCAAAAGTACCCCTTCCATTGGGTTAGTTGAAGTTAAGCCTTCAACCACCTACCATGGATCCGATGTCTTTGTTGTGGCTCACCAAGCCTTTCAAGTTTATTATTTGCCCTACCCATGCAAGAAAGAGGGACTCATTGGTTGGGAAGTCGTGTTCCATGTATCGCCACGTGGTAAGCTACCCATGCCCTCCGAAGACGATTACAACAACATTGACCCTAAAACATACGAGGGGATTTTCTATCAAGAGGAACAAACCTTTGGGGACTTTGGCATACAAGGTCTTGAGGACCGCGAGGACAATGCACAAACAGGTGGTGACGTAGTGGTGAATCTAAAGGATATAGATATGCTCAACAAGTTACAGAGTGATAGTGATGACGATGATGAGCCTCCATCGTGCGAGGAGGTTCCAATATACAACACTCGTGATAGTGATGTTGATAGTGATGATGAGAACCCAGGACTTAACTATGAGAGTGATGATTAGGGGTGAGGGTCTTTTATGTCCTTTTGCGTAGTATTTACTTTTCAACATGCTTAGTCTTTCAACATGCTTAGTCTTTTAACATGCTTATTAATTGCATTACGTCTTCATGCTTCTTAATTGGATCATGTCTTTTATGCTTAAAAGTTTACCCTTTCTCAATGCAGGTGATTGACCAAGATGAGCCAAGGCAAGGAATCATCGGCCTCCTTGCTGAAGAAGATGCGCCAGAAGAAAGTTACTAAAAGTGGAAGAGCACTTATTCCGAACCCGCGTTACCTGTCTGACAGTGGTGAGAGTAGAGGTGATGCAATTCTTAATTGGATCATGTCTTTATGCTTAATTGTTCACCCTTTCTCAATGCAGGTGAGGGTGGAGATGCTGGAGGAGGGGGAGGTGCCGATGCTCCACTTCCTCGAGGGGACGAGGTGCAGGACGAGGACGAGGGCGAGGTGAGGGAGGACGAGGGCGAGGTGGGGGCGACGTGTCTTCGGACATACCCTCTGCTTCTGTCGACGAGGGTTCGGACGAGACGGGCCCCTCCACGGACTTGGAGGCGGGGCCCTCCGCGCCGCCGAAGAAGCCAAGGATTCGAGGGGAATCCCAGGTCCCTGATGAGGACAAGGAACCTGCTACCGAGGAGGAGAAGATCCTCATTACGCCTAATGGGAAAGAGTAAGTGACTATATATACTAATTTTGAACATGGTAACTTCATTGTGGTCAGGACAATTTGACATGTACTAATGTTTAATTATTGTGCAGCAACTGGATACATCCTGCGGGAGCCCGTGTGCCTAACACCTGGTTGGAGCTTTGATTAGGAAGTTTTGGCCGGGCTTGTACAGTACCGTCCCCAACGGCGCGACGAAGCTAGCCACCCATTGGGTAGACTATCAGGCCGCCAATTACGCGAGCGGCGGGAAATGTTCTGACGCCGTGATCAACAAGTTTTGGGTAAGTTGAACTTTTTGAATTTCGTTCATACTTGATGTCCCCACCATGCTCTCACAATTTGTTTTTTGTGCATGATTAAAGAAGTTCTATAGGGTACTTCCTGAGCAGCGGGGCGATGCGGACAAGACTTTGGAGGGGGCTTGTAGGAAGTTGACACGACAGCAGTTCTACAATGCAAAGCATACCATGATCAATCATTTCAGTACTGAGACGTTAGGCAAGACGGCGGTGAAGCATGAGATTGTGGAGAACCCACTTGAGGTGACCGTAGATGACTACATGGCGGTAAGTAGATTGTTAATGAGATTACATGTTGCTGCTAAGTTGCAATTGCATTATCCGTTCTTCACATGAGTATTGTTTTTTCAGTTTAAGCCCTCATGGGCCTATGGCAAGGATGACGCGTGGAGGGCGTTGGTGTCTAGGTGGGCTGGGGAGGACCCCGAGTTCAAGGCCTTGAGCGAGCGAAACAAGTTAAACCGCGGGAGCGGGGGGACACATTGTGCGGGTGCCCGCAACCATGAGCGCTTCAAGGCAAAGCTGGTATATATATACATGAAACAATCTTCATTTATTTCCCCTCATGTTCCTACTTGATACGCATGACACTTCTTTGGCATTGCAGGAGGCCGATCTCGGGGAGCCTCTTACGCACATGCAAACATGGGAGAGGATGAAGATGAAGAAGCCCAATTTTTCTGAGCCTCAGCCCTCGCAGCCCGATTACTTCGGCACTGCCAAGGAGGGGCTAAAGGCATACGTCGAGACGTTCAAGGGTATAAATCCGGAGGTGGACAACCCTCTTGAGCATGACACCGACGAGAGAGCGGTGGTCCTTGCCGGGAACGGTTGGGAGCATGGCCATCCTCTCATGCTTAGTGCGGTACTCGCGCGTACTCCTGAGTTGGGCCTCTCGCGTGTCAAGGCTACCCTCACCGCCGACGACCCTCCCGTCCTGCCTCGTCGGCCTTCCCGAGCTCGCCCCGATGTAAGTTTTTCTCAATTTCATTCTCTTTCCGACATTCGTTCCTAGCTAAGTGGCTAAGTTGACGAGATGTGTTCCCTTTTAAAACTGTAGGCTGATTTCGAGGCGGCCTTCGATGCCGCTTACGCGGACTATGAGAGAGAGTATCAGTTGTGGGTACAGAAGAGCCAGGAGTATGAGGAGTGGGCAGAGTTGAGGGATGCTGTAAGTTTCAACTTTTATATTTGCAAAATATGACAAGTCCCATTTCCTCTAGTTTGAACCTTATTTTTCTACAACTCCTGACATCTAAACTATCTTGTAGGCTGACGAGAAGTTTCATGCCACTGGAGAGCGGTCGCAGCTGCCTATGCGTCCACCTAGGCCGGGGATCATGCCCGTCGGCCCAACGAGGGAGTCGGTCGCTCGCACATACAAGCCATCGACTCCGGTAAGTTATTTGCCAAACAAGTTGTTACCGCCATGTTGTGCTTTCCAAGTTGCTAACTTGGACTCAAACATGTAGGGATCGGGATGCTCTAGGACCATGGCACCCTTTGGTCGTGCTTCCGCCTCACCGACTTCAACGCGCGCGCTTGTGGAGCATGGCACTGGTGGTGCCTCGCCGAGTTCGTCGCGTGAGACCACACCGTCCCGTGCCTCGCCGAATTCCATGTGTGCTTCGACTGGCCCACACGGTCGGTTGCCTATTCTCACCCGGTCAGACATGGGTGGCTCGACCTCTCACGAGATGTAGGATTAGTTCGGGTGTTCCTGGTGTGAATTCGAACTATGTTTGTGCCATTTGGAGTTTGTATGAATGCTTGTATGAATTTGAATCATGTTTGTATCATTTTGATATCTATGTGATGTTTCATGTGATGTATCTGTGTTGTTTTATATTTTGTGATATTTTAATTGCATTTAAAATGAGCTAGAAACAAGCAGCAACAATCATCATAAAAATTGCAAATATGGTCACATATACGCCGACGACATTGCCGTCGGCGTAGAGCTCACAGAATTCATTTAGTTGGCTAAAACGATTAAGAATAAAACAAATTATGATGTTACGGTTGCACATGATTTAAATGTTTAAAGGCATTGCAGAATGGTGTGATTTCATCAATCCAACGGCTTAAAAGTTACAGCATGCACACCTGAAGACAATTATCATCTATAAGTGATAGTGTGGTGGTATTGACAACCTAAATGAGTGAAAAAAAAAATTGATGATACGTTTTTCTCGAAAGGGCTTTTGCCCAATCTATTAATTAAAAAGAAGTTTATGTAATTCATCTATTTACCGGACTTCTTTGCCTACCGGGCATAGGCTGCAATTCGGCCAAACCCTCTTTGCCAAACGGTCGTCCGTCCAAATTCTATTTGGAGTTGCATGCTAACCCAGAAATTGATGTTTGGGGGATTTCGCGAGTAAGTTTTTGAAATGGTCTCCGTCAATAGGCCGAAACTGCCGAGTAAGTTCACTTGACGAGATGTTCCAAACGATATCCTCCTCCGCATTGTCAACAAGCTCCAGTTGATTAATTAAGTTGCACCCAAAGCTCCACAAATTGCGAAAGATGATCCATGGATAAGGTTTATGATAGATGATACAAACTGTGGCAAATAGTTGTTCCAAGTTGGAATTTAGCCTGCAGTTTGCTCTCGCTTCAACTGACGGTGTAGCTAGCACCGGCCGGCCGGGAACCTGGAAAAAAAGGAAAGGAGGAAGCAACACCGCAACAGAGAAGCCGCGCGCTTGAACCGGCCGGAAAGGCTGCTGCTGGTAGCCTAGCAACCACTCCGAAAACGACTCGATCAAGAACTCCTGCTAGCTGTGCAGCATCAGAATCAGATGAGATAGATGTGAAGCTGAAAACAACAACCAGGTAGGAGTAGGATTCGTAATTGGCCGGCGGCCGGTGTGAAACGTGAAGCTTCCTGTACATGTACTATCGGTAGGAGATGTAGATCATCCCCCAGTAAAGCAGTAAAGCACCCAGCAAACTAAAAGTAATAAAGCAGCTCGATCGAAAGAAACCCGCGAGTCGATCGCGACCACGTACTCGCTTGGTGTGCACACCACGCGGGCACGTCGAATCCCACCCAGCTAGATCGAGTTATACGCGGCTTGGCAACTGTATTCTGTGACCGTCGTCAGTCCGTCCGGCGGCCGACCTGCATGCCACGAGAAACACCAAAACGCGAAAAGCCTCGTCTTTCTCAACACGATTTCCTTCAGATATTACGACAGCATGTGTAACTCCACACAACGTGATTATTTAGGATAAAAGGGATTTAAATTTAGAGTTTTCTATGTCGATATTGCAAACCTAGTCGAAAGTTGATCCAGATCAGTGCATTTCTTGATGTCTGCATGGAAGATTGAGGACAAGGCCACCAAGACCCATTTCCGATATGATCACGTTGAGAATCATTAATTTAACAATTCTAATCATTTGGTCATATTTGTATTCATGTTTGATTTGAACCATTCTTTACAATCCACATGCTATTCATTATTATTTTAATTATTTGGATTTAAACATTTATTGTAACTTGTATTGTACGATGCCAAAGTATTCATAAGTTTGATTTATATTATTGTTATATTGACATTATGTTGTTTAAAACCGTGAAATTTTGTTTACGGAGTTTAGCACATTCCAGTATCTTTGGTTAGAGAGAGATACTCTTATAGCATTTGTAGCACATACCCAATAAACTTCTTGGACCGGAAAATTTCGGGCAATGTATGGAATGGGGTCTTTTTCTGGCCAGAGCAGATACCGGAAAATGGGTCGGTCCATTTTATCCATGCCTCTGGATAAGCGGTGGCACAGTCATTATTTAATCGGGAGGGAGGGTCTTTTTGGTACCAAATTTGAGACCCTCCGCCGAATCCAGCCTCCCGTCGCCGCAACCCTGGTGTAACTCCGGTGAGCAATCCATTGAGCACCGCCGCCCCTCCCCTTCTAAAATTTAGATCCAAGGCAGGTGGGTCTCTACGTGGCTCCGGTGGGCGCGGCGGAGGCCGTTTGCCTCCGGAGGACCACTGCAAGCGCTCAAACGCCACACGCTCACACAAGGCCCGCCAGTGGGGCTCCTCGATCTAGAGAGGCTACACGACACGAAGGCAGCCAGCTCCACCGGTGACCGAAGGAGGAAGGCGTTAGACCCAGAGGAGGAGGAGATTTCTTCGGAGCACGCCTGCCGCCATTGCCGGCGGGCGAGATGGTCGTCGGCTGCCCGCCGCATGGCAGCGGGGGCACGAGCATGGCGGCACTCTTCGGCGACCTCCTGCCGGTGTTCAATCACACAAACAATGCCGACGACGAGGTCGTGCTCGCCACTATCGGGCAGGACGTCGAAGCTCCTGGCTCGGAGGAGCACCTCCAAGCGGTGGTGGACGAGCACGAACTCGTCTAGGTGGTTTGCCGCATCTACGAGAAGGAGCACCTCAAATTTTAGATCAGCATCGGAGAAGATTTAGTTTAATTTTTGTTCTATGTAGTTTCAATTTATATTTTAGCTATGTAATTCTCGCGTGAATTTGCAACTTGGTTTCCATTTGAAAATCTAGTCTTTTTGCCTGCATATGTTTCGACCGAGATCATCTCGTACTGGATAATGAGTATCCGACTTACCGAATAACGAACACCGAATAGGATTTATTCGATACGAGATTATCTAATGCTCCCTCCGTTTGGAAAAGGATGTCAAAAAATGAGCTGAGTATGTGCTAAAGATGCTCGGTACGCGGCATGGCCGTCGTAGTGTATTGTGTGACCGTCGTGCGTCGGTCCGGCGTCCGACCTGCCCCGAGAAACACCAAACGCGAAAAGGCTCGTCTTTCTCGAAGCGATTCCGGCGTCTTCTTCGTCCTCTTCCTTTCTTCGTCCCCGCGTCTCCCTTTTCGTTTTCTTCTGGCGGTGTCCAGACAAAGAGCAAAAGCGCGTGAATATGAATATGTATGGAAGAGAAGGGTTCAATTCTCCAAAATACAGCTGTAGCCTGTACGTGTGTGGAGCTGACCTTCTCCAGCCAGATCGGCCATGGCCCCGATCCCCTTTTCAAGGGGTTGACCTTGAAAAATAACATATTTCTCTCCAGTGCCTCACCAACAAAATGGCCTTTTCTTTCTTTTTTGATCTTTTTGTTCTTTTCTCTTCGATTCTCTTGGTATGGATGGATGGAAACGGTCTGGCTAGTGGCTGCCTGGTCTGGATGGAATCAATCAATCCAGGCGCCTCTGCCCTCGGTGGAGCGGTGGCCACCTTTCCTCCTCTGTTCATGTTCATATTCATATTTCATATTGCCTAGTCCACCATTTTATATTTTACAGTAGTAAAATTTATATGTTAATGCCTGTTCAACCCCGATCGGGCCAGCTGGTTGCATGTAATTATCAAAATACCACTAGCATGTATGCATGCGTATACCTTTGACAGCGTACATGTATACCAGGGTACGTAGCGCTTACTTTGATATTGTTTGGTGAGCAACTGGAGACTTCACTAGGCACTAGCTGATGCATGGTTGTGCAACTTGTAGCCAAAGAATAGTTGTTGTTTATCATCTCATCAAGTTTACCAACACCAAATTAATGTCCTTGATGTTTTGTTTGTGCGTACACAACAAATCAGCTCCATCCTTGTCTATCCCGACGACCTCTGTACCTATCAACAGAGTTGTAAAACTGTGGATTTTGTTGAGAGCGGCGATACGGAGGCCGACCTACGTGTAACTTTTTATTCTTTAAATTCAAAATAATATTTTTAGTGTTTTAAGAAATTCTGAGAAAAAAATCCTAGATATAGATGATGCTGGATTCTGCCGACATGTAAAATCTGAATTAGAAATATTTTATGTTTTTGATATTGTAAAAGTAATAAAATCTGAATTTGAAAATTGTGAACAATGAAAACTTCCAAGTGTACAGGAACTAACCGGTTTTTGTTATTTTTGTGAATCACATAATATGACCTATTTTGAGTTAAGATTTTGCATATTGATAGGATGCACTATTCTCTACAACTAATTTGCGAGGGCATCATCTAAAATGTATTTAATATGTTCGTGTATTAAATGTGTGTTTTTGTCGGGAAAGAACAAAATCTAAATAATAGCATCCTTGAATGTTGTTTGAATTAGGCGTGCCTGTATTGTTTGAATTTATAAATAATGTGTTTTCTATATCTCAAAAATAATTAGCATGTCACATATTTTAGGAGTTCGTTTACTTTTAGCCGTAGGTAGTACTGCCATTTTAATACAGTATATTTTACTCTTTTCCTGCCATCCCCATTTTTCAGTGATACATATTTGTTTGTCATGTAATAATGATTACACCGACTTAAATAGCACATAGTTTCATGTAACATATTAAATTAAAAAAATACTTAGATGGTTTAATAGGTTACCAAGCTTTAAGTCTTCTCACAATTAATGTTTTTAATTGCCCCAAAAAATTATAACCATCGTACTATTTTCCCTAGTTGCATTGTCCTAAAATACCCTCAAAAAATTCTATTATTTGATTTGCATGATTTAACTCTCTCTCTCCCTGCCAAACTCACTCTTTTACCCAATAATAATACTATCTCGCTCACTTGCATATGTCGTGTCATGAAACTCCACTCCGTTTCCATGGAAACATTGTTTTAGAATCTTCATCGGTCGTAATGTCTTCTACATCATTAAAAAATCGGAGATGTCTCATATTAAATTTTAAGAATAAGAATCCAAATAAAGTTCATGCGAGCAAAATAAAACTCCAGGGAGACTTACTTAAAAGTGTATTTGATCACACCTTAAGAAAACCATATAAGATTGAAGTAAACTCATGCAAACTTTCGCGGAACTTCTCACATGTGTATATTTCTCTACCATATTGTGCGTATATAACATATTTTTTTAAGTAAAATTTGTGTTATGAAAAGTTAAAATAGTGACGACGAATGATAAAGTAGGCGTTTTCTAGGGCAGCACGTGGAGACAAAAAATAATTAGAAGGCAGATCAGACAATCGATCAATCATAACACAACTGCACCAAGATCTCAAGTACGTGTGCGCCTGCACTCTTCCATGCCTCCATGGTACCTGTATACATCGTGTTGATCAGATGCATCGTCGGCGAAGAATTTGCAAGTGGCCGCATGCTAGCAAGTCGATAGATCAGCAACATCCATGGTACCTGGCCGCATGCGAAGCCAAAGAAAAAAGGAAGTGGACGCTTCATCATCGCCAGACTGCTAGCCGTAGATGGAGTCTTGGTGCCGGCGGCTGACCGAGCTAGGATCGGAAGAGATCACATGGTTTTTGCAGATCGATTTATCAGCTAGTTAACATGCGATTGATGAGCTTATTAGTCCGATCGGATTGTACTATAGATTCCAATTTGTATTTACTGACCGATCGACCAGCTAACTATACATCTGGCCGGCCGGAAGCGCCGATGGATTGGATAACTGTATGTCCGGCCGGAAGCGGACCGTGCCTGCAAATTCTTCATGTGACGAGTTATATATATAACCTGTTGGCGTTGTGCACGTGACATGATTTTTCTTTTCTTTTTTGGAGATAACATGACGTGATTTACTTGTTGAAAACGACTTGTTTGTACCGACTAACGTTGTACGTAACTTTTTCATCTTTTAATCTCAACCATCAAAATAAAAATCAACGAATCATATATTTATAACCTATGTGGATTAACGTGGTGCCTCGAAAACTAACTCATTTTGCTTTTAGTATATAATAGATCATACATCCTGGATTTTCTAAGATTTTGTGAAACGTCAAATTTTGGTTTTCGAATTTTGAAATATAAAGAGCTACATGTAGCTTGGCATCCGTTTTGACTTTTCGGGCTTTTGTACCAATGTTCACATTCATTTTTATGTAAAGTGACGTAACAAAACTTAGGATTTATGTTGCCCATCCTAATAATCAACTGAAGTATATGTGTAAGGAATAAATTCAGAACCTGAAACATGAAAAGCAAGTAATCTCCAACTCCATGCTAACTGCCACTTGCTGAGAATGAAGTGAGAATATCAAATTAGCAGCAAGGAACACTATTGTAGTACAAAACACGGCTGAGAATCAAATCATGGTCCACCATATGGTTGCATCCATGATATGTATCAACAGCTGTTTGTTTAATTGTTGGGGATATACAACTCTACCTACAACAGCTGTTTGTTGAATTTCAGGTACTATATACAACTCTACCTACAGCTTTGAAGTACAAACCCACCACTACTTCAATATAAATCTACATATGGGATTTTCTCAAAACTTTTAGTGATTGCTTATTCTTCTTCTTCACGAATCACGAATGTTAAATTAGTCGCAACAATTTACAGCAAATTCCATTGATCCATCTCAGCTTGGAAAATGAGAATCTGTTTTTACTCTCTTTTTTTCCTGTAAAATTTTTATGGACAAGAACTAATTGATCCATCCTACAGAAGCACTGTAAAAGAAGAAGAAGAAAAAAAATCAAATCTTTACATGGTTGAGTAGGACCTGGCATGCCCGACTCCGGCGACCTGGCCCGAATCGAAGCTGAACTCACGCGTGGGGAACGGGCTCGGGTCCTCGGACTCCGACCTCGATCGCGACCGAGACATGTCGGAGCCGCCATGCCGGGAGCTGCTGTTCCGCGCGCCGTTCGTCGTCGTCCGGACGACGCACTCTTCGCACAGCGACACGGCCCACTCCAGTTCGGCGACCACCTCCGACATGACCGGCCGGCCGCGCCCGCGTTGCCGGACGCACTCGGCGCCGAGCTTGGCCACGCGTTCCACCGCCTCCACCTCGTGCCCCCGGGCGCGGCACCCGCTCGTCGAGGATCTCGAGATGTTCCCTGACTGGACGGCCGGCACGGCGAACTCGATGACGTTCCTCGGCGACCCGCTACCTTCCTGGCTGTGGTCCCGGTGGATCGCCTTTCTGCCGGTGACGAGCTCCAGGAGCACCACACCGAAGCTGTACACGTCGCTGCACTGGGTCAGCTCCTGGAGACGGTAGTACTCCGGGTCCATGTACCCCACCGTGCCGGCCGTCGCCGACGTCGTGGTCGAGCTCGCCGATTTCACTGAGGAGCCGCTGACGAGGGAGAGGCCGAAGTCCGAGACTTTCGCCGTCCAGTCGTCGTCGAGCAAGATGTTGGACGGCTTGATGTCGCGGTGGATGATGGGCGGCACGGCGTAGCAATGCAGGTACTCCAAGCCCCGAGCGGCGTCCAGCGCCACCCGGAGCCGCGCCTCCCACGACGAGAAGAGCGGGGAATGACCGGCGCCGGCGCCGGCGCCGTGGAGGTGCTCGTGGAGCGCGCCGTGCGGCATGAACTCGAACACTAGGATGCGCTCGCCCTTCTCCTCGCAGAAGCCCAGAGAGACACCAGGTTGCGGTGGTTGACGCGGGACATCAGCCGCAGCTCCGAACGGAACGCGTGTTCCAAGTCGAACCGCCGCCGCCGCCGCGCGCGGTGGACGCGCGCTCGGCGCGCTTGATGGCGACGTCCCGCCCGTCGGGGAGCTTCGCGCGGTACACGGACCCGAAGCTGCCGCTACCGATCTTGGCCTCTTCCGCGAACCCGTTCGTCAGCCGCGAGAGGTCCTTGAGCGTGAACTCCTCGCACCGAGCGGCCGTGCCGGCTGCAGCGGCGAGCGCTCCAGTGCCGGCATCACCATGCTCTCGACGTCGCCGTCGCGGCAGAGCCGCATGGACGACGACTCCCCGAGCCGGACGGTGACGTGCGCCTTCTTGTCCCATTTCCTGAACACCACGAGGTAGAAGGCCACACCCACGGCCGCGAGCACCGCCACGCCTGCGCCAGCCACGCCGAGTGCCATCGCCAGCCCCTTCTTCTTCCCATCGTCGGGGGCCCGACCACCCATTGGCGACGACGATCCTGGACGCGTTCAGCATCTGCTTGCAAGGCTGGCACACGGCGAGCTCTACGCCGTTCAGTCCGCCGCCGGTGCCGCAGAGCATCCCTGCCGGAGACGACATCGCAGGCGCAGCTCGTCTTGGCGCGCATGCCCCGGCAGGGTTTGTTGTACACGAGATGATTCCGGTCGAAGCGGCCGTCGTTGCCCCAGCAGACGACGGAGTAGTTGCTGGTCATGACGGCGCACACGGTGTCGCCGTCCGCTCGATGGACGAGAAGGTGGTGTGCGCGTACTCCTTGGGCACCTTCACGCCCCAGCACCTCACCGTGCCGTTCCCGGGAGTATGCACGTCGTGTTGTGGCCCAGTGCCATGGCCGCCATGTCGGCCGGCAGCTGGTCCGCGCGGACGGACGGGTTCCCGTCGCCCCAGCACACGAGCCCGCCCTCCACGTCCACCGCGCACGCGTGGCGGCGCCCAGCGGCGATGGACGTGAAGTTTGCCACCCGTACGCCGACGTGGGCGGCGACGGCATGCCGCCGCCGTAGCAGCTCATGGTGGTGCCGTTGCGCTTGTCGACGCCGCAGAGGAAGTGCTGGCCCAGCGCGATGAGGGAGAAGTCGACGCCCTTGGGAAGGGCAAGTTTGGGCCACTCCCAGCAGTTGGGCTCGTGGTCGTCGGAGAGGCCGCAGACGTGGGCGCCACCGGCGGACATGGAGCGGAGGGAGGGGCCCCAGTAGAGGCGGCGGCCTACTGGGCGGGAGCGGTTGGCGGCGGCCTCCTCGGAGAAGGACCACCAGCGCATGCCGGCGTGGCCGCCGGCCGGGGCCATGAGGCCGCAGAGGAAGTCCTTGCCGGCGGCGATTGCGGTGAACGGGATATCAGCTGAAGGGTAGGTCCTGATCTCGCCGTCGGGGAAGGAGGTGCAGCGGAGCTTGGAGTTTCCGCCGGTGGCGTAGACGCCATCTTCGTCTGTCCTGTCGATGACGAGGGCGCAGACGATGGTGGAGTTGGGTGTGTGGGAGATGGCGACCGTGGAGAGCTGGCGCGCCCCCGCCGAGCACGGCGGACGACGGCGGCGAGGGCGAGGAGCAGGAAGAGGAGAGGCGTTGTGTTGGTGACGAGGTGGAGGCGGCGAGACATTAGCATTGGGAGGGAGAAAGAGAAGACGACATGGATGGATGGATGGAGGTTTGCTTTGCTTCGCTTTGGTTTGTTGCTTTGTTTTGGGTTGTAGGTGAATGGATGGAGAACAAGTCGAAGACAACGCGTTTGGTTGGTTTTACTTTTGTATTTTATACAGACAAATTGATCATCGAATTTTAAAACAAATATATGTGATGGTGATGATGGATCGATGATGAGGTTGTTCTGGTTCGGTTTGGTAGACTTGAATGCTACCTTGTGAATCTCTCCTCCTCCCCTCAGCCAGGCGGCAGCTGCTTAGAGCTTAATTCCAAACCAACAATGATTGCTGGATTAAGCCGAGGCAAATTAGTGCATAAGCACTTGCTAGAGCATCTCTAACAGTAGCAAAGAGCTACTGCTAGCATTTCTCTTATGCTCTCCACGTTGTAGATAAAATTAGCGAAAACTTTTATCTATTACGCAATGGACTATCCCTTTTAGTATCTTCTGCAGCAATTCAAATATGTAAGGAGAAAGCTGACGTTCCGCCCTTAATCATCCGGTGCTAATAAGCACATTGTCTCTTCCGTATGGCAACGAACAAAAAGTGTTCCCTTTCGCCAACACCTAGTGTGTACTGTGCCTAAAGCGTTGCGGCTAAGTCGGACAAGGTTAGTAGCAGTGGTTCACTGGTTACTACAACTTTGACATTTACCCTTTGACGAAGTTTCAGTCCAGACGGTAGATTCAGGCTCTATCGTCTTACGTGGGCAGGAAAAGTTCCAACCTTTACACAGCTATTTCATCGGTAATTTACTACTTTTACTAACCGAAAACGAGGAATTTATCAGCCCTTTGCAGAAATTTTCAATTCCATGAGTTAAGCAATGGCCAGCCCTTTCTAGATCAGAGAACAAGTGTTACGGTGGTTCAGAAACGTACTAGATGATCTTCGAGAGGGAAACAAAGGCACCAGATGGCAAACTATTACTGCACCACTAACTGGCTAAGACCAAGCAGAGAGCGAGACTTTATCAGCACAACGCAGAAAACACATTAGAAAAGCGCAGCTTGTCCACATCGTTCTTACTATACTCTTAAGGCAGCTCCAGGGAGTAGGTGACAGGTTTTAGGACAAACTGGTTTGAGAATGTATGTATGAATCTTCACTGCCAATACTCAATTCTGAATTATGCGTCCCTGTCCCAATCAACCCTCTGTTTTGGGTTTGGGCAAGCAACTGGGAGTCATCAGGTAGCAGTTGGCCAGAAGAATCGACAAAAATACTAATCAAATCCTCGAGAGAATTAATATAGCCTCCGGGCCAACCCTACGCCAGGCCATCAAGCAATGAAACGACATGTGACTGTCACGATTACCTCGATACAAAAATGAAAGTGTATACACCAAGAGAATTCTTGCAGCACAAGAGACAGGTGTCCTCCAACTAATTTTCGTACCCACATCATACCAGATAGCCAGGGATCGGAGAAACGTTCTGACTAATCAGCTTTATACCAACCAGCTTCCATGTCTTCAGGGAAGAGCTTCCCCAGAGTCGTAACAACGCCGCCTGGAGCTTCTCTGGCAAGAAACTGATTTCCTAACGTTTCATTATCACTGTCATGGCGGCGTGCAGGGGGCTCTCCTTCGGTGCCGCTCGGCGCTGTTGACGGAACAGGGAATGGCACCCCCTGAAAGCAGAGCTCCGCTTGCTGGGGAAAAGGCGCGCACAGAGTTGCAAGAATGACTGGTTCTCCTGTTGAATGGGGAAATCTTCCATTTCAACCTCCCGGCTGGTTTCTGTCTGTGCCTGTAGTGAGATTACAAAAGTAGAGATTACATTATTATTTTTACGAAAATATAAAGGCATATAGAGATGACTTTTTAGCCCACTATATGATGCCTATTGGTCTGGATACTAAGATCTGGTGTGGGTACAGTAGCACTAAATACTAATAGGTGTACCGACAGGGCATGTTAGTGGGACCGAAAGCACATTGCAACATAAGTATAGTCAATCAACTGATGCAATATATCCATATAATTACTCGTTGCCCGGAACAATTTGATGGTTCTATCAAGATAGGAATGCAGACTGAACAAGACAAGTATGAGCCTTTTATGCCACTTGTTTCTAGCAACATTGTCAAAACCCCATACCATAGATAAAAAGAAATTTCCTTGATAGAGCCTGGTTAATTTACCTTCTGTTGGTGATGCTCAACTTCTGAGTTATCATTAGGCTGTGTGGAAGTATGCTCGTCCTGACTGTTCAGATCTTTATACTCCACCTCTTCTTTTTCCTCGGAGTATTGTCTGGAGCCCTGATCTTCATAGTCAGGAGATGGATTATTCTGAAATTTACCAAGATCTTCCATCTGAGTCTGTGCAACGTCTGCTTCCACTGTCGCTTTATACACATCAGTGTGCTGAGATTGCTCCTGACTAGAGGGTGTGTCATGACTACCAGGATTATTAACACCGAAGTTTACCTGGCGTGCAAAGCATAAGTTAGTTGAAGCATTCAAGGTAAAGACGATCAGCATTGATGGAAATACAAATTTACATTCTGAGAATAAAAGTGCGCAAACTATCTTGGAAGTGAAACCACACCTAGCACCAAGACAACTAAATGAATGGCGCAATAAGCCAATAATTATACACAATTACGGAATTGCCAAAATGACACTAGAAACACTTAAGGTGTCCGCAGTATGGTGAAGAGTACAAACACAGATAACAGAGACGTTGTGGTAGTTCTGCTGAGCACAATGTGGTTACACTCAAATATAAAGGAAGCAGCTAGAGAAATAGATCGAATGTACAGTACACGAACAGCCTCAGCCCAAAATGCACCAGAGGAAATTTCTTGTATACATGACACAAAGAATGCAATGGGCACTCGAACCAAGTTGTTGATTCTAACCTCCATGTTTTGTTCTTCAGAAATGTCATTATTAACTACAATGGTTTCATTATCAACAGACAAAGTTTCATCCCTTTCCTTCTTGCGTCGTGTAACTTGACAGACAGCACATCCACAGTCATTTTTGTGTCGATCATTCCTGTATTCAAACAACCATGTAAGAATATAGAATAATATCTCTATCTCCGTAACATAGAGAACCATAAATCAGCAGGTGGACATATTGGGCTAATGTTCTTTCTGTTGATTAAAACCCACCAGAAAGTGTACCGTGTTCCCGTCAAATAATATTGATCTAAAAGAATTAATCAAGGAGCATATGTGTGTGCCTGACACCTACCCACCATGACTACGCATTAATTCAGTCTCACAAACATGACACGTTTGGTAATATTAACCTAACAGGAATAATCAAGGAAAATATTTGTGTCGTAAGTGTTGTTTTTTGTGGTTCACTATTCAGCTAACTATGCACATTCATCTGAGGGAACAATGGTTCATCGCCTCGCAACTAAAATGTTGCAACATGAAGATAGGTCAGGAACTCCATCCAAATATACAAATGGAAAGCATAATAGCCTCTAAATAACTGTAAGAACTTCAAAGAAAACATGCATATCTCTGTTATGATCTTGGAAATTTTATATCTACATTATGTTTTAGTCCAAAAAGGCAAATAATAATACTATTATGCTAATAAAGTCAATATTGGCAGTTCAAAAAGGTAAAAAAAACATGGTACGCATGAGTCTTATAGATGATATGCTGGACAAATCACTGTTACCAAGTGCAATATGTTGTTCAGTTCATTCCAATCTAAGTGTTTTAAACTTTTAGTTGACATGATTCCTGAAGAGCATGCACATAGCAGCAAAACCTTTATATCCCATGCTAGTCTAGCCTCTGGAATATAAATATAACTTGAAGGAGACTGTCACAAGATTAATTACATACCCTGGGCGTCGCCTTTTTTGCTTAGACTTGCTTTTTGAACTACCTTTGACAGCCTCATCACCAGTGTTGTCATTGCCACCTGCAATTTTGGGTAAAAATCATGACACAAATGAACTCATGCATTTGGCCAGGTAAAGCAAACTATATGCAACTCAAAAGAATTACCATGGGAGTGTATATCACTGTTAAAATTCTAATACATTGAAATGTGGAAGGGTAGTGGTATAACAGCATTATTTAATTCATTTTTCTATTTGCTCTGTTATTTAATGAAATAGTGCAATAACAGGAGAAGTCAAAACTTGAATTTTTTCTGCACTATACCAAATAATTTGAAAATAAAATCATAAAAACTGATGGTATAAATGACTTGATGGTAATTCTTTTAGTATAAAGTATTTCCTTTCGAAGTTGGTATTGACTCATTTGCGGCACACATAATTTACTACTTGAAACAGTAACTAATAAAAAAACTCATATATGCAAGCTAAATATCAGACAGAAAACATAAATTCAGGACAAGCTGGGAGCTTCCATCTGTCGGTCTGTCCAATACTTACCATTGTCCTGCACATCAGAATACAAGCCTGCTGCCAGCCAAGTCTTCATGAAGGCCTTCTTTACACGTTTCATAAGCTCTACTACATAATCACCTTTACTGTTGTACTTGGTACAATTATTCCATATAAATTGCACATCCTTATAGACATCCTCTGAATTCATGTACTTGTTACCACGTTCTAAATCTTGACGTATTGTGCCAAAATCCATGGGAGTGTCTATAACATCAAGATAATCCTACAAAATAAAAGTGTGAGCGCAAACAAAAAATTCACACGCGGATAAAGTGAACCTTTTATCCATAAGAAGAGCATGCATTTCCATAATTTGTTTCTTAGGTAGTTAGAGCAACAATCGCAAGACATGCAGCAACAGAAATCTACAATGGGAAACTGCAGAGGAAATGATCCTCATTTGTGACTTTTTTTCTTACTCTCTTGGCTATGATCAAGAAAAACAAAATATACTGGGGCTCAGAACTTGATCTTGTGAGGAAGGAAAACCTGACAAGATTCAGCAAAATAATCATGGGGAGAGCTTTCGCCTTAGCTACAGATACTAGCCCTGTAATAACCATCAAGAGTGGAGAAATGGAATGTACTAATGGGAACTCCAGTTACTCGACCACGAATTAAATGCAGGTCAGCCACCCATTCACTAATAGGCTTGCCACAGAAAAATTGCAGAGAATCACGAACATGGGGAACTGAAAACTGCATACTCATAGCAAGTTGATATCTGAACCAATTCAAAAACGGAAGTGATCAATACTGCACAACTGAAGACGTTAGGTGGACATGTTGATACGAAACCAAAATCAATGCCGGCTGAGTCAATTAAGTGTTGAAGATCATTTTGGAAGGAAGATAGACCTGTGGGATGCCTACCAAAATGTCCCGATGATTTCAAATGAAAGAAACAGTACGAGAAAATACTCACAGGTATGTTCAGAGCGATAGGATTTACTGGGATGTTGAACGGCTCAGCTGCATCGACCTTCATAACCTTCTTAATAGCCTGAGTGAAAACGATAATTTCAGTAAAGATTTCATGTATTTCAGATTACTACCATGTGATGCTTGGAGAACCAGAAGACACCCTGTAAATCTGAGCCAAGTTGTACCCACCACAAGTGCAGCAGCTAACTCTTTCTCATCGCGTTGACGTTCTACGGTAGGCTGACTAACCTCCAACTCCTGCAAGTTCCTCGGCTCCGATGCCTCAACACTTTCATCATTTACTAAAACAGTTTCCTGCTTACTCGGAAGAGGTTCATCTACTTGATCAGCTTTCCTGTCCTGGGTGTTATCTGGTACCGAAGAAGATAATCCCGTGGACAAGATTTTAACGCTTCCTTCTTTCTTCGCCACCTTGTCCTTATCAGAACCACTCAACTCCGACGCCTGCCCATCAGTTGTCTGCCCATCTGACGAGGCAGCAACACCCTTTTCGGCGGTAACTTGCTTGCTCACTTCAGCGACAACAGCAGCCTGAGATTTACCAGCATCGGCAGGTGGCTTCGCGTCCGACGAACTATGGTTGGGCTCTAACGCCTTGGAGGACTTAAACTTCAACTTCACGCGACCATACACTACCCCCACCTTCGGCTTCGCGTACGGTATGTCGGCGGCGGGAGTAGCCGCCGCCGCCGCCGCCGGTACAACGGCGCTCGCCTTCTCTGGTTCAGGAGCAGGCGCTGGTTCAGGCACAGCCGGGCTGGATTCCGAGACTAGCGCGGTCTCTGATGGGGTGTTCTCCTCGGTGCTCGGGCTGGACGGGGACGACCGCGAAGCGTCTGACGCGTGGCGGTGGCGGTGTCGGTTTTCGAAGAACTCGACTTACTCCCGCGCTTGCGCTTCATCTCCCTCCTCCTTGTCTTGGCAACCCGGAAAACAAAATTCTCCGGAAATTGGGGGATCGATCTCGCGCCGCGCTGAGTCAGAATCAGAATAACCTAATCGAAGCAGACATGGATGGATGTGTTAGATTACTGAGTCGCCGGGCATCGAAGGCAACGGTGAGAGGGAAGGGATGGTCGCTGCCGGCGGCAGGAGAGAAGCTAGGGTTCCTTACCAGTGGTAGGAGCAGACGACGAAGAGGAATTGATCCACGACAGTCCGGTACCAGTGGGTCGCGGCCACGAATTTGTGAGGAGGAAGAAAGAAAAAGACCGGGAAGGGGAGGAATTTGGGAGAGGAATCGAGGAGAGACGGAGTTGGGCGAGAGGAGGAAGAAGAAGAGGATTGGAAATCTCGGCATCCGAAGTGGGCTTATGTACTGGGCTCTCTATGCGTATTCTGGGCTGTAATTTACAAATCGATTTATATGGGCCGGGCTGGGCTGATACTTCCGATGCTGCCAACCCTTGTGGGTGCAGGTCCAGCAAAGTAAGTTACTCACACTTCCCCCTAAAAAAAAAGCCGTCCCGAAAACCAGATTGGGATATGACCGGAAAACGTTTCCGACCGAAAAGATGTGCTAAACTCGTACCAAAAATCATTTTAGGGTTTTAGTCAAATTCATGATTTTGAACAACATAATTTAAAGGACATGACTACGCAGCAGGTGCCCTCGATTTAGCTAATCTGTACGCACTTGGTAAAACTCAATTAGTCATCCCGCGTGTGTGAGAAACAGCTATGTTTTGCATGCATGCACTAAAAGACGAAACTGCAGACATCATCATGCATTAAATATGAAATTCGAAATTCAAAATATTTTGTAGCTCAAACCGTTTATCCGATTTATGATCTGTTTTCACCGTTGGACTAGTCACGTCGAGATCTTCGAAACTAGATCTCATGTTGATATGTTCCGACGATATATTTTTTGGACCCAAAAGTTACCCACCCATTAACACATAAGTTACCAGGTTGTAGTATGTAAGTTACCCATCCAAATAACGATTAATTTTCGGTTTGAAACTATATTGCATTTTGGTTGTTCTTTTTTATTTTTCCGCGTTGCCACCTAGTTTCATAAGTGAGTTACCACTTTGGGACGATAAATTTATCGTGTACAAGTAGATAACTATCCACTAAAACACATGTGCAACTCCATAATTATTAGGGTGATAATTTTGTCGATTTCATGGTGAAAACTACATCCATAAAACAGATGGATAACTCTAACAGTAGTGGGTGGGTAACAAATATAAAGAGGGCATGATAACTATATCGATTTTATGGTGGATAACATATCATTAATAAATGGACAACTCCATCAGTGAAGGGTGGGTAACTCTATGAGTACTGTGTGGGTAACTATATCATGAACACATGGCTAACTTTATCAATACTAGGTGGGTATCCATAAGTACTGGGTGGGTAACTCCATCAGTACTAGGGGTGTGTAACTTTATTAGTACTAAGTTGGTGACTTTATCAGTAATAGGTGGGTAACTATTACCAATAGAGTATGGTAACTAAATCGATTTCGTTGTGTATAACTATACCATGAACACATGGATAACTCCAGCAAAACTAGATGGGTAATTTTATCAGTGCTATGTCGGTAACTTTATCAGTACATAGTGGGTAAATCCATCAGTACTGGGTGGATAACTCCATCAATACATGGTGGGTAACTTTATCGGTACTAGGTTGGTAACTCCATCAGTACTGGGTGGGTAACTGTATCAGTACACGGTGGGTAACTTCATCAGTAATAGGTGGGTAACTACACAAGTACTGGGTGGGTAACTTCATCAGTACTAGGTGGGTAACTACACCAGTACTGGGTGGGTAACTTTATATGTATTAGGTTGGTAACTTTATCAGTACTGGATGGGTAACTCCAACAATACTGGGTGGATAACTTTATAAGTATTAGATTGATAACTTTGTCGGTACATGGTGGGTAACTCCATCAGTAAATAGGTTGGTAACTTTATCAGTATTAGGTGGGTGTGCTCCGGTTGGTTCAGCTTGGGGGAGAGGCTTCTACGGCATCGTGACGCGCGGGGCCGTCAGAGCATATGGGAAGAAACTGAGCTAGGGCCACATCAACACGATGATCCAATTCAGCAAGTGCATCCCCGCCTTCCACGGCGGTTGCGGAGTCCAGTGCACTCCCGCTATCATGCGGTACCACCGCAGGCAGTGTCGTGCCCTCACGCCGTCTACCTCGTCAAGATCTCGATTATATACGACCAGAAAGGAGCTGTGTAGCGGCCGACGGGCCTAATACATTGACGAAGTAGCAATCATAAAAAAAAAGAGCAACTAGAACATCATTCTTTTGATAATTCACAACTTTGTCAATATATTTTGCACGAACAAAATGCCATCTTTTCATACATAATGTCGGAGGCGAATATACGGCTAGCGCCCCCGGCAGCTGCCTCGCGGCGAGCACGTGCGAGGGCACATGAACAACAACGGTGACGCGGTAAGGACGGGAAGGGCGACGCGGCGTCGGCGGCGTGCTCTGAAGGTGTCCGACACGGGCGGCGGCGCTCCTAGCGGCGGCGGCAGGACGTGCCACCTCCGCCCACGCCATGGAGGACGACGGCACGGAGATCGCGGGGAGGGCGATGGTGCGGGGCGGCGCGGGGAGGCCGACGGCGACAAGGGCGGCAGCGTGGCGTGCTCCTGGGCGTCGGCCTGCACGATAAGAAAAAGGAGAGAGAATGTGGATCGAGAGATGAGCTGGAAAGAGAATGAGTGGCTCGGGACCGCACCCCGCAACGCGAGACATCAGCCGTTGTCGGCCCAGTGGAAACCAGGGTACCACGGGCCGGCCTGCCACAGCCCTCGACACTCCACAGAAGATTTCGCTAAGGACCAGGCGTCCCAACCTGGTGAGCCTCACGAGGGACATCTCCCTCGCGAGGGCTTCTCCCGTCGAGGATATCGCCAAGTCCTGGCGCACGACAGCGCCTCCCTCGCGAGGCCCCCCTCACGAGGTGTCGAGTACTCGAAGGCCTCGGCGAGAGATCCCAGCCCTCGCGTGGTTCCTTCGGGTGAAAGCAAGCTCTGTCTCCGCGACAGAGCGCACATGGCCTCTGCGCCCGCCGCAGAGTGACGCGCGCGCCTGCGCGCAGTGATGACGACGCCGCAGTTGCCGTTCTGGTGATT
This sequence comes from Poa pratensis, assembly GCA_947311845.1. NCBI lineage: Eukaryota > Viridiplantae > Streptophyta > Magnoliopsida > Poales > Poaceae > Poa > Poa pratensis. The sequence continues at coordinate 87,097,241 of CAMZMU010000085.1, forward strand.
AAAGTGGTCAACAAAGCTACACCAAGCAAAGGAGGCAATAAGGCTTGCCATTCCGGTGATAAGGGGGTCGTTGGCCGCTACGCTCCAAGCCGACGTCACCGTGGGGCACGCCACAGACCTCTCCAGCGCCAGCCCACTGTCCTCGATGGACGGTGGCTTTTCCTGCCAAGAGGACGACGCTCCCTGCCATGGACCGAGTCCATGGGCAGCCCCGTGACCGTGCACTGTCCTCCTCCTTCGTCGCCATGTGGTAGCCCTTCCCGCCTAGATGAATTGGGGGAAGAGGCCTAAGGCACCTATATAAGGAGGCAGTGTACGACCAAGGAAGAGGATCTCCCCCCATTCAATCGGCATTCCATCCAAAGACTCCAACTTCCACTCCACTGCGAGGGAGAAGACGGAGCTCCTTCCACCATAGTTCCTCTCGAACATAACTCTCTGTACTGTAACCACCACAAGCAGTGCAATACAACCAAGCAGTGTCTCCCTCTCTCATAAGGACCAGTAGGTCTTAAAGTACCCAGCAAATAAAAGCAAATCAAGAGAAAGCTCAAAACATTCATCATAAAGAGAAGAAATTCAGTAACATGAAGATTTCTATAACCATACTTTCCTCTCTCAAAATAATTTTCAGTAGCATTATGAACAAAATTAACAATATAGCTATCACATAAAGCATTCTTATCATGATCCACATGCATAAAAGTATCATTACTCTCCACATAAGCATAATTAATTATATTAGTAATAGTGGGAGTAAAACTATCACAAGCATCATTGTAATCATCATAAATTGTAGGCATAGTATAATCATAATAAACTTTATCCTCCATAGTAGGTGGCACCAAAATACCACTATCATTATAATCATCATAAATTGGAGGTAAAGTATCATCAAAGAAAATTTTCTCCTCAAAACTTGGGGGACTAAAAATATCATATTCATCAAAATCAGCTTCCCCAAGCTTAGACTTTTCCATAGCCTTAGCAATAATGGTGTTCAAAGAATTTATAGTAATACCATTACTACCACTATTATGCAAACAAGCCTCCATAGGTTTTTTAATTTTCTCTTCAAAAGCATCATGTCCTAATTCAATATAAAGTTCATAAAGATCTCTAATTTTTTTGTTGTTTTCCATTAAGCCTAACTAGTGAAAATAAAAACAAGAAACAAAAAGATATAATTGCAGAATCTAAAGGAAATGACTTCGAGCACTCACACACTAGCAACAATACTAGAAAATAGCTTTGTAGCCAGAGGATGTGAATACCTTTTACCTTACCTCCCCGGCAACGGCGCCAGAAAATAGCTTGATGTCTACGTGTGCTTCTATTCTTGTAGACAGTGTTGGGCCTCCAAGAGCAGAGGTTTGTAGAACAGCAGCAAGTTTCCCTTAAGTGAATCACCCAAGGTTTATCGAACTCAGGGAGGTAGAGGTCAAAGATATCCCTCTCAAGCAACCCTGCAATTAAGATACAAGACGTCTCTTGTGTCCCCAACACACCCAATACACTTGTCAGATGTATAGGTGCACTAGTTCGGCGAAGAGATAGTGAAATACAAGTGATATGGATGATTGCAAGTAGTAATTGCAATCTGGAATAAAAATGGCAGCAAGCAAACATGTAGCAGAACTTGTTGTAAACGGTGTTTCAATGCTTAGAAACAAGGCCTAGGGATCATACTTTCACTAGTGGACACTCTCAACAATGATCTCATAACTGAATAAGTAAAATCTACTCTTAAACACTCTCTTGTTGGATAACAAACACCATTCATTGTGTAGGGCTACAAAAGCACACCTCAAGCCGGAGTAAACAAGCGCCACAACGTCATAAAGGAATCACACACGGTGCACACACTGTCACCTTTACACCGTGGAGAGTACCGGAGTTCATATTAAAGTAACCTATAGAGTGCATAATAGATAAAGAGTAACATCTACATATTCAACTAGATTAGCACAATTGAACACAAGTAAATACTACTCGGGATTATTCTCCTTCTTGATGAAGCAAGAGTACTATGCGTAGGGCTGCAAAAGCACACCTCAAGGTCTGAGTAAACAAACACCACAATTCCCAAGAATAAGCCATGATAAATGTCTAAATTATTCATAGAGTCACACAAGTACCCACACTGTCACCTTGATACCGTGTTGTCACAATGACTCCAGAAACTAGACAAAATCACTTGAGTAGCATAAACATTATTAATGTATTCAGCGATACTAGCAATACACATGATCACATAAAGATCACACCATGTGAGAGAGAGATTAACCACATAGCTACCGGTAGAGCCCTCAGCCTCGGGGGAGAACTACTCCCTCCTCATCATGGGAGTCAGCAGCGGCGATGAAGATGGCGGTGGAGTCGATGGAGATGACTCCGGGGGCAATTCCCCGTCCCGGCAGCGTGCCGGAACAGAGACTTCTGTCCCCCCGAAACTTGTCGTCGATGGCGGCGGCGCTGCGGAACTCTTCGTGGAATATGGCTTCGTATTTTAGGGTTTTCGCGTCTGAGGCAATATATAGGCGAAGGGGCGATGTCGGCGGAGGTCCTGGGCTCCCTCCTCACCTCCCGGCGCGCATGTGGGCCCAGCCGCGTGAGCATGTGGTTTGGAGGCCGTGGGCCTCCCCCTGGCTTGCCCTTCTGGCTCCGTGTGTCCCTCGGAAAAATAGGAGGTTTGGCTTTTGTTTCGTCGAATTCCGAGAATATTTGCAGAAGTACTTTTCTGAAACCAAAAACAGCAGAAAACAGGAACTGGCACTGTGGCATCTTGTTAATAGGTTAGTCCCAGAAAATGTATAATAATGATATATAATGCATATAAAACATGTGACAATGATACATAAAACAAGCATGAAACATCAGAAATTATAGATACGTTGGAGACGTATCAGCGTGGTCTCACCTACAACGACCTCCGCGCTGTGTGCCAGAGGCCTGGCGAGACTCTCCGCAGGTACATCCAGCGCTTCAGCCAAGTCCGCAACAAGATCCCGAACATCCCCGACACGCAGGTCATCTCTGCCTTCGGAGTGGGCGTCACGGACGTCAGGATGGGCGAGAAGCTCGGCATCCACGACAACCTCACCTCCGTGGTGAAGCTCTTCGACTTGGCAGACAGGTGCGCCAAGGCTGAAGAGGGTCGCCTCTTCCTCAAGCAAGAGTCAGAGGAAGAGCCTCCTGAGGGGTCCAAGCCCAGGAAGGCCAGCGAGAAGCGCAAGACCACTGTTGTCCTCGCGGCAGAGCCTGACGCCAAGCAGAAGCGCGCTGCCTCTCCAGCCGCGGATGCCGGCAAGACAGATGATCGCCCATTCTGCATCTACCACAACAGGCACAACCACGCGACTGAAGACTGATGGGAGCTCAAGAAGATCCGCGACAGCCGCGAGAGGCGTCGTGGTTGAAAGTGCATGTGTTGCCCCATGCGTGGTTTTGGTAATTAATGACAATCCTTATGGACTAATGTTTGCATTAAGATATTCTTGTAGATCTTGTCCATAGGAAAAGATTGGAGTTCATGTGTTGGACTCTAGAAGATTACATGATGACCAAGGTTCTATCCAAGGGTTTATATGAAGAATGGTCTTGTGAAGAGTTGAGCTTATTGCAAGCATGGCTTGAAAAAGAAGTTTGAGTGAACTTTCATGTTATCTCCAAGCCATCATATTTATCAAGAGAAGAAGATGAAGTGCAAGTCCAATATGATCCATCTCGGAAGATATCATTCGATTGAAGCTTGCAATTGATTGATGACGTGGATCACACGTTCGTTGGGAGACCCCAAGAGGAAGGTATGAAGCAGTGTAGCAGCAGTTTCCCTCAGTATGAAACCAAGGTTTAATCGACCAGTAGGAGCAAGAAATCACTTCTGAAGGTTGTTGGTGGCGCCGTTTACTCGATCACCAATGTGGAATCTGCACACAACACAATCAAACTAATTTGCCCCAACGAAACAGTGAGCTTGTCAATCTCACCGGCTTGCTGAAAACAAAGGATTAAACGTGTGGTGTGGAAAACAGTAGTAAATTGCAGGGAATGAAAAGGAACAATGTTTGCAGTTGGTTGTATTATCAGTGTAAAAGAATGGACCGGGGTCCACAGTTCACTAGTGGTGTCTCTCCATAAAAGATAACTAACATGCTGTGTGAACAAATTACAGCTGGGCAATTGACAAAATATTGAGCGCATGACAATGCATATATATGACATGATGATTACTATGATATTCATGTGGGCATTACGACAAAATACATAGACCGTTATCCAACGGCGTCTATGACTAATAATCCACCTTCAGGTTGTCATCCGAGTTCCCCGTTGGTATTAAGTTGCAAGCAATGGATAATCGCATTAAGTAATGTGCGTAATGTAAACAAATGCATTAGACCTAACGGCGCATCCTTAAGCTAAGCATCGGTTATTTTATCCCTAGTGGCAACAGCACATCCACAATCTTAAAAGTTATCGTCACTCTCCCAGATTACCGGAGGCATGAACCCACTATCTAGCATAAATACTCACTCTTGGAGTTACAAGCATCTACTTGGCCAAAGCATCTACTAGTAACGAAAAGCATGCAAGATCATAAATAACATATAACATAGATTGATAATCAACTTGACATAGTATTCAATATTCATCGGATCCCAGCAAACACAACATGTAGCATTACAATAAGATGATCTTGATCATGATAGGCAGCTCATAAGATCTAAACATGATAGCATAAAGTGGAGAGACAACCATCTAGCTACTGCTATGGACCCGTAGTCCAAGGATGAACTACTCACGCATCACTCCGGAGGCAGACATGGTGATGTAGAGCCCTCCGGTGATGATTCCCCTCTCCGGCAGAGTGCCGGGAAGAGCTTCTGAACCCTCCCGAGCTAGGGTTGACGGCGGCGGCGTCTCTGGAACTTTTCGTGGATAATGGCTCGGGTATTTAGGGTTTTCGCGTCGGGATGAATAAATAGGCTAAAGGGCGGCGGCTGGAGACGCCCGTGGGGCCCACACCACCCCACGGCGCGGCAGGGGGGCCCGCGCCGCCCCATGGTGTGGCTGCCTCGTGGCTCCCCTCCGTCTCTCCTTTGTACTCCGTGTACGTGTTGGAAAAATAGGAGGTTCTGTCCAAGTTTCGTCCAATTCCGAGAATATTTCCAGACTAGCTTTTCTGGAATACAAAAACAGCAGAAAACAGGAACTGGCACTGTGGCATCTTGTTAATAGGTTAGTCCCAGAAAATGCATAAAAATGCTATGAAGTGTATATAAAACATGTAACAATTGGTATAATATCAACATGGAACATCAGAAATTATAGATACGTTTGAGGCGTATCAGCAATCAAGACATGAAGATGGAGCTTAGCGAGGCTCTCCCATAATGGAGTGTGGGGGAGCATTTGGAGATGTCTTCACCAAGCATAGCGCAATCAAGAAAGGTGGTCCACTTGAAGAGATCAAGATCGTCATCATCTAGCTCAAGTGGAATGCGCAAGGCAAAGGTATGATCTTGATAGGTTTTCTATTTTACCGGTCTCATGGTGTTAGTGGGAAACTGGGTTATAGGATAGACGGCGTACTATCAAGAGGGGCTCTCAAGTGAGTAACTTGATCGCATCTTTGTGGAGAGCTCAAACCTTTGCATGCTTGGCATATCATCTTTCTTGGTTCTTATTTGGTTCTTCTCCTTGTTGGGTTTTGGTGCTTGTTGTGATCCTCATGACAAGCCCAAGTTCGTTCAAAGACGCCCCAATGACAAGAGTGGACTTGGATTCAACTCCAATAACAAGAACAAGTCCAAGCCTAACAAGAAGAACAAGGGCCAAGAACAAGTCAAGGATTCGTCCAAGATTGTTTGCTTCAAGTGCAAAGTTGAAGGGCACCATGTTAGATCTTGCCCTTTGAAGAAGAAGGATCTTAGTGAGAAGCAACAAGGGAAGAAGCCTCAAGTTCAAACTCAAGTTCCTCACGTTGAAGAACGGCCTCTTCCCAAGAAGAACCATGCTACCCCTCCTCAAGTCGAGATTCCAACTAAGAAGAAAGGAGGAAGCAAATGTTGCTACTTATGCCGTGAGAAGGGTCACTTTGCTTCTTCATGCACTAATGGTACCTCATCCAACCCTATTATAATTGATGATGTTTATTCTCTTCGGAAGGATAAGGTTGGCAATGTGTTTGCCAAATATGTTGGTACTCAAAGTGGTGTCAAGAAAAAACATTTGGGTTGCCAAGCCTATTGTGACTAACCTCTTAGGACCCAACTTGTTGGGGACCAACAAGCTAAAACTTGATCAATAGGTGTTGTTGGAGGGCATTGGAGACTTGGCTACATCATGAAGAATTAAGGGATCTTCATCAATTATATTCCTCAAGCCAAGTCATTTGGGTTATTTTGTTCTATCTTTTATCCAATGTTCCTCCTTGCGGTAACTTATGCTTATATCATATATACATTGAAAGTTGCTTGCACCCTTGCATGTGTTTGGTTGTGTACCTTGCTAGTGTTTGTATATGTGTTGTGCTCTCTACTTACTTATCTTGAGAAATCAAGTATGTGTATTTTGGTTTGCACACCATTTACTTGTTTTGAGCCTTATTGCTTTTATTTGCTATCTTATCTTGTTGGCTCTCTTTGAGAGATTAATGGACTATTCCATTTTGGGAGAGTGATATGCTTCGTGCACTTCACAATCCTAAAAATGTGTGTACATGAGGAATACCACTTAGTGATGATACATCTATATTATCTATTCTCTATGTGGTATGTCTTGCTCATGAGAAATTCAAATTCTATATGTCCATTAATTTCTCGAGTTGGTTTTGTTTGCCTCTTGTTTTAAAAGAAATGGATTACCACATTATGGGGGAGTAATAAGCTATGTGCATATTACAAGCCTAGAAAATGTGAACATGTGAGGTTTTGCCACCTAGAATTGATATTGCTAATTATCTTGTTCCTATGTGGCATGTTTCTCAAACAAGTTCCATATTTGCTTAAATGCCTTTTGTCTCTCATCTTTTGGATCTTGTGTGTGAGAGAGTTTCTTGGTGCTTTGCATGATCGTTGATCAATTGAAGCCGTCAAGAATCTCTATCTAAGCATGTGTTTCAATTCCTATCCTTTGACATATGCTTTTTGTTGTGAAGTTGGTCTTGAATATCATTCCTATTTACCACCGAGAAATATCTCCATATACTCCTTGTTCATGACAAGTGATACTCATAATTGTGGTGGAATTTGTAGACCATCTTCATGGTTGGCTCTTGCTTTGAATTGCCTTCTTTTATTGCCAATTTTGTTTTATCGAACTCCTCTTTTGTCTTGCTTGTATCTTTTTGGATTCGTTGTGTTCTACCCAAAATTTGTTTTGTGCTTTCTTGAGTTAGGAAAAGCAATGATCCATCCTTGTGCATTCACATTCAAGTCATACTTCTAGATAATGCACTATTCTTGGGGAAGCTATCCTACATTGAGTAGAACACTATTCTTTAAATTGGTATTGGATTTTATTGCTTTCCTTGAACATGACTAGTGTTTGAATAATATGTATGGAGAGTGATGATCCCATTTGTGTGCATTTGTATTCAAATGCAAGATCATAAATAATGCACAAATCTTGGGGGAGCAATCCTATATGCTTTTGAACTTTAGTTGTCTTCAATTGGCTTTTTATCCCGATGACATGTCTCTTTGGAAGACAAACATTTTTCGTCTTGGTACCTTGTGCCATCATGAAAAGTGTAGAGGGTTTGGTTTATTCCTTGATGGTATTTTCATCAATTGCTACTTCACTTTCATTTGGTATCTTTTCAAGTAGTATCTTCAATCATGTGTTGATTTGGGTCTTTGATATAATTTGGGCAATTTGTTTTCTTGTCACACTTGTGTGTGCTTTGTTGGTTTAATTGGTGTTTTGTCCAAATTGTATCTCATTTGGTTCTTGAAAGTCATGTGCATGCATATTTATTATATGTATATCTTATGGCATGCTTACTTTCGTTGATCCAATATATAGATAAACTCCATCAAATCCTAAATGGCTAAGATGTGCATGAAATTCAATTTCATATCAATATGCACATATTTATGTGGAGTTTGTCCTATGTATTGTTGTTGCTCTAACTACTTTGGACCCAATGAGTTTGGGTACCATGTTGTACTTAAATTTGTTTTAGGTACACTTGAGATGCATTGGAAGCTTGTCTCATCTACAAGGAAGGTGTTATCACCATGTGCTTATTGGAGCCAAGCTTGGATGATCATGAGCTCCTATCTTCTACATCACCAATGCTATTTCGGTAACAAGTATCTACCTCATGCATACTTTTCTAGCTTTCAACCTTGTGTAGGTTGTTTCATGGCATGAATCTCTTTTGTTGCAATTCATTTGGTTCTTGCAAAACAACTTTATTGTAAATGTGGGCAAGCCGGGATGATTACATATCAAGGGAAATATATAATCATTTTCATGATTCACAATCCCAAATATGTTAATCTAGCACTTTTCCACTCTATGTCTCGCATTTGCAATATTGATGTTTCTTCAAAATCATTTGCCTCTTGCGATACTTGTTATCTCTCTCGGAGCATCCCTTTTATCATCTTATCCCTTGTGGATATTTTTTGATGCTATGATGAGTATGTGTTGGAAGTTCATCTATATCCCTTTAAGATAAAATTGAGCTTTGTTCTATGCTTTTAAGCAAAGATCTTATTGGTGTATTCATGACTTCCTCTTGGATATCATGTTCTCTAACTTTGTACCTATTTTGTGTGTGCATGTTTCTTTGTGGATTTATATCTTGATGATTGGTGTCTACTTAGAAACTTATTCACATAAGAATAGTTACATCTTTAATTGATATTCCGATTCTTTAGTGACCACCTCTTATTACTTTTGATTCTTTGGTGGTTTCTAAAAGGCACAAGCTTTGTTTTTATTTGGTATACTTTTGCATCTTAATAAGCTTGTGGACCTATTTGCTACATCTTCTTTGGGTTGTGTGTATGGAAAGACATGATATGCACTATGTGCCTCTTATATTGAAAGACTATGTTGATGCTCGCTCATCCTTGTTAGTCTCCTAAAATGCCTTCCGATATCACACCCGTCTCTTTTCGGTTGAGCAAGTATTTATTTGTTACTTCTTGCTTTTGTTGCTCAACTTTTTATTTGTTGCAAGTTGTATTGCTTCTTTTCTCATTTATGCTCTCTTGCACTTGTTTGTGTTCAAAATTTCTAGGAGGAGTGAGGATTCCATGTTGTGCACACCATATTGAAATGCAAATCATGCATTGTGCACGTACCTTGGGGAGTTCCCTCTTGATTTTGAGAACATTTTCTTTGGATCCTTTGATTGGTTACTTCTTTTGTCGAAGTATCTTTCAATTAATTTTCTTTTGCAATCTTTGGATACTCAATATAGTTTGATCTCCTTCCCAACTATTCGTCATTGGATATGTGCATTTGATTTCACTCATATTATGAGAAGTGCACACTTTTTGGAGGAGCTATTACTATATTGGCCTTCTAAATTTTTCTTCCCATTTCGGCAATCGATGCCAATGGGGGAGAAGTTTAGAGGGTTTAAGGGATTTTGGTTTTATGCTTTAGTTTTATTTTGGTTTTATGCTTTAGTTTCGTTCTTAAGCATTTGTCTTTCTTGCTCTTGCATCCTTGCTCTTTGTGTTGCTTGGTTGCTCAAATCATTATATAAACCCTCGTAAAAGGGATTGTCATCAATTACCAAAATGGGGGAGATTGAAAGTGCATGTGTTGCCCCATGCGTGGTTTTGTTAATTAATGACAATCCTTATGGACTAATGTTTGCATTAAGATATTCTTGTAGATCTTGTCCATAGGAAAAGATTGGAGTTCATGTGTTGGACTCTAGAAGATTACATGATGACCAAGGGTTTATATGAAGAATGGTCTTGTGAAGAGTTGAGCTTATTGCAAGCATGGCTTGGAAAAGAAGTTTGAGTGAACTTTCATGTTATCTCCAAGCCATCATATTTATAAAGAGAAGAAGAAGAAGTGCAAGTCCAATATGATCCATCTCGGAAGATATCATTTGATTGAAGCTTGCAATCAAGACATGAAGACGGAGCTTAGCGAGGCTCTCCCATAATGGAGTGTGGGGGAGCATTTGGAGATGTCTTCACCAAGCAAAGCGCAATCAAGAAAGGTGGTCCACTTGAAGAGATCAAGATCGTCATCATCTAGCTCAAGTGGAATGCGCAAGGCAAAGGTATGATCTTGATAGGTTTTCTATTTTACCGGTCTCATGGTGTTAGTGGGAGACCGGGTTATAGGATAGATAGCGTACTATCAAGAGGGGCTCTCAAGTGAGTAACTTGATCGCATCTTTGTGGAGAGCTCAAACCTTTGCATGCTTGGCATATCATCTTTCTTGGTTCTTATTTGTTTCTTCTCCTTGTTGGGTTTTGGTGCTTGTTGTGATCCTCATGACAAGCCCAAGTTCTTCGAAAATGGATTTTGTTTGGAAAACTTGTTCGTTCTCGGCGTTGGAAATATTACCAGTCCACCTTCGAGATAGGGTCCACACCTTCCCATGTGTGGTATCCCCTCTATATTTGTGACCCTTAATATTTCCAACGAAATTGGATTCACCGGTTTTGGAGTTCGAACGAGAAAGTTATTGCATTTCAGGATTTACCGGTTGTTCTTATTTAGAGAAGGTTTACCTTTCCACATTTGGTTTTATCCTCACATGATGGAATATTATGTTGCTCTGCATAATCTTGAAGGGCTCTTCGTTGCGATTCCAACGAGCCCAAGAACATCGAAAACGAAGTCCGGATGATCAAGATATGTTCGTTTTCGTATTGGGCGTTTTTGCAGTTTTTGTTGGCCGGCCCACAGGCCGGCGGGCTCTGTTGGGTGCCCAGCCTCCGGCCCAGCCCAGGCCGGCTGGCTCTGTGTGCCGCCCGGCCTCCCGCCCAGCCCAGGCCGGCTGCTAGGCCGGCTGGCTCAGCGAGCCGCCCAGCCTCCTGCCCAGCCCAGGCCGGCTGGCTCTGTGAGCCGCCCGGCCTCCCGCCTGGCCCAGGCCGGCTGCTAGGCCGGCTGGCACAGCGAGCCCAACGACTCTGCCCAACGGCCACTTTTTAGAGGACATATTTAAGGGGTTTCTTCCCCAATGGTTATCTAAGAACTCGAGCACGTTTTTCCTCTCTCCTCCATTATTGAAAGCTCATTTCTTTGATTACTCCCAATCCCTTCACCCAAACTCGTTGATCTTTGGAGGATTGAAGGAGGAAATCTAGATCTACATTTCCACCGATCCATTTCTCCTCTAAGTGAGTGGAACCCTTTCGATCTAGTTCTTGAAGTTCCATTTGTTGTGTTCTTCGTTGTTCTTCCTCTCTTCTCCCCCATAAGCATTAGTTGCTTGTGGTGGGATTTGAGAGTGAAGGATTTGAGCAATTGTGCTCTTGCCATTGCTTTGTGCATCGGTTTGCTCTCTCCACGAGGATTCGTGGAAGTTGAAAGCTTGTGAACTTGTTACTCTTGGGTCTTTGGACCCTAGACGCCCGTGTGGTGGTTGAGACCCTTGTGTGGTCACTTGTAGCTGTTCGGGAGCCCCCAATCCCGTTGTGGGTTGTGCCCCGAATCATTGTTGAAAGGCTCCGGATTTCCGCCTCGAATGATTCCGATAGTGGAAGGTGAACCAAACCTTTGTGGTGCGGTTCATCGGAGAATAGGGTGAGCCTTTGTGGCGTTGAGATCGACCTTTGTGGTGCCTCACACCTCTCCAACGAGACGTACTCCCCTAAGAAGGAGGAACTCGGGAATACATCCTCGTCTCCGCGTGCCTCGGTTATTTCTATACCCGAGCTTTTTACTTATGCACTTTACATTGTGATAGCCTTTGTGCTTGAAGTATTCTTGTTGCTATCACCTTGTTGCTTGTCTTGCTTAGCATAAGTTGTTGGTGCACATATGTGAGCCTAGTTTATTGAGGTTGTTAGCTTGTTAATTTAAACACCTAGTTTTATTCCGCAATTAGCAAGCCTAAACCGGAAAAGTTTTAATCGCCTATTCACCCCCCCCCCCTCTAGGCGACATCCTTGTCCTTTCAGTGGTCACGGCGGCCGCGGCGGTGGCCGCAACGACCGCGGGGGCGGACGCTGGAACAACCGCGACAACTACCAGCAGAACCCTCAAGTGAACGCCTTCCAGCAGAACCCCGCCGGGCAAAACAACAATCTCTCTGACGAGGACCCTGGGGGCTACCAGGTCCCTCGCAGGGCAGCATGCATCCTCGGCGGGGCTCAGGCTCCCAAGTCCAACCGCCACTTCAAGCAGCTCTCTCGCGAGGTCAACGCCATGCTTCCTGGGGTTGAGGCATCCCAGCCCCTCAAGTGGTCGCAGTACCCCATCGCCTTCGACTCCAGCGACCACCCGAGGTCCACCAAGACTGTGGGCACCATCCCTCTGGTGTGCACCCCCACCGTCAACAACATCGCCGTCACCAAGACGCTAATAGATGGGGGTGCAGGCCTAAACGTCATCTCCGTCGAGACCTTCGAGAAGCTCCAAGTCCCATATGAGCGGCTGATGCCCACCAAGCCCTTCTCGGGAGTGACAGAAGGTACCACCACCCCGCTGGGCAAGTGAGGCTTCCGGTCACCTTCGGAACGCAGGAAAACTACCGCACCGAGCTCATCGACTTCGACGTCGCGCACATCGGCCTGCCCTACAACGCCATCCTCGGCTACCCCGCCCTCGCGAAGTTCATGGCTGTCACTCACCACGCCTACAACATCGTCAAGCTTCCAGGCTGCAGCGGCACCATCACCATCCGTGGCCAGGTCAAGGACGCCGTGTGCTCTGTCGAGCATGCCTACAAGGCCGTTGCAGTGGCATTTCCCGCTGACGAGGACGCAGAGGAGCCCCTCGCGAGGCCGGCAAAGAAGAAGCAGATGTTCTCTAAGGAAAGGACAGCCACGAAGAAGGTGCCGCTGGGCGCCGACGGCTCGGGGGCTAGCGTCACCATAGGCGCTGGCTTGCCTATCAAATAGGAAAGCGCGCTCGTCGCCTTCCACAGGGCAAACTCTGACATGTTCGCATGGACACCGTCAGATATGTCCGGAGTACCGAGGGAGGTGATCGAGCACCACTTAGCCGTGTGTCCAAACGCACGCCCAGTGAAGCAGAAAGCGCGGCGCCAAGCGCCAGAGAAGCAAGAATTCATCGTCAAGGAAGTAGAGAAGTTAAAAGAAGCACGCATAATTCGAGAAGTTGCACATCCCACTTGGCTCTCCAACACGGTGGTCGTCCCCAAGCACACCGGTGGAGGCCGGCTCTGCATCGACTACACCGACCTCAACAAGGCCTGTCCCAAGGACCCATACCCGCTGCCAAGGATAGACCAGATCGTGGACTCTACCGCCGGCTGCGACCTCCTCTGTTTTATGGATGCCTTCTCAGGCTACCACCAGATCAAGATGGCGCATGAGGACGAAGAGAAGACAGCATTTCTCACCCCTTGTGGTGTGTTCTGCTACGTCTGCATGCCCTTCGGCCTGAAGAATGCCGGCGCCATGTTTCAGAGGCTCATGAGGACCGCCTTGGGGCTCAGATGGGGAGAAACGCAGAAGCTTACGTCGACGACATCGTGGTCAAGACTCGCGAAGAGCGCACACTCCTGAAGGACCTCGAGGAGACCTTTGCCAACCTGCGCAAGGTGAACATCAAGTTGAACCCCGCCAAGTGCGTCTTCGGGGTACCATCAAGCAAACTCCTCGGGTTCCTAGTGTCTCACCGCGGCATCGAAGCAAATCCTGACAAAATCAGGGCCATAGAAGAAATTCAGCCACCTCGTCGCCTCAAGGACATGCAACGCCTAGCGGGGTGTATGCCCAGCCTCGGCCGGTTCATCTCCAAGTTCGACGAGAGGGCGCTGCCATTTTTCAAGATCATGAAGAGGTCCGGCACATTCAAGTGGACGCCCGAAGCAGCCAAGGCATTCGAAGAACTGAAGAAGTACCTGGCCAGCCCACCAATCATGGTCGCCCCACGACCTCGCGAGCCCTGAAGCTGTACTTAGCAGCCACTCCTCAGACGGCAAGCACGGTCCTGGTGGCAGAAAGGGAAGAGCCGGTCCTCGCCAAGAAGGGCACTGCCTCGCCAAGCCCTGTAACATCCCAAAATTATAATAAGTATTATTATTCCAAAAATGTAGGCCAACAAAAACTTTTGTTAATATATGTGTGTTGATTGTATATTGTTGCTTGTGATGTTGCTTGCTCGAATTAAAAACTTGGAAAAACAAAAGAATAAAATAAAAAGTTGAAACAATAAAATCATGTGACAAGTGTCACACAATTTCTCCAAGTGAGAAATTAAATTTCTTCCAAACAAAATTCAGTGGAGTGAAAATATAATCACTCTCATTTTATTCCTACAACTTTTCCCTCTCCAATTATTAATTTCAAAAACCTAAATTTAAATTCCCTTTTCTTTCTTTATCTTATTCAAATCAAGAAATGTGCTATGTTGCACTTGTCAAATAAATAATTAAACAGCACCACAAATCTTGACAAACATATGTGAAGCAAATTATGAAAATAAATTTCAGAAATTGGAAATTAAAATTAGTCCAAGCATTTTATCGAACACATGGTAAGCATCACTGTGTTCTTCCCCAAATCGATTTCAATCCGATGGAATTCGGTCGATTTCGAGTAGAATCAAGCAAGCCACTGCCTCCATTCGATCTCTCGCATCTCTCCCATCTCCCTAGCTCGCCAGACCCGGAGGAGAGCAAGCGGAGACCGTGCGCCGTGGTCGCCACCGGCGACACCGCACTGTGCCGTGGCTGCACTGTGGCCGGCATCGAAGGAGGGCACCGTATTGGGACGCACCATGCCGCTCTGTCTCCCCTCACCTCTCTGCTCCCTCTCAACGCAACAAACCGCCCAGCAGGAACCCGCACCCGCAGGTTTTTGCCGTGCCTGTGCACGCCGAGCGCCGCCCGAGCACGCACACGGCCGTCCCCCACTCCGAGCAAGCACAGCTCGCCTCCACGCATCCAACCTTATTCCCTTCCACCCCAGCACCGTAGCCGCACCGCACCGCCCCCTATGGCAAGCTCTCTCTCCCCTGGACCGCTCCTGCACCCAGGCCACCATGGACCGGCCTCCGACTTTATAAGCTCACCCCGAGCCCTCTCGTCTCTCCACACTCCACCACTGCCTTCCTTCACCTCCACACTCTCCCTGTGCACCGCTAGGAGAGCGGGCACGCCGTTGCAGCAAAGCTCAGCCGTGGCAGCACGGCCAAGTGCTGCCGGAGCTGAGGTAGGAGACGACCACGGCCGAGCCGTGCTGCCCTCTCTTTCTCTCCTCTCTGGCCCGCACTCTCATCTCCATTAGCACCGCACTCACCCGCCTCTCTTTCCCCTTTGATTCGTGCCCAGGAGTGACGCAGGAAGCTCGCCGGAGTCCGTGCTGGACCGAGGAAGCTGCGAAGCTCGTCGCCGACGCTAGGAGCCTCCCCAGCAAGCACGAGTCCTCCCAGAAGCTTCCCCGAGCCTCCGCCATCGTTCTGCATCATCTCCACCAACCCCAAGCCACCCTAGGTGAGCCTCCGACCACCGTAGCAGTCGCCAGCACGGCGGCGCCGCCCAAGTGTGGTCGTCGCCGATGCTTTTGAACCTGAGCCGTTAGATCCTGGATCAACGGTAGCATACCCCCTTCGTTTAGATAAGACGCTGACAGGTGGGACCCGCTGTCAGTGTTTTAAACTTTATCCAGCGCGCGCAGCGTTTCGGTTGAGTCACTGACGAGTGGACCCCACCCGTCAGGATTCTCAACATTATCCAGAACAGAGTAGTTTTCTAATTTAATTTCTCTAAGAATTTCAGTACTGGACATAGCTTTGAAATTCAATATCTCGAGATTTATAAATCCAAATAAATCAAATCCAAATGTTCTGGAAAGCTTATGAAATTTTTTAACCAACCCAAGTAGTTTCATTTCATTTAGATTAATAATAAATGTGTAGTATTAAAAATGCCACAGAAGGTTTAAAACCTAAACTTGTTTGTTTCTGATACTCTATTAACCCAAATAATTCCAAACCAATTTTGTTAGCTTGGTACTCTGATCTATTAGCTCCCTAATTTTGGTAGAATTAATTATGCAATAATAATTGTTTAGTATAAAGTTGAAGTTAGAAAACACTTCTCCACTAAAACAATTATAGATGTTTAATGTTTAAGCCAAATTAATTAGGACTAATTTTGTTGGATCACATTTAGTCATTGTTAGTTACCCCTAAAAGGATTTAATTTTAGGATCAACACAACTTAATTTGTAGCTAAAACTTGATTATTAAGTTTCTGGATTTAAACAATTATGTAGGGAGTTTAGTAACTCCAATTAATCCAAATCAAATTGTGTTGTATTCTGCACATCAGTAGCTTTCAGTAGAAATTCCGTTTGTATTTTTGTGACCAACAGAACTTGAGTTATGCAATTAAACATGTTCAACTAGTTTCCGCCATAATTAAGATATAAATAAATAATGGTTAATTCAATTAAATTGAAACCAAATTGTGTTGCTTGATGTGTGCAGTGGCTATTTAGAGCATTTAAGATTGTAATGTTGTGATGTTGATTGAATAGGTTAGTGATTGTTTGTATTTGTTTGTTTATTAATTAGACGAGAACGTTGTCGGATTTATCGAGGAGGGAGAATTTGTTGAGCCTGAAGATCAAGACCAAGGTCACTTTGTCGAGCAAGGCAAGCTACTCTCTGAGCTTGCACCCCAAATATATGCATCTATTTTTATAACATGATTTACTCTCAAGGCAATGATTTTTAAAACCTTTTCAAAAAGCATATGAAAAACTATTTTGCCACCAATGTAGAAGTATAAGATAGTTATATAAAATTATAGGATGGGAAAAATAAATATGGTTTATTCAAAACTCCTTTGAAAATACTTGTATGGAAGTGGAATGCCGAGATGTCGGTGTTGAAGTGGAGAAATGGAGAATGGTGATGTTTATGAAAAATGCACATTTGTGTCCTTGTACTTACGTCAACCAGCCGATACCCTGTGCGGCCACATTTACCCACATATGGGAAAGGGCGTAGTCATATAATTTGCTCATATTAGTATGGGATGCCTCATCGACGGAGATGACTCCGTTATGAATGGGGGGATGGTTTGGTGACCTACCCCTGACCTGGGTCCTCGCTCAAACTCTATGGAAAGATAAGGACGAGGATAGAAGGATCGTCCCCTATACACTGCCGGGCAAAACTATGAGTCCTCACACTTAGATTCCGATGGGCTGGGTTAAGTGTTGATGGAAAGTGTCATATGGGCAGGGTCCTATACTAGCATGAGCAAAGGACAGGCTATGGTCGGTGACTCAACTTCGCATACACCTTGTATGGCGGGACGTGGCTGACATGATGAGTTACCGGATGAATGTGGGAAAAGTGTGCTACCTCTGCAGAGTGTAAAACTATTCGAATAGCCGAGTCCTCGGATATGGACAGTTGGAAGGCCCTACTTTGACTATGTGCAAATTTTTGAAAGACTTTGATTTTTAAAAGAAAATGAAGTGGAGAATGTTTCATACACCTATACCAACGGACCGGTATGAGGTTGTTGGAGGAAAATGGACCATGACGGGCTATGGTCGGAAAAAGGAGGAGTTTTGGAGAAACAGATAAAATGGTGATCTTATTTAAAGATAGTTATACAATTCTTCTTACCTTTTTCAATAAAGATATAGAGATGTTTTAAATAAATAAAAAGTCTGAAATTAAAATAAAACTAGTGCATACTCATGTTGGGGTAGTTTGCTAGTACAATCAAATGTACTCATATTGGTTTCGTCCCTGGCTATTGTCTTAGCCAGACTTCGAGGAGCACTACGCCGAGGAGGAGTATGGCGACTTCTATGCGAACTAGGGATCTCCATAAGTCAGCTGCCTGTCGGGTCGTTGTTAGGATATGATGTCTACTACGCCGTAGCTTCCGCTGAATATTTTGGTTTGGCCCATGAAGGCACCTATGTAAGACTTGGTCTAAACGACCATTTATGTAAGACTTTAATTCGGTATTGTAATGGATGTAAACTTCGGTATTCAGTTCGGATTATGTGCAACGACAGACTGATCACGGGATCGTTGTGTTAAGCATAATCGGGTATTTCGGACGGCTAGTCCGGGGTCCCCACAAGCCCAGAGCCCCCCGACAAGGAAGCAGCCTCCTCAGACCCCGAGCCCCAAGCCGAGCCCGCGCGACCAGCAGAAGTCCCCGCCGAGGACCCGCCGCAAGAAAACTTCGACAAGGCCCCTGAAGAGCACCGCGAAGAGCCCAACGATGAAATACCATCGACAACGCTTGTCAAGCACCCCGTCTACTTCGTCAGCACAGTGCTACGGGATGCTCGCGAGCGCTACACCATGCAGCAGAAGCTCCTCTTCGCGCTCCTCATCGCCTCCAGGAAGCTACGCCACTACTTCCAGGGCCACCCCATTAAGGTGGTCACATCATACCCCCTGGAGCAAGTCCTGCGCAACCCAAACGCTACAGATCGCGTCGCAGGATGGGCCATCGAGCTGCAACCCTTCGAGCTGCAATTTGACACCACCAGGGTCATCAAGGGCAGGGCACTGGCAGACTTCACGACCGAGTGGACGGACACAAATCAGGAAGAGCCTCAGGAGGAAGAGGCCACATCATCAGGAGGGACAACACCCAACTACGATGGAGCATTCGCACGCCAAAACGCAGGGGCTGGCGCGGTCCTGACTTCACCAACAGGCGACAAGCTCTTCTACGCCGTCCAACTATGCTTCACGCACAACGACAAGGTCTCCAACAACATCGCTGAATACGAAGGCCTCCTCGCTGAGCTCAGAGCTGCCATCGCTCTCGGCGTCAAGCGCATACTCATCAAGAGCGACTCCCAGCTCCTTGTCCCGGAAGAAGATGCAGAAGCAGAAAGAATCGCTCGGCAGGCCAAGTCATACTGCCTCCACGAAGGAGACCTGTACCGTAAGCGTCCCAACGGGATCGCGTTGCGATGCGTCCCCTCAGAAGAAGGTCGCCAGCTGATCAGGGACATACACAGTGGAGAATGTGGTCATCACTCATCCTCGCGTACTCTCGCGGGGAAGGTCTTCAGAAGTGGCTTCTACTGGTTTACAGTGCTTCAGGACGCCACCGCCATCGTCCAGTCTTGCGAGGCATGCCAATTCCACGCCAAGCAGATCCACCAGCCTGCACAGGGACTTGAAACTATCCCGCTTTCATGGCCCTTCGCGGTCTGGGGGCTGGACATCCTGGGACCCTTCCCACGAGCGCTCGGGGGCTACCGCTACCTCTACGTCGTCATCGACAAGTTCACCAAATGGGCGGAGGTTGAACCAGTGCGCACCATCCCGGCGAGGTCTGCGGCGAAATTCATCAGGAGCCTGGTCTGCCGCTTCGGCGTACCAAATCGCATCATCACTGATAACGGCACACAGTTCACCAGCGGCATCTTCAAGTCCTACTGCGGCAGCCTCGGCTCCCAAATCTGCTACGCCTCGGTGGCTCACCCACGAAGCAACGGGCAAGCCGAGCGAGCAAATGCTGAACTGCTCAAGGGCCTCAAGACAAGAAGCTTCAATCGCCTCAAGGCCAGCGGCAAGAACTGGATTGATGAGCTCCCATCCGTGCTCTGGTCCATTCGCACAACAGCAACGAAGCCCACTGGTGAAACGCCGTTCTCCCTCGTCTACGGAGCTGAAGCGGTCCTCCCCAACGAGCTCAAGCACGGGTCCCCGCGAGTCCTCGCCTTCAACGAAGCCATTCAGGATGACATCCACAATAACGACCTGCCGCTGCTCGAGGGACTCCGCTGCAATGCCTCCCTCCGGGCGGCAAGGTACCAGCAAGACCTCCGCCGCTACCACAGCCGCCACATACGCCCACGCACCCTCGAGACAGGCGACCTCGTCCTAAGAAGGATACTCTCCAGGGAAGGCCTCCACAAGCTCTCGCCCATGTGGGAGGGGCCCTTCAGGGTCGTGCACGTCTCCAGGCCCGGCTCAGTATGGCTCGAGACGGAGGACGGCACTCCAGTCAAAAACCCGTGGAACATCGAGCATCTGCGCAAGTTCTACCCGTGATCAGTCACGGCAGGCATTTTTTGTCTCAAGAGGGAGGCATGAGCCATCACACCCCCAGCTTGACAAAGCCTTTCCCTCCCGAGGGCCTACACCATCTGAGCTCTCTCCACAACGCGTCGCCACGGGCCATGAGAAGCCTCAGCCACTCCGTGTGGAACCCCATGCTCAGACATGGCGGAATTTATTTTGGCCACGCCAAATGTAATGAACAATTTCATCGCAGCATGAACCTGTGGGCCTTAGCGCCGTTATGTAATATTGTCGCGGTAAGCATTTGATTTCTGCCATCATTCATGCTCATACTTATCCCCATGCGTATCTCACGAGCAGGGGCTGAGCACGGTGCCTGTGCCTCGGGACCATCCCAGCAACATCGCCAAACCCAAAGGATCCGAGCTCTGAACTCATGGGCCTGCTCCCATGCACGTCACCTCACCAAGGACCTTGGTGCTTACCCTCCTCGAGAGTTGAGCACGATGCCTGTGCCTCGGGAGCATCCCAGCAGCATCGCAAAACCCAAAGGATCCGAGCTCCGAACTCATGGGCATGGTCCCATGCACGTCACCTCACCAAGGACCTTGGTGCTTACTCTCCTCGCGAGACACACATGAGGAAACTTATGAGCGCGCATGAGTTGTACAACCATGCATTGCTTGTGGGTCTGCCTACTTGTCCAACGCAGGAAGCACGACGCATAGACCGCGAGACTCCAAGGTCAGCCCCAGGCAACCCCGAGAGCAAAAACGCCTCGCCAGGGAATACGACGCCCTCTACAAGACGAATGTCTCACAAAAGCTAAGTCTAAAATTAGTCAAATTTCCCCTCGCCGGTGTTTTCGCCTCTCGAGCTCCCTTCTCTCTCTTACGCCTCATGGGCTGCTTGCACGTCAAAGGGGGGCTCCCGAGCATCGCGCCTCGAGAGCCCTTACCTATCCAAGCCTCACACACCCCCCGGCCTTGTTATCGAGCCCTGACTCTGACATACCGAGCGGCGGTATCATTGCGCTGGAAGCAGGGTCCTGACGATGTAGAGCGAAAAGGCATGAAAAAAGAGATAAAAGGCCTCCCGAGGGGCACACACTTGCACAAAACATAGTTCTTACAAATCATTACAAATAAAACGGCAAATCCTAAGATACATTGTGCCCCAAGCACGCCATGCCACAGGAGCGGCTCAACCAGCAGGGCCGCCGTCGTCCTCGCCGTCGACAACTTCGTCGTCCTCCTCTCCAGCGCCTTCCCCGCTATCGCCTCCCTGGGTCTGGTCTTGCTCGACCTCAACCCCTTGAAGCGTTGGACGAACCTCTCCACGTCCTCCCACACCGCGGCGTTCAGCTCCGCGGCATGCCTCTGCTTGACGGGCTCCGTCACGGCCTTGAAGTCGAGGCCAGGATGAAGACGTGCGAGGTTGGCGAAGATGCAACCAACCGCGACGCTGAGAAGCTCGCGGCTCTCCGTGTCGACAAGGTCGTCGAGGCTCGTCACGACCCCTTCAAGGTTGGTGAGGAGCCGCTCGAAGAAGCCGAGGTATGTGGCGGCGTCAGCATTCCCCTCGACAGAGAACTGGGGAGTCTCGGCCCCCAAGCGCTCCGCAATAGCCCGCGCGCGGATCACCAGGGAGTGGAACATACGCTCTCGCTGGCGCGTCAAGAGCCGCGCAGCCTGCGCGTTGTCCCGAGCCTCCTCGACAAGCTGCGTAACGGGCGCCACCTGCTGATGGACCTCGTTCAGATCCCCCGCCAGGGAAGCGAGGTCCTGCTTTGCGTGGGCCTTGGCATCCTTGGCGCTCTGAAGATGGGAAGCCATCCGCTTCACCTCCTTCTTGAGCTCCACGATGCGAGCATTGAGCTCATCGTGTTTCCCCTTGAAGCGCTCCTCCTGGCGCTGGGCTTTCTGCGTGAACTTCTGGGAGCAGCGGTCGCGAAGAGCTTCATCTTGGCCTCGGACTCCTCCGCCATCTTCTTCTCCTTTGAGCGGAGTTTGGCGTTGGCCTTCTCAAAGTGATCCATGTAGCTGGCCTCGTCCTGGGCCACCTTGCTCTCGCGGGCCTCCAGGCTCTCCCGCTGCGCGGATTGGTCCCTCTCGACCTGTTTGACCTGCTCCTCGCGCTTGCGCAGCTCAGCCTCACGGAGAGAGAGGTCTTCCCCGCGCTGCACCAGCAATTGCTCGCGGGTGCGCAGGTCCTCGCGGAACTTCTCCAGGCCTGACCTCACAGACTCAAAGTCCGTGATGATCTTCTTCTCGCGGGCCGCGAGCTCCTGGTGCTTGACGGTGATCTCCACCTCGAGAGCCTCTCGTCCAGCCGCGACAGCCTCGCGCTCGGCCTTGAGCTGCCCGAGGGTCTCTTCGGCCTCGCGGACCACGCTGGCGTGGACCTCCGCAGCGAAGCGCCTCGCCTCCTCACGCCGCGCCTGGGCCGCCGCGTCCTCCTGACGGCAGCGGTCTACGGTCTCGCGAAGGTGAGTCCAAGCCCGCGCGAGGTCAGCGCATTCCTCCGCCTCGGCGAGCTCCTCCTCGACGTACTGGGCCTCAAGTCCGTCGATTGCCTCCCTCACCAAGCGAAAGACAGAGCCGCGGCGAGCTGTGTGATACGTCCAAAACGTATCTATAATTTTTGATTGTTTCATGCCATTTTTATGCTTTTAGCACTTGTTTTATATTAAGTTTATTATTTATTTGGACTAACCTACTAATAGTTGCAAAAGTGCACAATGTTCTTGTTTTACTCTTTGATGTGTAGAAATTATCAAGAATACAAGAGGAAACCTTGTTGGAGTCGAATTGGGACTTTCCTGAAATCTGTCTGAGAACTTTTTACGAAGATTGCCAGTTTGACCCTCGAAGATGACGTTATATGGAGACCTGGCTGTTACGAAAGTTGTCACAATTTTCCATACGAAGATTTTAAGCCCGAGATCAGCCCAATCGGAGTTCGGACGCGGCCTGTAGGCCCGTTTTGGTGGAACCCTAAAAGGGGTGACGGAAATCCGAGAAGATATATAAAGGGAGGAAACCTAATTCGTGGAGGACTCCTCCACCCACGAATTTCAGCCACCAAAAGCCACGTTTTTGCCTCCCCCATGGATCCCATCTCCATGGGGGAGGGCTCCCAAGAAGCCATGAAGGAGGGAGGCTAAGGGGCGGCGCTCCCCAAGCTTGCCGGCGGCGGGGAAAGGAGTTCCCCGCACCGCCGCCGCCGCCCTGCGCCGCCGCGCTGCCCTCTCCGCCGTCTTCACCGCCATCTCCATCACCATCTCCTCCTTGTATTCAGTGGTTCATCCTCCCACAAACCTCTGTACCGTCCTATGTAAACATGGTGTTTGATGCTATAATATTTATCCTATGATTTACATCATGTTTCCGTAGTTTATTTGTCTTTTGATTGCTTAATTGAATGCATGAGGTTCATTAGAGTTGTATGTCTATATGGTGCTGTCCTTTGGTGTCCATTATATTGTGCGCGCATGGATCAAACACCCTAGGGTTGGTAGTATTTGTAACGAAGCGGGGGAAGTTCTGCCGGAGTGACAGAAACCTGAGAACGCGAACCGATTAGTTGCACGTATGGGAGTAAGAGGACCTTGAACTTAAGGCTATGGTTGGGGAAACCTTAATGCATTGTTAGTATTTGCGGATGCTTTCTAACAATCCAATCATATAGTACTTGTAATCCCAAGTAGTGGAGTGCATGTATATTTAGCCTCTCCCACATAGAAAACTGCATCGAAGACAATGAACCAAGTACCTTCACTAATTAATCTTGGACAAAGCCACCACAATTACCACCACTTTTCCACACTCATGGTACTGTTAGTATATGGTTACTTAGTGTATTTTATTGCTGCAGCACTAACATTTACTTTCTTGTATTTATTATCTTGCAAAACTACCTCTCATACCCGTATTGCTACCGTAGTTTTATTTCTAGATAATGCAAACGTTTAGTGTGCGTAGAGTTGTATCAGTGGTTGATAGAACTTGAGAGAATACTTATCCTACCTTTAGCTCCTCGTTGGGTTCGACACTCTTACTTATCGAAAAGGCTACACGCGATCCCCTATACTTGTGGGTTATCAAGACCTTTTCTGGCGCCGTTGCCGGGGAGCCATAGCGTAGGTTAATGTTCTTGTGTGCACTTGTTTGCTTTATCTCTAAGTAGTTTTTATTTTCAGTATTAAGTTGTTCTTTATCTTACTATGGATAGGGAATGCGAATTACAAAAAAAATTAGGTGTAGTTGTTATCTAAAAACGTTTTCAAAAAGAAAAGTGATTGGAAAGATGAGTAATGGTTAAATGGGGGTCGACCTTGAACACTTGTGTTCATGCCTATGAAACCAAAACAAATCTTTCCATGGAAGCTTTTCATTAAAAACATGTAAATATTGTAAATATTGTGTATATACCTCTGTACATAAAAATAAAATGCTAATTATAGTCTTTAGTTAATTGAAAGTTGATAGTTTTACTTTGCTGTCCAGAAACAGATTTTCTGTGCTCCACCGTATTAAATGTTTAAAATCACCAGAACGTGATCTTGATCTGAAATTTCTTGAGTGCAAAGTGATGCTTATTAGCTTTCTTTCATTAGACTAACTTTTTCTGATTTAAGGTACGTAGATAGGTCGAAAAATTCGATCTTTACTGACTGTTCTGTTTAGACAGATTTTGTGCTTCTCTGTAAATAAAATCGTGATAAATCTCAGAATAGTATTTTGACTTGAAAATTTTTGTGCATAAACCTGAGATTATTATCTTTCTTTCATTAGACTAAAGTTTTTCGATTTGAGCTACTTAACTATCTCGTTGAATGCCATCTTTACGGACTGTTCAGTTTTGACAGATTTCTTTGTTTATTCAATATTGTACTTGGTGTTGTTAGTTTCATTAGTTTTTCGACGGACAACGGAAATCATGAACACCTTAGTATATACAGTGGCTAATGTTGAGTAAAAATTATAAAACTTGTCAATGCTTGAACATGAGTGGATTTTATTTAATGAGTACTAACCCTACTAATGAGTTTTGTGAAGTTTTATGTGGATGTAGCTTATAAGATCTAATCAATATGGTGATATGAGATGAATAAGAAGACGCAAGAGCTCAAGCTTGGGGATGTGTAGGTGCATCCCAAGAACATATTCAAGAAGATACAATCATCTAAGCTTGGGGATGCCCGAGTCATCCCCCTATTCATCAACTAACATGAGGTTGTCTCGTTCATACTCTATATTACCCGTCCACATGATATGTATTGTCTTAACTTGTATTATAATTGCTTTTATATGTCTTGGTTTTACCTTCTTTAGTTTTATTAGGCTCCTTATTTGGTTTCGATTGCTTCTTTACTTTCACTTATAAATTCAAAATAACAAAAATATTTTCTTTTGTTTTGCTTCTTTGTTTGGTTCTTTATTTTAATTTTATTTGGGTTTTACTTTTGATTTTTATTTAGAGTTTTCCTTGCTGTAGCTAGCATGTTTAGGTCTTGCTTAGCCTCTGGTTTCTTAGTTTATCAAAAATAAAGTACCAAGTTTTATCCATTTAGCTTAGTTGATACATATGTAAAAAGTGATTTTCTGTTTTCGGTATCTACTGCTTATTGCGCGATTTTTCATATTTTACTGGAAGCTCTAAAAATCACGAAAAAATTACTGATGTTGTAGCACCTAATCCTCTGCATGTACAAAAATTGGCTAAAATTTCGGGCATGTTTAAGTGCACCTAAAAATTGCGTTTTCCAGCTGCTGTTTTTCTGGACAGATTCTGACTTTTGTTGCAAGAGTGGCCTCTTTTCGTTTTCATTTGATTTTTAATGGTTCTTACCTTTCATTTATAAGTTGGCCATTTAAGCAACCTTTCTGTAACTTAAAAACAAAATTTTATTTGGTTTAATAGTAGCACTTGGGAAATATTATCTATTGTACTAATGTCTAACCGCAGAAAAGAATGGGAAAGTTTTTGTGTTGAAGTTTTTTCACAGAGAATGAAGGAACACCAAACTATGGAATATTGAAGAATTACCAAAGTCATAAGCTTGGGGATGTCCCCGCATCCCTCTTCATCAATAACCCCACGGTTTGCAAACCTTTAAACTTTGTTTTTTGAGCAACATAGGAACTTAACTAAACTTGAAGCGGCTGTATTTTATTATCTATTTATCTTAGCATCAAACACCAGTTACATTAATAAGTGGATCGTCACATATTTTATTTATCCTCTGTTTTCAATGTTTACTTGGTTAATGGATTACTTGTTGAAACTTAAAAATGATGTGTGAATAATACTGTTTAGTAGTTTATGTTTTCTTATGGTTAGTCTCAACTAGCTAATAGTGCATATTATGTTATTTTGATATCAACATGCATTGTCCTGTTCATAAGATGGTATGGTATTGTGGTATCCTCCTCTGAATAATTCACTTGAATCGACTTGGCACATGCTCACACATGTTATGACTGAAAAATAAAAGTCAATTAAGCCTTGATGATCTATTTTGCCTCAGAGTTTTAGTATCGTTTTTATGCCTCCGTTAATTTTATTTTGTCGCAAGCATGATTATGACCGTTATCGCTCTCGTGGTTGTCGCTTCCCAGTCTATTGCTAGCCTTCACTTGTACTGAGCGGGAATGCTGCTCGTGCATCCAAATCCTTAAAACCAAGTTATCCCAAAGAGTCCACCAAAAAATTCCTATGCATGGTATTTCAAGCCATTCCAAGTAAATTTGCATGTGCTACCTTTAAAACCTTCAAAATATTTCTCTTTTTGTGTCAATGTTTACTAGCTCATGAGGAATTAGTGTGGTTATTCTTTATTCTATTTGTCAAATGGACTTTTACACCTGGACTAGTGGCATATACATCCGCTTATCCAATAACTTGCAAAAAGAGCTGGCAACGGGGTGCCCAGTCCCAATTAATTACAACTTTAACCAATTAATTCTCTTCACACTTTTGCCCTGATTCATCAGTAAGCAATGACAAACAGTGAAATACCTGAATGTGTGTAAACCAAAGAGAAAGAGGGATGATCTGCCTTGCTGGTAGAAATAACGTCCTTCATGGGAGCCGCTCTTAAAAGTCCGTTTGACAGGTAGAATACTGTTCTCACCCGCTACCATTCGTTGACAATTAACAAACACCTCTCAAAACATTTTTACCTCTGTTTTTAAAACAAAAAGCTCTAGCACGTGTTAATCCCTGCTTCCCTCTGCGAAGGGCCAATCTTTTATTTTTATGTTGAGTCACCATCCTTTCTTTGAGCACTTCTTCGAGAGCATAGCTGTCGTTCTTAGTGTAATGTGCTTGTCCCAGAATACGATTAATTGAGGTATAACCATGATGCTTTTATCTTTGATATCTCTATATCTAGTCTTCACTTGAACTTCAGAGGTGCCTTGGCATTTATGTTTTGCTCCACAATTAAGGGCAAGCGAGATACCACTCTATCATGCTTTATTATGGTCATTACAATCTTGTTGATGTTTATAAATTTCATGTTATAAGCTCTTAGTTCGTTGATACTTTTCATTAGGAAACATGATTGCTAAGTTTTATTATCCATACATCATGCAATTGTTAAAGACCTGATCATAGCATTTACAATCAAAAATTATTTTGTTATCATTTACCTACTCGAGGACGAGCAGGAATTAAGCTTGGGGATGTTGATACGTCCAAAACGTATCTATAATTTTTGATTGTTTCATGCCATTTTTATGCTTTTAGCACTTGTTTTATATTAAGTTTATTATTTATTTGGACTAACCTACTAATAGTTGCAAAAGTGCACAATGTTCTTGTTTTACTCTTTGATGTGTAGAAATTATCAAGAATACAAGAGGAAACCTTGTTGGAGTCGAATTGGGACTTTCCTGAAATCTGTCTGAGAACTTTTTACGAAGATTGCCAGTTTGACCCTCGAAGATGACGTTATGGAGACCTGGCTGTTACGAAAGTTGTCACAATTTTCCATACGAAGATTTTAAGCCCGAGATCAGCCCAATCGGAGTTCGGACGCGGCCTGTAGGCCCGTTTTGGTGGAACCCTAAAAGGGGTGACGGAAATCCGAGAAGATATATAAAGGGAGGAAACCTAATTCGTGGAGGACTCCTCCACCCACGAATTTCAGCCACCAAAAGCCACGTTTTTGCCTCCCCCATGGATCCCATCTCCATGGGGGAGGGCTCCCAAGAAGCCATGAAGGAGGGAGGCTAAGGGGCGGCGCTCCCCAAGCTTGCCGGCGGCGGGGAAAGGAGTTCCCCGCACCGCCGCCGCCGCCCTGCGCCGCCGCGCTGCCCCTCTCCGCCGTCTTCACCGCCATCTCCATCACCATCTCCTCCTTGTATTCAGTGGTTCATCCTCCCACAAACCTCTGTACCGTCCTATGTAAACATGGTGTTTGATGCTATAATATTTATCCTATGATTTACATCATGTTTCCGTAGTTTATTTGTCTTTTGATTGCTTAATTGAATGCATGAGGTTCATTAGAGTTGTATGTCTATATGGTGCTGTCCTTTGGTGTCCATTATATTTGTGCGCGCATGGATCAAACACCCTAGGGTTGGTAGTATTTGTAACGAAGCGGGGGAAGTTCTGCCGGAGTGACAGAAACCTGAGAACGCGAACCGATTAGTTGCACGTATGGGAGTAAGAGGACCTTGAACTTAAGGCTATGGTTGGGGAAACCTTAATGCATTGTTAGTATTTGCGGATGCTTTCTAACAATCCAATCATATAGTACTTGTAATCCCAAGTAGTGGAGTGCATGTATATTTAGCCTCTCCCACATAGAAAACTGCATCGAAGACAATGAACCAAGTACCTTCACTAATTAATCTTGGACAAAGCCACCACAATTACCACCACTTTTCCACACTCATGGTACTGTTAGTATATGGTTACTTAGTGTATTTTATTGCTGCAGCACTAACATTTACTTTCTTGTATTTATTATCTTGCAAAACTACCTCTCATACCCGTATTGCTACCGTAGTTTTATTTTCTAGATAATGCAAACGTTTAGTGTGCGTAGAGTTGTATCAGTGGTTGATAGAACTTGAGAGAATACTTATCCTACCTTTAGCTCCTCGTTGGGTTCGACACTCTTACTTATCGAAAAGGCTACACGCGATCCCCTATACTTGTGGGTTATCACTGTGCTCTAGCGTCGGCCCTGCAGAACCAGTTCCCACGCGTCACCAAGGGGCCCGGAGGCCTCAATGCTCCCTGAGGGCCCCGGAGCACGTTGCCTTGGGCTGGGGCGGACTCAAGACGCGCCTGGGGGCTCTGACGAGAGCCTTCTCCCTCTTCCACGCCGGGGGCCTCTCGAGGGCCAGAGGTGCCCTCACTGTGGGCCTCGACGTCTTTCTGCCCGCGGAGCACGTCCTGCTTCATCGCTGCAGGCTCGCTCTCCTGCACCATCGCCTTGCCTTTCCCGGAACCTGCGGCTTTCTTGGGCGACATCGCGGCCGGGATTTGGAGAAGAAGAAGCTCGGAACTGATGCGTGCTCTGGGAAGGAGGAGCCGAAGGAGTAATGAGTAGAGTAATGATGTCCGCACCAAGCTCTCCGGCTTTATAGCCTCAGCGAACCGTTTCCCAAACGTGGTGGACCCCACCACTACGCCCGTTACCGCCGAGGAGATCGTGGCATCGTGGGCGGCCGTCGCTTGCCACGTGTCTCGGACCAGGCAGGCTTTTCGGGCCCACGACGCTTCGCCTGTGTCCACGAGACTACGACGCGCCCATCGCGGGCCCGGGGGCTACTATCGGCCCAGTGGAAACCAGGGTACCACGGGCCGGCCTGCCACAGCCCTCGACACTCCACAGAAGATTTCGCTAAGGACCAGGCGTCCCAACCTGGTGAGCCTCGCGAGGGACATCTCCCTCACGAGGGCTTCTCCCGTTGAGGATATCGCCAAGTCCTGGCGCACGATAGCGCCTCCCTCGCGAGACCCCCCTCGCGAGGCGTCGAGTACTCGAAGGCCTCGGCGAGGGATCCCAGCCCTCGCGCGGTTCCTTCGGGTGAAAGCAAGCTCTGTCTCCGCGACAGAGCGCACATGGCCTCTGCGCCCGCCTGATGCATGTAAAATGCATACATGAACTTTGCATTATTTTTACTTATATTCTAGTCATATTTGTATCATATAAGGGTTATATCACTGTTTTATAATGATTTTGGGAATATTTGATATGTTTCCTATTTTTTATGGAATTAACCCTGCGCAGGCAGAAAACCCTATTTCTATATTTTAATGTTTCAGGGACCCAAACGACGTCCAAATGACCTGGAAATTTACGAGCATCATTTTTTGAAAGGAACAAAGCGTGGGAGCGAAGGAAGCAAACAAGAGGAGGCCCGAGGGCCAAGATAGGTGGGCCCACGTGGCCCCTGTACCTGGCCACGTGGGACCCCTCCTTTTGGGCCTCGGAGCTCCGCTGCCGTCGATCTTTCCTCCACCGACTCCGTTTTGACCTAAAAACGCCTATAAAAATAGTCCCCCGACGTTCTCTGGAACGAGCGCCGCAGAAACACAGAAACACCGAAACAGAGACCTGGAGTTGCAGATTAGAGGGGGAAAACTCCGGCGGGGCGCTGCCGGCGTGGTCTCCATCTTCTCCAACGACTTCTCCACCGTCTCCATGATGAAGAGGGAGTAGTCCACCTCTGGACTATGGGTTTGTGGAAGTAACTTATGTATCTCTCTCTCTCTCGAGCTTCACTAATTAGTACCGTATGAGCTGCTGAACATGATTACGGTCATCTATGTAATACCTTTGTGGTGGATCTTTTTATGAGTTAATATATGTTTGAGATTGCAATGGTTTTGTTTCAGTTATGAAAGTAGATGCATATTATGTACCCCGTTCTTATTTACTTGTTATGATCAAGCATGTTTATGAGAGCGTGTGAGGGGGAACGTGTGCATTAGTTGGAGTAACGGGGGTGGCTAGTGCATTGAACGTGAGAGAAAGTTCTGCGATCCACTTGGGTGTTTTACCTTACTTTGTTGCCTCACTAGGGATAAAAAGAAATACCATGCTACCGGAGATGTGGGTGTGACCATTGCCACTTCCTCCATGACTAGATCTAGTATGTTCTTATTTTAACTTCATGTCATGATACTTATTGCTATACTCTGAGTTATCTTAATTACTGAGGTGTTATGATTTAGTTCGCATCTTGGTGGAGTATAAGAGAGACTAATAACCAAAAGGTCTCTATGTTAGGACGTGATGCCCATATAATTATAACTTGTCATTAAACTGTTGTGTTGCAATCTCATATGTCAACTCTAGTGTTCCATTGTCTACCACTTTATTAAAGAGAGAGTGCATTTGCGAAACCATGAACCCCGGTCCATTTTTAATCACAAGAAACACCTTTCCAACCACTTTTACCACTTTTCCATTTTCTGCCATTATTAAATCCGAAAATACAAAAACACTTTTACATCTTGCATTCATCATATAAAACCCAAAAATATCATTTATCATTACTACCACCATCCTTGCATATTTATTTACCACCATTGCATATTTATTTCTTGTTTGCATTGCATATTATCTTGATATCATTCTCACACCTTGTGCTTGACAACCACTAGGTGAGGTTGAGGAACAAAACATTTACTTTGTTTTGTAGGTAACCAAAAGAAGGATAGGAAAGATAAATCTTCACTACTGATTCCCCGAGAGTTCGATATTAAACCCTCGAGTCACCCTCGTGGGGAAAACACGTCTTCCACTTACTACACACTCTGCACTTGGAGTCTCAACCTAACCCATTTACTTTTCACGCAGGTAACTACGTGAAGGGCCATCACCGCCGCAGAGTGACGCGCGCGCCTGCGCGCAGTGATGATGACGCCGTAGTTGCCATTCTGGTGATTAAAGTGGTCAACAAAGCTGCACCAAGCAAAGGAGGCAACAAGGCTTGCCATTCCGGTGATAAGGGGGCCGTTGGCCGCTACACTCCAAGCCGACGTCACCGTGGGGCACGCCACGGACCTCTCCAGCGCCAGCCCACTGTCCTCGATGAACGGTGGCTTTTCCTGCCAAGAGGACGACGCTCCCTGCTATGGACCGAGTCCATGGGCAGCCCCGTGACCGTGCACTGTCCTCCTCCTTCGTCGCCATGTGGTAGCCCTTCCCGCCTAGATGAATTGGGGGAAGAGGCCCGAGGCACCTATATAAGGAGGCAGTGTACGACCAAGGAAGAGGATCTCCCCCATTCAATCGGCATTCCATCCAAAGACTCCAACTTCCACTCCACAGCGAGGGAGAAGACGGAGCTCCTTCCACCATAGTTCCTCTTGAACATAACTCTCTGTACTGTAATGTAACAGCCCAAGATTAGTACACCTAAAAATTGGTGCTAATTTTTCACTTTTGTGTTAAGTGCATCATGGCATCCATATCATTTGACGAAATAATCAATTGTTGTCACATTTAAAAAAATAAATGAAACTTGCCTCCTTAAAATTTCAAAACGATGAAAGTTTCCAAACTTGCAAAACAAAAATACCTCGGCACACTATATTGTCAAGGAAGTTCCAAAAGTTTCAAAGATATTTTCGACAAAACTATTTTGTTTTGGAGAAGAAAATAAGTGGAGAGAATCTTAAATTGCCTGTGGGCAACCTCTATTCTAATTACCTATCAAATGATTTCAAAATATTCTAGAAAAATTGGGGGAGCTTTATATCCATACAAGGAGGCTACCCAAAAATTTATATAATTTTTGGAGGAATTAAAATGCCCCAATTAATTCAAAAACGGTGCTGGTATTTTTATCCAGTACTGAAAAGGACTTCTTCGTAAATAAATAACTGCCGCCAGGGACCAATCTGTGATGGAGTAAAAACTGCCAGGGGCCTGTTTGTAAATCTCTCTTCTCCTTCCCCACTGTTGCGACCGAGCGCAGCGTGCTCGTGCCGCACCACCGTCGCGCGCGCCCGGGCCCTCCCCTGCTCTTCTCCTGCGGAAGACAAGCACGATCCCGAGCCCCACCTGCTCACTCGCTCCTCTGCCCCGTTCCCCTCTTCTTTCTTCTCCTCCGAGCTCCCGAGCTGCGCCATGGGCGCCGAGGTCGCCGCGCTCGTTGCCGTCTCCCGAAGCCGCCCCGAGTAAATCGCGCGCCACCAGCACCTCCGCCGTGCTTCCCACCTCCTCCTCGTGGGAGGAATCGAGCCCGGCGGCCGTGAATCGCCGCCGCCGTTCGTTTTTGCTCCGACCACCGCCGCGGCGTCGCTGAGCTCCGCACCGCCGCGTTCGTCGCACCCCGCCGTCCCCGACCTCTCCCCTGACACCGTGGTGAGCCTCCCGTGCAGACGCACCCTCTCCCCTCTCCCCTCCCGCGCGGGTTCGCGCTGCTCGCCGTGCTGCTGCCGTAATCCGTCGCCATAGCTCGCGAGCTCGAGCGACCGGTCGTGAAATCGGCACTGACCGGCCTGGGTACCGTTGCCCTCTGTCGCCTAACCGGCTTCTGGGCCGGCCCAACCGGCCAGAGGACCGGGCGCCTCTGTGCTCTGCCCGGTTTTGAAACCGGCCTCAGCCGGGCTGAGGACCGGATGTCTCTGGAGCCAGGCCGGCCTGTTAACCGGCCCAGCCGGGCTGGAGGCCGGGCTGACTGTTTTTTTTTTGTCAGGAATTTTTTTTCCTTTTCCCTCACTTTGCGCATGTTTTTCCCCGCTCCTCCCTCGTGACATAGGGACATCGAGCATCGATGATTCCCTCGTGTTCCATCTCCCTCCCTCGAACTCGAGTGAATCTTATTTTTGTGGTGGAACTAAAATAATTAAAAGTAAACATTTAAAAAGAGGAAAATTCTAAAATTAATAACTTTTTACCCGGACATCAGAAAAATGTGTTCGAGGTGCCAAAATGTTCAGAAAAATGTGATCTATCTAAAAACATCATCATCATGCATACTTGCTCACATTTACATTAATGTACTCTAGTAGTATTAAATCACTAAGATAAATATGGATTGTGCCAAATTATTGCCAAATAATTTGGGACCGCTCATTTAAATTGTTGATCATGTCTAGGATCTCCTAGTTGCATTACAATGTCATATCATCATTTTTGTATGCATTGCACAATGCCATGTGTTGATGGTTGTTTCTTTTCCGGTGTTGTTTGTGCTTCGTTAGATCGAGGAGTTGAGGTGCAACTCCAATCCTCCGACGACTCCTACTACCTCTTATCTCGTCAAGGCAAGCGTAATCCCCCCTCTGAGCATATCTTATCCTATTTTCCGCAATTATTTTCTCCACTATAATAATGCATGCGGTTCTAAATGTCTTTTGCCTGGATTAGAGTATCCTACTAGTTGCATTAGAATCCTGTTGACATTACCTGTATCCTTCCTATTTAACCACAGGTTTGAAGTGTTGGCCCGAGATAATTATACTTGCTATGTATATGCTTAGCCATGCTTAGTTAAATGCCTAGTGGTACTATGGTGGTACATGCTGGAAACAGGTGTTGACTTGTGACCGCGATGATGATGGTGGAGAATTGTGGTGATGGATAATAAAATGCTAAAAGGTGGGGATGAGAGGCCACATGGAATGTGGTGGGTTGTCTCGTTCTTGCCGCCTAGGTGCGAGTTCTGCACATCCTGAACCAAGACTGAGCGTGCAACCATGCGTGAGGCCTATGCACTTGCAGGAACCCTCATAGACTAAATAACTCGAGCGGGGCTGGCCAGGGTCCTCTAGTTTGGTTTTCCATTTGCGCGTGCGTGATGGTGGTGAACTGAGATGAGGATGCTGGAGTTTAGGAAAATGAGTGGCCACGGGACAGGGGATTGGAGGAGTCACCAAACCTGTTCCGTCCTCACTGATGATCCTGGAAAGTCCTTAACGAGGGAGAAGTCGACACCGCTCCCACCCAGCCGGCTTTCCAAGGAAGAGAGCTAATGATCAGGTAATGGGCCGGACGGTACGCGTGGCGAAGGAGCTGGGGCCTTTCGGGACTCCGGGGACTTCAACTTTGTACACCCCTGCAGGGATAAATCTTTTCGAAAAGCCGTGTCCGCGGTTATGGACGACTTGGGAATGGACGATGATCATAGAATAACTTAAACGGAATGATTAAAACTTGGGTACTAGAGGTACCAATTTCACGAATGCAAGGTTGACTTCCTCGAGGGTGATTCGGGGAGGTGCCTTTGATGAACAGGTACAATGATGGTGATGATGGTTGTTGTTGAGAAAGGTGATCTCAAAGAAAAGAGTTACCTCTTACCCCTTTTCAAAATATTCTGATTAGTCGATGCCATGGAGTTGTGTTTTATAAATAAAATCAGCTTTATGCAAAACAGCCATAAAACCTTTGAAAGCCAATCATGGAGCATATATTAGCTCTTAATCTTGCGAGTTCGTCGAACTCAACGTCTTTGCTTTGTTTCAGGAACGTCGACGAGTAGTCTGGGGTTCCCAGGTGGCAGCTTGGGACATCTCGGAATAGCTGGCGCTGTGATGTTATCTGTAGGCCTCTTAGGCCATATTCTGGTTCTTGTTGTTTAGAACAACGCCCTTCGCTTCCGCTTGATGTAATGTTGGGTCGGTGACCCCTGTTTGTATCCTTTGCTATCTTTCTCTTTTATAAGAGTTGCTTATAATGTTTTGTGTCGTAGAGTCTGTGAAGTGCCAGTTGTTCCACAAGTCTTGATCTTACTATTATGCTTTGATAGTTGTGCCTGTGTTGAGGCATCAATCGGGGTGTTGCGTTGTCTGGAGTGAGGTGTACCCAGCAACGCCTGCCAAAGGTTTTGGCCGGGGATTGGTAAACCCGTAACCTCCGGTTGTATCGCTTAACCGGTGACACAGCATCAATGTATAGCAGTCGGGTCGGGGCGCTACAAGTTGGTATCAGAGCAGTACTGCCTGTAGGAAACCCTTTCTACTGGTCGATGTTGAGTCTAGTGTTTGTGAAAATATTTTGAACCTAAAAATGAGTTGTGAAAACCATCTTAGGATTCTTTTTACTCCTTATCTGGTTACCCTCTAATCTCGGAGCAATCTTACCTCGATTTGATTTAAAGGTTTTAGTTCTCATCTGTTACTTCAAAACTAGGAGTATCACGTGGGTGGGCTTCTATCTTTAGGGTTATGTGTCACGTTGCTCCCGCCGCGCTACAATCCGAAGCTTCATGTGCCGAGAAACCAGCTGGAGTACGACGAACATTCCCATCACCTCAGTTGGTTACGAACCCTTGTATTCCTATCAAGTTTAATCTCTTAATCCTTTCTTTTGGGTTTTAACCCAAGGACTTGAACATAAGGTCCCGGATTGTGCCAACTAGAGTGTGTTAAGTTGTGATTACTTAACTCTCGCTAGTAGCACATGATGCTGATCTTCAACCCAAGTCCTTTCCCTGGTTTGGGTGGTAAATGGTCGAACATTGATCTACCACCCCTTCGTTGGCTACTTCACTTCAGCTCTTCTCTAGCCTTGCTTTAGGTTCTGTCTTGGAACCATCGGGGTTACGACAAGGATTCTCCTCGCAAGTCTTCCAACTATGTTCTTGATTCCGCTGCATCTCTCCTTTTTGGGGCATGGTTATCACAATTGAGTAATAACCGGTGCATCTTCAACATCTGAGGTTCTCCCTGAGCATGTTTGTTACCCTTGCTCTTCTTTCCGACCCGTGTCTTCAGTTTGACCGTCATGTTCTCACCGTGCATTGGTGTGTTCCGATGCAAGTCACTCTCTTGATCCATCAAGGTTGTCCACTTCGCTTTGCTAGGAGAAACAAACTCCAGTACCTTGTCCACTTCTCGGGCTAGGTCAAAGTTTTTGTAGTTCACAGAATAAGGGGTTTATTAGTCTCTGTTTCTGTTCCATCCTAGAGTAACACGATATCTTGGTATAAAGAGTGTGCACTCGTGCTAAATATCATGATCTTCTTGATGAAGTGATGCTCTTACACTTCGTTGCCCCCCTTTTTCCTAGTAACTTGGTACTCGAGAATTATAAGACGGGAGAAATGTTGCAGCCCTTGGGTATTCTTAGCAGTTCTTACTGCGTTGAAATCCAAAGGCATTCCTTGTCTTCCTTAGCATGATTGGTTAGCCAATCACTAAGTTGAGTTTGACAGTGCTACCAAGTCTGTTGGCTATGATGCCCTCCCTCGGTATCCCAAGACCACCTCGTTGTGCTTTGAATGGCATGATTCTCTCTCGAACTCAAAACCTCCCGATGGATCGTGATATTCTGTTGTTCCTTCCAGAAGTATCGCCAGGTTGTCGCCTGTCCAATCTCAACATCACGGACAACTCTTTTCTGGTTCTCTGAACAACTCCTTTCGTGTTGGATGTCCTGAATTATTTCTTTATCGGTGATAGTTCATTCTCAAGGGGATATCTAGTCTGTTCATGTTGAAACAAGGTGGTATCTCCTCTTTGGATATGCTACCCTCCCTTCTCTTTTGATTTGATTTGGGCTATCGTCAAATCAAACTCCGATCGACCTACGGGAATGTGTTAATCTGAGCAATGTCTATGCAGTTCATGTGACATATAAGTCGACCATCTTGGAGTAACGAGATAAGTTGGTTGTTGAGTCCATCAACTACCTCTTATTTTCGTCCATGTTTGCGGAGATTTATATGGAATAGCGGGCGTGGCATTGTAAACTTGTTAGCACTATCTCATGTCGTCACAAGCATGTGTCCTCGAAGTTAGAAATGACTTTCTCTGGTCCACGTGTAAATGCTGAAAGATGTCGCCGTGGATCTGAGTAAATTGACTTGTCTCCTCGGGATCATCCCAACTCGATCCTGTGTGTGCAAATATCCTTGGTATGGTACGTTGTCACCTCCCTTCCTTGAGAAATGTCATCTATGCCTCCAAGCCACTAGTGGAACTGTTCAAGAAGGAGAAGGATTACAGGAAAATTCTTCTTCATTCTTTGATGTTCCCCAGGAATGGCTCATCTGTGTCTCATTGCAAGTAATTCATGTAGGTGCAGATGTCTTCTGACAAGTTGCTCATACGTGGGTTCTACAATCTCGTTCCTCCTTGGAGTTGGAGATCCTATTCTAGCTCTTGGGGTTTTAACCATGTGATCCGTTGGTATTCTTTGTGAAAGCTTTCTATTCCTACTCGTGTTGAGTCCGAAGTATCTCTACACCTAACCCGATCTGAATTGCAGTCGGAAATGATGGTTGGTGATCCTCAAGAAGCTTGTCCTCGGTGTCTAGAACCTTAAGAAGTTCTCCCTATCTGTTGTTCTCGGAATTTGTAAAGTTCTTTCGGTCCCTCTTCATGATCCTTCTTCCGAGGTTTGAAATGCTCCTCCGTGAGGAAAGTTCTACTCAAGCCGTCTAGACTAACTCACCTTTTCATCTGTTCGAATCCTGTTGCAACACTCTTTCTCCGAACTTAAGGCCTTGTGCAAAGTTCATATTCTGAATCCTTGAGAAACGTTATCTACCCTCTGGAAACCTCCTAGCACTCTTCTGTTACCTCCATGTGTCTCCTAACCGTCAGTTCAATGGATGCTTGGAGTCTCATCCTAAGTTATACTAGGAGGTACTCGGTCGTTGTATCCTCACAAAGATCCATCCTTCCAGGGTTGTTCCTTCGTTCCAGTGGTGTAGCGGAGCGGTGACCTCGAAGTGTTGCCGATGAAGATCTTCATGATGCCCTCGGTCAACCTCTTCAAAAGGGAAGCCACCCGAAGCGAGAAG
Organism: Poa pratensis; assembly: GCA_947311845.1. Lineage (NCBI taxonomy): Eukaryota > Viridiplantae > Streptophyta > Magnoliopsida > Poales > Poaceae > Poa > Poa pratensis. The sequence goes on from CAMZMU010000085.1 coordinate 87,136,129, forward strand.
ACCGTGGAAGACCGTCGTAACCTTCTTCCCTCTTTCCTACTCTTAGAATCTCGGGACGAGATTCCTGTAAGGAGGGTAGAGTTGTAACAGCCCAAGATTAGTACACCTAAAAATTGGTGCTAATTTTTCACTTTTGTGTTAAGTGCATCATGGCATCCATATCATTTGACGAAATAATCAATTGTTGTCACATTTAAAAAAATAAATGAAACTTGCCTCCTTAAAATTTCAAAACGATGAAAGTTTCCAAACTTGCAAAACAAAAATACCTCGGCACACTATATTGTCAAGGAAGTTCCAAAAGTTTCAAAGATATTTTCGACAAAACTATTTTGTTTTGGAGAAGAAAATAAGTGGAGAGAATCTTAAATTGCCTGTGGGCAACCTCTATTCTAATTACCTATCAAATGATTTCAAAATATTCTAGAAAAATTGGGGGAGCTTTATATCCATACAAGGAGGCTACCCAAAAATTTATATAATTTTTGGAGGAATTAAAATGCCCCAATTAATTCAAAAACGGTGCTGGTATTTTATCCAGTACTGAAAAGGACTTCTTCGTAAATAAATAACTGCCGCCAGGGACCAATCTGTGATGGAGTAAAAACTGCCAGGGGCCTGTTTGTAAATCTCTCTTCTCCTTCCCCACTGTTGCGACCGAGCGCAGCGTGCTCGTGCCGCACCACCGTCGCGCGCGCCCGGGCCCTCCCCTGCTCTTCTCCTGCGGAAGACAAGCACGATCCCGAGCCCCACCTGCTCACTCGCTCCTCTGCCCCGTTCCCCTCTTCTTTCTTCTCCTCCGAGCTCCCGAGCTGCGCCATGGGCGCCGAGGTCGCCGCGCTCGTTGCCGTCTCCCGAAGCCGCCCCGAGTAAATCGCGCGCCACCAGCACCTCCGCCGTGCTTCCCACCTCCTCCTCGTGGGAGGAATCGAGCCCGGCGGCCGTGAATCGCCGCCGCCGTTCGTTTTTGCTCCGACCACCGCCGCGGCGTCGCTGAGCTCCGCACCGCCGCGTTCGTCGCACCCCGCCGTCCCCGACCTCTCCCCTGACACCGTGGTGAGCCTCCCGTGCAGACGCACCCTCTCCCCTCTCCCCTCCCGCGCGGGTTCGCGCTGCTCGCCGTGCTGCTGCCGTAATCCGTCGCCATAGCTCGCGAGCTCGAGCGACCGGTCGTGAAATCGGCACTGACCGGCCTGGGTACCGTTGCCCTCTGTCGCCTAACCGGCTTCTGGGCCGGCCCAACCGGCCAGAGGACCGGGCGCCTCTGTGCTCTGCCCGGTTTTGAAACCGGCCTCAGCCGGGCTGAGGACCGGATGTCTCTGGAGCCAGGCCGGCCTGTTAACCGGCCCAGCCGGGCTGGAGGCCGGGCTGACTGTTTTTTTTTGTCAGGAATTCTTTTTCCTTTTCCCTCACTTTGCGCATGTTTTTCCCCGCTCCTCCCTCGTGACATAGGGACATCGAGCATCGATGATTCCCTCGTGTTCCATCTCCCTCCCTCGAACTCGAGTGAATCTTATTTTTGTGGTGGAACTAAAATAATTAAAAGTAAACATTTAAAAAGAGGAAAATTCTAAAATTAATAACTTTTTACCCGGACATCAGAAAAATGTGTTCGAGGTGCCAAAATGTTCAGAAAAATGTGATCTATCTAAAAACATCATCATCATGCATACTTGCTCACATTTACATTAATGTACTCTAGTAGTATTAAATCACTAAGATAAATATGGATTGTGCCAAATTATTGCCAAATAATTTGGGACCGCTCATTTAAATTGTTGATCATGTCTAGGATCTCCTAGTTGCATTACAATGTCATATCATCATTTTTGTATGCATTGCACAATGCCATGTGTTGATGGTTGTTTCTTTTCCGGTGTTGTTTGTGCTTCGTTAGATCGAGGAGTTGAGGTGCAACTCCAATCCTCCGACGACTCCTACTACCTCTTATCTCGTCAAGGCAAGCGTAATCCCCCTCTGAGCATATCTTATCCTATTTTCCGCAATTATTTTCTCCACTATAATAATGCATGCGGTTCTAAATGTCTTTTGCCTGGATTAGAGTATCCTACTAGTTGCATTAGAATCCTGTTGACATTACCTGTATCCTTCCTATTTAACCACAGGTTTGAAGTGTTGGCCCGAGATAATTATACTTGCTATGTATATGCTTAGCCATGCTTAGTTAAATGCCTAGTGGTACTATGGTGGTACATGCTGGAAACAGGTGTTGACTTGTGACCGCGATGATGATGGTGGAGAATTGTGGTGATGGATAATAAAATGCTAAAAGGTGGGGATGAGAGGCCACATGGAATGTGGTGGGTTGTCTCGTTCTTGCCGCCTAGGTGCGAGTTCTGCACATCCTGAACCAAGACTGAGCGTGCAACCATGCGTGAGGCCTATGCACTTGCAGGAACCCTCATAGACTAAATAACTCGAGCGGGGCTGGCCAGGGTCCTCTAGTTTGGTTTTCCATTTGCGCGTGCGTGATGGTGGTGAACTGAGATGAGGATGCTGGAGTTTAGGAAAATGAGTGGCCACGGGACAGGGGATTGGAGGAGTCACCAAACCTGTTCCGTCCTCACTGATGATCCTGGAAAGTCCTTAACGAGGGAGAAGTCGACACCGCTCCCACCCAGCCGGCTTTCCAAGGAAGAGAGCTAATGATCAGGTAATGGGCCGGACGGTACGCGTGGCGAAGGAGCTGGGGCCTTTCGGGACTCCGGGGACTTCAACTTTGTACACCCCTGCAGGGATAAATCTTTTCGAAAAGCCGTGTCCGCGGTTATGGACGACTTGGGAATGGACGATGATCATAGAATAACTTAAACGGAATGATTAAAACTTGGGTACTAGAGGTACCAATTTCACGAATGCAAGGTTGACTTCCTCGAGGGTGATTCGGGGAGGTGCCTTTGATGAACAGGTACAATGATGGTGATGATGGTTGTTGTTGAGAAAGGTGATCTCAAAGAAAAGAGTTACCTCTTACCCCTTTTCAAAATATTCTGATTAGTCGATGCCATGGAGTTGTGTTTTATAAATAAAATCAGCTTTATGCAAAACAGCCATAAAACCTTTGAAAGCCAATCATGGAGCATATATTAGCTCTTAATCTTGCGAGTTCGTCGAACTCAACGTCTTTGCTTTGTTTCAGGAACGTCGACGAGTAGTCTGGGTTCCCAGGTGGCAGCTTGGGACATCTCGGAATAGCTGGCGCTGTGATGTTATCTGTAGGCCTCTTAGGCCATATTCTGGTTCTTGTTGTTTAGAACAACGCCCTTCGCTTCCGCTTGATGTAATGTTGGGTCGGTGACCCCTGTTTGTATCCTTTGCTATCTTTCTCTTTTATAAGAGTTGCTTATAATGTTTTGTGTCGTAGAGTCTGTGAAGTGCCAGTTGTTCCACAAGTCTTGATCTTACTATTATGCTTTGATAGTTGTGCCTGTGTTGAGGCATCAATCGGGGTGTTGCGTTGTCTGGAGTGAGGTGTACCCAGCAACGCCTGCCAAAGGTTTTGGCCGGGGATTGGTAAACCCGTAACCTCCGGTTGTATCGCTTAACCGGTGACACAGCATCAATGTATAGCAGTCGTGGCTAGTCCGGGGTCCCCACAAGCAGTGCAATACAACCAAGCAGGAGTAGGGTCTTACACCTCACGGTGGCCCGAACCTGGGTAGCGGCTTGTGGGGACCCCGGACTAGCCATCCGAAATACCGATTATGCTTAACACAACGATCCCGTGATCAGTCTGTCGTTGCACATAATCCGAACTGAATACCAAAGTTTACATCCATTACAATACCGAATTAAAGTCTTACATAATTGGCCATTTAGACCAAGTCTTACATAGGTGCCTTCATGGGCCAAACCAAAATAATCAGCGGAAGCTACGGCGTAGTAGACATCAAATTCTAACGACGACCCGACAGGCAGCTGACTTATGGAGATCCCTAGTTCACATAGAAGTCGCCATACTCCTCTTCGGCGTAGTGCTCCTCGAAATCTGGCTAAGACAATAGTCAGGGACGAAACCAATATGAGTACATTTGATTGTACTCGCAAACTACCCCAACATGAGTATGCACTAGTTTTATTTTAATTTTAGACTTTTATTTATTTTAAACATCTCTATATCTTTATTGAAAAAGGTAAGAAGAATTTTATAACTATCTTTAAGTAAAATCACCATTTTATCTGTTTCTCCAAAACTCCTCCTTTTTCCGACCATAGCCCGTCATGGTCCACTTTCCTCCAACAACCTCATACCGATCCGTTGGTATAGGTGTATGAAACATTCTCCACTTCATTTTTCTTTTAAAACTCAATTCTTTTCAAAACTTGCACATGGTCTTAGGACAGCCTTCCAACTATCTATATCCGAGGACTCGGCTATTCGAATAGTTTTACACTCTACAGAGGTAGCACGCTTTTCCCACATCCATCCGGCAACTCATCGTGTCAGCCACGTCCCGCCATACAAGGTGTATGCGAAGTTGAGTCACCGACCATAGCCTGTCCTTTGCTCATGCTAGTATAGGACCCTGCCCTTATGACACTTTCCATCCACACTTATCCCAGCCCGTCGGAATCTAAGTGTGAGGACTCATAGTTTTCCCCGGCGACCCCATGGTGAAGTCTTCAATCCTCCTCCTTATCTTTCCATAGAGTTTGAGCGAGGACCCAGGTCAGGGGTAGGTCACCAAACCATCCCCTCATGCATAACGGAGTCATCTCCGTCGATGAGGCATCCCATACTAATATGAGCAAATTATATGACTACGCCCTTTCCCATATGTGGGTAAATGTGGTCGCACATGGTAAGATTGGTCGTCATAGTACTAGGACACACTGTGCATTTTTCATAAACACCTCCATCCTCCATTTCTCCACTTCAACACCGACATCTCGGCATTCCATAACCACACAAGTATTTTCAAAGGAGTTTTGAATAAACAATATTTATTTTTCCCATCCTATAATTTTATATAAACTATCTTATACTTCTACATAGGGTGGCAAAATAGTTTCCATATACTTTTTGAAAAGGTTTTAGAAAATCTTTGCCTTAAGAGTAAATCATGTTATCAAAGTAGATGCATATATTTGGGTTGCAAGCTCAGAGAGTAGCTTGGCTTGCTCGACAAAGTGACCTTGGTCTTGATCTTCAGGTTCAACAAATTCCCCTTCCTCGATAAATCCGACAACGCTCTCGTCTAATTAATAAACAAACAATCACTAACCTACTCAATCAACATCACAACATTACAATCTTAAAGGCCCTAAATAGCCACTGCACACATCAAGCAACACAATTTGGTTTCAATTTAATTGAATTAACCATTATTTATTTATGTCTTAATTATGGCAGAAACTAGTTGAACATGTTTAATTACATAACTCAAGTTCTGTTGGTCACAAAAATACAAACTAAATTTCTACAAAAATCTACTGATGTGTAGAAGACAACACAATTTGGTTTGGATTAATTGGAGTTGCCAAACTCCCTAAACAATTGTTTTTATCCAGTAACTTAATAATCAAGTTTTAGCTACAAATCAAGTTCTGTTGATCCTAAAATTAAACCCTTTTAGGGGTAAGTAACCATGTCTAAATGTGACCTAACAAAATTGGTCCTAATCCATTTGGGTTAAACATTAAACATCTATAATTGTTTTAGTGCAGAAGGGTTTTCTAACTTCAACTTTAAACTAAACAATTATCATTGCATAATTAATTGTACCAAAATTAGGGGAGCTAATAAATCACAGTACCAAGCTAAAAAAAATTGGTTTGGAATTATTTGGGTTACTAGAGTATCAGAAACAAACAAGTTTAGGTTTTAAACCTTCTGTGGCATTTTTAATAATACATTTTTGTTATTTATCTAAATGAAATGAAACCACTTGGGTTGGTTAAACAATTTCATAATATTTCCAGAACATTTGGATTTGATTTATTTGGATTTATAAATCTCGAGATATTGAATTTCTAATTTATGTCCAGTACTGAAATTTCTAGAGAAATTAAATTAGAAAACTGCTCTGTTCTGGATAATGTTGAGAATCCTGACGGGTGGGGTCCACTCGTCAGTGACTCAACCGAAATGCTGCGCGTGCTAGATAAAGTTTAAAACACTGACAGCGGGTCCCACCTGTCAGCGTCTTATCTAAACGAAGGGGGTATGCTACCGTTGATCCAGGATCTAACGGCTCAGGTTCAAAAGCATCGGCGATGACCACACTTGGGCGGCGCCGCCGTGCTGGCGACTGCTACGGTGGTCGGAGGCTCACCTAGGGTGGCTTGGGGTTGGTGGAGATGATGCAGAACGATGGCGGAGGCTCGGGGAAGCTTCTGGGTGGACTCGTGCTTGCTGGGAGGCTCCTAGCGTCGGCGACGAGCTTCGCAGCTTCCTCGGTCCAGCACGCACTCCGGCGAGCTTCCTGCGTCGCTCCTGGGCACGAATCAAAGGGGAAAGAGAGGAGGGTGAGTGCGGTGCTAATGGAGATGAGAGTGCGGGCCAGAGAGGAAAGAAAGAGAGGGCAGCACGACTCGGCCGTGGTCGTCTCCTACCTCAGCTCCGGCAGCACTTGGCCGTGCTGCCACGGCTGAGCTTTGCTGCAACGGCGTGCCCGCTCTCCTAGCGGTGCACAGGGAGAGTGTGGAGGTGAAGGAAGGCAGTGGTGGAGTGTGGAGAGACGAGAGGGCTCGGGGTGAGCTTATAAAGGCGGAGGCCGGTCCATGGTGGCCTGGGTGCAGGAGCGGTCCACGGGGAGAGAGAGCTTGCCATAGGGGGCGGTGCGGTGCGGCTACGGTGCTGGGGTGGAAGGGAACAAGGTTGGATGCGTGGAGGCAAGCTGTGCTTGCTCGGAGTGGGGGACGGCCGTGTGCGTGCTCGGGCGGCGCTCGGCGTGCACAGGCACGGCAAAAACCTGCGGGTGCGGGTTCCTGCTGGGCGGTTTGTTGCGTTGAGAGGGAGCAGAGAGGTGAGGGAGACAGAGTGGCATGGTGCGGCCCAACACGGTGCCCTCCTTCGATGCCGGCCACAGTGCAGCCACGGCACAGTGCGGCGTCGCCGGTGGCGACCACGGCGCGCGGTCTCTGCTTTCTCTCCTCCGGTTCTGGCGAGCTAGGGAGATGGGAGAGATGCGAGAGATCGAATGGAGACAGTGATTCCTACCATGTGTTCGATGAAATGCTTGGACCAATTTTAATTTCCAATTTCTGAAATTTATTTTCATAATTTGCTTCACATATGTTTATCAAGATTTGTGGTGATGTTCAATTATTTATTTGACAAGTGCAACATAGCACATTTTGTGATTTGAATAAGATAAAGAAAAGATGTTGATTTTAATTTAGGATTTTTGGAAATATTTATTTGAGAGGGAAAGTTATAGAATTAAATTGGGAGGGGTTACTTATCACTCCACTGAATTCTATTTTGTAGAAAAATGAATTTCTTACTTGGAGAAAATTTGTGTGACACTTGTCACATGATTCTTATTGTTTTAACTTTTGTTTTTATTTCTTTTCTTTTCTTCAAGTTTTTAATTAGAGCAAACACATCACAAGCAACAATATACAATCAACACACATAAATTAACAAAAGTTTTTGTTGGCCCACATTTTTGGAATAATAATACTTATTATAATTTTGGGATGTTACAGACCCTTCCCCCCTAGGCCTAGGTACTAAAGAGGTTTGGGAATTCGCTTCAAAGATAGTCTTCGCGTTCCCAAGTTGCTTCTTCTTCGGAGTGGTTAGTCCACTGGACTTTGTAGAACTTGATCGCGCGCCTCCGGGTAAGACGAACATCTTCGTCAAGAATTTTGACGGGTCTCTCACGATAAGTCAGGTCTTGGTTCAGGTCGATGGAGAGGTGGTCGATGTTTTTGAAAATGTCGGCTGGTTGGGAACTTCAAGACATTTCCGGAGCAAGGAAATGTGGAAGACATCGTGATAATCCGATAACTCCTGGGGCAACTCCAGTTGATAAGATACTTCTCCTCGACGAGCAATGATCTTGAAAGGTCCAATATATCTTGGCGCTAATTTTCCTTTGACATGGAAACGCTGCATTCCCTTGAGTGGTGTCACTCGGAGATAGACATAATCTCCGACACTGAAAGTGACATCACGACGCTTGGGATCAGCGTAACTCTTCTGACGGGATTGGGCAGTTTTGAGACGTTCACGAATAAGCTGAACTTGCTCTTCAGCTTCACGGAGGGTATCTGGTCCAAACAATTTGCCTTCTCGGTGTCGGACCAATTCAGGGGCGTACGACACTTCTTGCCGTAAAGGGCTTCAAAAGGGGCCATTTGCAGACTAGACTGATAACTATTGTTGTAGGAGAACTCTGCAAACGGAAGACAATCTTCCCACTTGGAACCATAGGATAGAACACATGCGCGAAGCATGTCCTCCAATATCTGGTTCACTCGCTCAGTTTGGCCTCGGTCTGGGGATGATAAGCTGTGCTAAATGCTAACTTGGTTCCGAGGGCTTCGTGAAGGGATTTCCAGAATCTTGAAGTGAATTGCGTGCCTCTATCAGATACAATCTTCTTAGGCACACCATGCAGGCTTACTATTCTGGAAATATACAAGTCTGCTAACTGAACTCCGGTGTGAGTGGTCTTGACAGGAATAAAATGGGCAACCTTGGTCAATCGATCAACGATGACCCAGATTGAATCATGGCCTCGGTTGGATCTTGGAAGTCCGGTAATAAAATCCATTCCAATTTCATCCCACTTCCACTCGGGAATTTTCAAAGGTTGAAGCAATCCAGCGGGTCGCTGATGTTCAGCCTTGACTCGCTGACAGATATCACACTTGGCTACAAAAGAACCAATCTCTCGCTTCATTCCATGCCACCAAAATCTTTCACGAAGGTCTTGGTACATTTTGGTTCCGCCGGGGTGGATTGAATAAGGGGTCTCATGGGCTTCCTTCAGGATTAACTCCTTAAGTTCCGTGACATTGGGCACACAGATACGGCCATTGAATTTCAGCACTCCTTCAGCATCTTCGGTAAAACCGGGTGCTTTGCCGAGAGAAATCTTCTTCTTAATTCCTTCAATGCTTTCATGATCTTTTTGGGCTTCCTTGATTTGATCCATCAGGGTTGGGGCTAACTCTAAATTGGCGAGATATCCATGGCTAACAAGTTCTAGTCCAAAATCTTGAACTCTTTGAACAAGGCTGGTTGTTCGGCTTGGATCAAGGCATTCAGGGTGCAAGGTTTGCGACTAAGGGCATCGGCAACTACATTAGCCTTTCCGGGGTGATAATGGATTCCAATATCATAATCCTTGATTAATTCCATCCATCTCCTCTGTCGCAGGTTCAACTCCTTCTGGGTGAAGATATACTTCAAGCTCTTATGATCTGTATAGATCTCGCAGCGATGTCCCGCAAGATAGGGACGCCACGTCTTAAGAGCAAGAACAACAGCAGCTAACTCCAGTCATGGGTTGGATAATTCTCTTCATGCGGTCGCAACTGTCGGGACAGATACGACACAACTTTGCCTTCTTGCATCAGAACGCAACCAAGTCCGAGGCGTGATGCATCGCAATACACGTCGAAACTCTTGGTGACGTCTGGCATAATCAAGATTGGGGTTGAGGTCAGTCTCTTCTTCAATTCTTGGAAACTCTCTTCACACTTCTGAGTCCATTCAAATTTCTTGTCCTTCTTCAACAGTTGGGTCATGGGTTTGGCTATACTGGAGAATCCTTCAACGAACTTGCGGTAATAACCCGCTAGTCCGAGAAAGCTTCGGATTTCAGTCACACTGGTTGGGGCTTTCCAGTCAACAATGGCTTGGATCTTCTCGGGTCAACAGAAATTCCTCCAGCAGATACAACATGTCCGAGAAATGCCACTTCACTGAGCCAAAACTCACACTTGCTAAGCTTGGCATACAGCTGGTGCTTTCGGAGGGTCTCCAAAACTAGACGCAGGTGTTCAGCATGCTCTTCTTCGGTCTTGGAATAAATAAGGATGTCATCGAGGAAAACTACCACGAACTTGTCGAGGTACTCCATGAAAATCTTGTTCATGAGATTCATGAAATAGGCTGGGGCATTGGTCAGACCAAAGGACATCACGGTGTATTCAAACAAACCGTAACGAGTGGTGAAGGCGGTCTTGGGAATGTCTGACTCTCGGATTTTCAACTGATGATATCCTGTCCGAAGATCGATCTTGGAAAAGACTCGGGCTCCGTTCATCTGATCGAACAGATCCTCGATCTTGGGAAGAGGGTACTTGTTTTTAATGGTCACGTCATTTAGCTTGCGATAATCCACACACAGGCGTGTGGTACCGTCTCTCTTGTCCACAAAAATAATGGGTGATCCCCAAGGTGAAGCACTTGGGCGAACAAGACCTTTGCTGAGCATATCAGCCAACTGCTTCTTCAATTCAACCAGTTCTTCCGGATTCATCCGATAAGGCCTTTGGGACATAGGGGCGGTTCCTGGGATAAGTTCAATTATGAACTCAATATCCCGGTCTGGCGGCATACCAGGCAATTCTTCAGGGAAAACATCTCGGAATAGGTGAACAACACGGATCTCATCTAGAAGGGGTCGAGCTATGCCCTCATGGCAGCCTGGTTGAGAATGGTTGGTTTCAGACACATACTCCACTTCTACTCCTTTGTCGGGTGAGGGAAACAGCTCTTCTGGCGCAGTCAATACGGCCTTGAAACTTGGCTAACCAATTCATACCAAGTATGACATCTATGCCCTGGGTTCCTAGAATAATTAGGTCGGCTGCAAATTTTTCGCCTGATCTCAATGGGTATTGGGGCAAAACTCTTGGTTTCTATGGTGGAGCCAGGGATTTGTATACTCATGGGTTTAGTTAGGAAGCTTCTACTAAACCTCCCTTAGCGACAAACTCCTCGGTAACAAAGGAATGGGTTGCACCAGAATCAAACAGAACAGTTGCAGGTACTGAGTTGACAAGGAACGTACCCAGCACAACATCTGGCGCCTCCTGGGCTTCTTCAGCATTGATGTGGTGCAGACGGCCCTTGGCAACAGCAGCATTTCCGCGGGGTGCGGCATTCTTGCCATTTCCATTACGGCCTTGACCATTGTTCGGTGCCGGTGCATTGGGGCGCTGAACATTCCTCTTAGGATTGGGGCATTCTCTGGAGTAGTGACCCTTGTTGCCGCATTCAAAGCAGACAACATTGGCATTGCGGTTGAAGTTGTTGAAGTTTCCTCCGGGACGGTTATTGTCATTGGGGCGGTTGAAGTTGTTTGGGCGGTTAGGGAAATTGGGGCGTGGAGCTTGTGGTGGACGATAGGCAGGCTTGGGGGTTTGCTGAAAGATACGAGGCTTCTGGTTGCTCGAACCTTCCTGAGCATTCATCCTCCTCTTACGACCTTCAAACATAGACTTGCGCTTGGTCTCCAGCTGGATGGCTTTGTCCACAAGTGACTCCAAATCAAGAAGTCATGGATAACCAAAGCACACTGCAGTTCATCATGAAGTCCATTCAGGAAACGCTCCATCTTCTTCTTCTCTGTGTCGGTGTCATCAGGAGCATACCGAGATAAGTCGGTAAACTCATCTAGATAACCGACCACATCTTTACTTCCCTGCCTCAGCTTGCGGAATTCATCCTTCTTCCTCTCGATGAGTCCGCCGGGAATATGCTTCTTGCGGAACTTCTCCTGGAACTCAGCCCAGTTGATAACATGGCCAGCTTGCTGGAGAGCCTTGGTAGCTTCCCACCAAGCTCATGCAGGTCCAGCAAGATAGTGGGTTGCATACAGCACCTTCTCAGGTTCTCCCACGGCAGCTGATGCATGTAAAATGCATACATGAACTTTGCACTATATTACTTATATTCCAATCATATTTGCATCATATAAGGGTTATATCAATGTTTTATAATGATTTTTGGAATATTTCATGATTTTCCTATTTTATGGAATTAACCCTGCGCAGGCAGAAAACCCTGTTTTCTATATTTTAATGTTTCAGGGACCCAAACGACGTCCAAATGGCCTGGAAATTTACGAGCATCAGTTTTTGGAAGGAAGAAGACTTGGGAGCGAAGGAAGCGAACAAGCGGAGGCCCGAGGCCCAAAAGAGGGTGGCCCACGTGGCCAAGGAATCTGGCCGCGTGGGACCCACCATCTGGAGCCTCGAGGCTCCGTTGCCGTCGATCTTTTCGCCCACGACTCCGTTTTGACCTAAAACCGACTATAAAAATACCCCCCGACGTTCTCTGGAAGGAGCGCCGCAGAAACACAGAAACACCGAAACAGAGACCTGGAGCTGCAGATTGGAGGGGGAAAACTCCGGCGGGGCGCTGCCGGTGCGGTCTCCATCTTCTCCAACGACTTCTCCACCGTCTCCATGATGAAGAGGGAGTAGTCCACCTCTGGACTATGGGTTTGTGGAAGTAACTTATGTATCTCTCCTCTCTCTTGAGCTTCACTAATTAGTACCGTCCAACGAGCCCAAGATCATCGAAATTGGAGTCCGGATGAAAAAGTTATTGTAGTTTTCGTTTTGCTGTTTCTGTCAGTTTTTAGCAGACCGGATATTCCGGGTTAAATTCAGACCGGAATATCCAACCCCCTGGAAAATTGGCGAAACTCGATTTTGCGTCGCAATGCGTGAGCCTCTGGACTCGGCCGGATTTTTGGGCCGGATATTTCCTCCAGAGCGGGAAATTTCGGCCTGGCCAGAATTTCCGAGCTCCACTTGGGCCGGAATATCCGGCCTTCCTGTTTCCAACGGCTAGATTTTGGGAGGGGCTATAAATACCCCTCCTTTCTTCAACCTTGGGGCTGCACGTTTTTCTCTCTCTCCCACCATTGTTGACCTTGGAAAACTTGCCCCCTCTCAGTTCCTCCCATGAATCTTGCATATCTTTAAGGGAAAAGTGAGAGGAGATCTAGATCTACATTTCCACCAATTCATCCCTCATCTAAGTGAGGGGAACCTAATAGATCTTGATCTTGGAGTTCCATTTGTTAAGTTCTTCTTTGTTCTTCCTCTCTTCTCCCCCCACAAGCATTAGTTGCTTTTGGTAGGATTTTGGAGTGAAGGACTTGAGCACTTCTTGTGTTCTTGCCTTTGCTTTTGTGCATCGGTTTGTGCCATCCACGAAGATTTGTGGAAGTGAAAAATTGTGAGCTTGTTACTCTTGGTTTGTTGGACCCTAGACGGTTGTTGGTGACTTGGGAGCTCACAATCTTTTTGTGGGTTGTGCCTCAAGATTGTTGTAAAGGCTCCGGATTCCGCCGTGAAGGATTCCGATAGTGGAAGGTGAACCGAGCGTTTGGGCAAGGTTCATCGGACAATAGGGTGAGGCCATTTGTGGCGTTTGAGTTTGAAAATCACACCCCTCCAACGAGACGTACTCTCCTAAAAAGGAGGAACTCGGGAATACATACTCGTCTCCGCGTGCCTCGGCTATTTCTATACCCGAGCTCTTTATTTATGCACTTTACATTGTGATAGCCTTCGTGCTTGAAGTATTCTATATTGCTATCACCTTGTTGCTCGTCTTGCTTAGCATAACTTGTTGGTGCACATAGGTGAGCCTAGTATATTTAGATTGTATGCTTGTTAAATTAAAACATCTAGTTTTATTCCGCATTTATCAAGACTAAACCGGAAAAGTTTTAATCGCCTATTCACCCCCCTCTAGGCGACATCCGTGTCCTTTCACACATTTGAGCGTGGTATCTTAACGAATGCAAAGATACTCATCGGTGTAGTCAACCAAAATGCCATATGCTATCACTCTCATTGTCGTCGATATCTTTTGCTATGAACTAAATCCAAGCAAACCAGCGACAGTCCTCCGTTCAGTGAAAAACTAGAGTTTTGCTTTTAAGCTTCAACAATGTGAACAAATAGAGATCTACGCATTCGACAACGCCTACGTAAGAGGTGAGTCCGATAGATTGGTACCTCGACGACATAGTCCTTCATGAGAAACGAATTGCCGACAGCTCGTTTCAGCAGAATGCCAAGACGGCTAACCTTCGATTCTCGCATGTTTCTCTTGTTGGAATCATCCGAGTCCGACGATTAGACTACAAATCAATATTTCCCAATTAGACTACAAATTGTTTGTTTCCTACAATTAAAACTATCGGAATCAAAGTTTCGTGAAAAAATAATGTTTTTTGTGTTCTGTATAAAAAGACAAATTCTGCCCAAAAATGACTAGACACATTTTTGTCTTTTTTGCACAGGGCACAAAAATGTCTTTTTCTTACAAAATTTTGTGTGCCTTCATAAAATATCTATATGTACACCCGAATTTGTTTTCGAAATTTTTTGACATTGCAAAATATGTTTTTCATAATAGGAGCATCTAGTGCCACAAGCCAAAATGGATTTCCGATATTACGGTAACTAACTATGTTAATCCATTTGGCTCTCTCTTTATTATAATTGCATGTCACATTATTATTTTTTCTTATGTGGCATATGTGTTACTCCATGACTCAGTCTAATTCCCGCTTGTTTTGACTCTGCAAGAATACATGGCATTGTGGTGTAATAGTTTCGGATGTCCAGGGGCTCTTCCGCAAAGTTCTGGGCCGCTCGGCAAAACGTATCTGTGGTTTTGCGGAAGCCCGGAGGTTCTCCCGCAAATACCCGGCATTTTCCAAAACAAAAATATGCGAGCGCTCACAGCCCTCCCGGCTTCTTCCGCCCACCCAGGCAGGCAGATTGATTTCCCTCGATCCGAGCCAGACGAGGAGCGGCGGCCTTTATAGCTGGAGAAGATCCTAGCAAGCCGGTCGAGGACTCGAGGTTGTAACTTTAAGAATCGGCGCAGGATGGGGAGAAAGTTGGCTCCTTTTTCTCTGGCCGGGGCGTCGACGGAGACGGTGGCGGGAAGGAAGCGCAAAGCTGTCTCCTTGGCTCCGCTCGCCGTCAGCAAGCGCCGGGCGCGGGAAAGCGGTGGCTGGGCGTCTCTGCCCACCGACATAGTCGGCCTCGTTCTCCGCCGGCTCCTAACCGTCGGCGGCGGCGGGGACATTGTGGATTACATCGCCTTCCGCGCCGTCTGCTTCGGCTGGCGAGTCTGCACGCCCACTCTGCGCGATCCCACCCTGCGGGATCCGCGCCTCCTCCCCTGCGACTGGGTTGCGCTGTGCGACGGCGACGCGGTCCGCCCGGACGACGCCTGCGAGATCCCCTTTTTCCACAAGCGCACGGCCAGGCGCATCCGCGTCCACCTGCCGGAGCTTCGGCGCTACCGGATCGTCGGCTTCACCGACGGCCTCGTCATACTCCTACACAAGAGCACCACAGCGGTCCGCGTGCTCCACCCCTTCAATCGCGTCGCCGTTGATTTCCCGCCCCTCGCCCCCGTGTACCGCGAGGAGTTCGGCGTAAAGAAGCACTTGCTTGAGATGAATGCTGTGGTATGCGGCAGCGCGAACGCCGCGAACTCCATCGCTGTCGTTGTCTGGTTCCCCTGGACAAGGGTAGTGCTCGCCGCGGAGTCGGATGATTCACACTGGAAGTGGAAGGTGCTCCATCGAGGGCCTTATGTTCGGAGCATGTTGCCATTCAAAGGGAAGCTCTACGCCACCTTCTCGGCTTCAAGAGAGATTGTGCAGCTGTATCCACCAAGACGAACGCGGCTCGAGATTATGGATTCCCATCTGGTGGTTGCTCGTGTTCCAGATATATTTGGCGACAACATGTTCTGCAAGTTTTTCCTGGTGGAGTCTCGTGGACTAATGCTGCTCGTTGTCATGTATCCACCTGGTCATGGAAGCAACATGGACTGGTCGCGACATGTTGGGTTCAGGCTCTATGCAGTGCACTTGCCCAGCAGCAGCAGCAGCAGCAGCATTGGTAAGTTGATTCCGGTGAGCTGCCTAGGTGATCACGCGCTGTTCCTCAACATGGATCGATGCTTGTCTGTTTCGGCTAGGGACCTCCCTTCTCTGAGAAGCAACTCCATCTACTTCTCTTTGTCCGACGCCCCTGTTGCGGTGTACTCACTAAGAACTGGATTGTCGGAGCAGTTGTCAGACCACTGCCAAATACACGACATGGTGGATACGGTCCGTCCCTCCGTGCGCCCCTTCACCATCATTGATCATCTCTTCACCTACTGCCATCCTCGTGAGTGGTAAGTTTTACTGCTCAAGTTCTCTCCTTGCATCCGCACTGCACTGAATGTTTGTGTAATTCTAAATTCTGATGTCCTTGTCTTCCGCAACATGTGTAGGACTGAAGGACTCATGTTCCACGAGTACCACCATATTCCCGCATCTTTCAAGGAATTGAGGAAGAGCATCCAGTTAAAAAATTCAAAACTGCGGATTCCACGCATCGGGAGGCAATGAAAATCAAGGTACAACAAACGTAGTGCCAATAGACAATAACCTCTTAGAAGTTTCCCAGTTAACTCTTTGTGTGGCACCACTTCTAAAGTGGTACTCTGTTTATGTATCAAATTTTATCATGCTGCTGTATACTCCTGTTTGACTTGACTGTTGTGCAATCTGCAACTGGTTGAATCCTACCAAGGGTAGGAGCTGTAGTTATACATAATCTTCTTTAACGTGGTACAACTATATTATTTAAAAGTGAACCAACTAATTATCCTTAGATAGTAGAAGTTTCTTCCTATATTGGTTTATTTTCACTGATTAGAATGTTTGTCGGGCCCGATTAAAAAATTCAAGAAAAATTGATTGATGATTGTTTTTTATTTTGACTCAGTTTTGTGTATGCACGGATGGGTCATTTACGGGGAAACTCTACTTAATATACTTTGTCTTTTACTTTATGCTTATATTTTTTGAATGATCAACAAACGTGCGCGTAACTGGAAAGATGAAGGAGGATTTGTAGATGTTACTGACTTTCAGTGATATTTTTAGTTTCGCGGCTATTTCTATAAATCGAATTAGCTGTGTAACGATGGTGATTGAGTTTTTGATCCCTTTCGCTAACTACACATTCCGTTGTGAGAAGCAGCAGAGCGGCGCTGTGTTTACAATCAATTAATAAATCCAAGCAACACCAAATGTTTTAGGGCATCGAACTATTGGTGACGGACAAGCTCAGTCGTTGCAAGGACGAAAGACCATGCACAGTGACGTAGAGAGAGCGGTGTCACATTCGTATGAGGAACACACGGAGATTCATAGAATGTTGACTCAAATGTGAATCAAAGCGGGGCTTGAGTGCGGATATGGACCAATACACATACCGTGGTAGCAAAATTGTCAGTGCAGGGTTCTCCTAGGGTTTTTGATGCGCCTCATGTGCGTCGACGGGATCCTCAACGAGTTACTGTGTCAATGGTTGTGATGGAGCTACTTTTTACCTACCGTTGGTCTTAATTTTTCCGTTTTACATATTCTTTAGTTGAGAACCATTATGCTACGGTACATAGACACAACCCCGAAAGAAAACGTGGTAGCAAAAAATGGTGCATCGAAGCGCGCAGGGTCCTTCTAGTACATTGTCTTGTCTCGTTTTTGTTTCCTCTTCGGTTGTTCGTTGGTAAACAGCCGTTATTATGCTTCACGCAGTCGCCAAACTAGATTGTCTGGACAGTGCTCTTGATCACCTTTCATGGTTTGTGAGAGGGATGTAGACTTGCAGATTGTTCTTCTTTTGCTCGGCTTGCACAGAGAATAAACTCCCCGGTTCCATTTTCAGCTCAGTGAAGGAATGTTATTACATGCCTATAAAGTAAACGCCGAGATTGTGTTGCTATCTAGTCAAGGCAAGTGTTTTTTTATAAAGGGCGTTTTATGAATCAAAAGATTCGAGCATCACACCCGGATGCTCACAGCCGCAACATGTTTGCAACCAAAAAATAAAGCGAAATACAAGAAAACGTGAAGAAATATAGATCGCCTACTGTGAGGGTAAATCCGTAGATCACGCTGGCAACCATGTTGGGTAAAAAAAAATCACTCGCCGTATCCTCCAACCGTATAGACACCTCTATAAATAGGTCTCGGCTCCACTAGTTATAGAGGTGACCATAAAATAACTAGCTAAAACGGAGCACATTGATACATTTTACAAGGTTGTATTTGGTAAGAATTACTTCTTTGCGAAGATACCATGCAATTTTTTTATTTTTAGCGGTATCTTATTTTTTATATTTTCTTATTATCATTGATCGGTTGAACCAACACTCTATGGTTCCATCAAAATTGATCAATCACTCTTTCGACAGTTGGACTAAAACGGTAAAACCAATCGCCAAATTAAGGCCGGAAGCGCTCTTCTGCGTGCGTGCGAGCGGCTGCACGGCCGTGTCTCCTCCTTCCTCTGTCGTTTTCTTCTTTTCCACACCCCACACTCCACCCTCCCCCACCCAAGACGGCGTCGGCGACGACACATCGACCGGTAGGGAGCCGAGGCGGAGAAGGCGTCGTCAAAACTGGAGCGAGCAGAGCCGGAGGTGAGCAATGACTTAACCGGCGACGAGATCTGCAGGGGGGGGGGGGGGTGGGTGTAGTGGGGATGGCAGGGACGGTCGCGGACCAGCAAAGGAGCTCAGGGCAGAGCGAGACGGCGACGCGTCGCAGCAACGCGTCAGCCGTGGACGGGGTGGACGGCGGTTCGGCCTGCGGTGGATACGGGGTGGCTGAGTTCGTCTTCTTCCTCCGGACAGCTTTTGCGTTCTGAAAAGTCTGGCGCCAGGCCTGCACAAGGAGCGAAGGACTCCGAGACGGGTTCGTCCAAATTTTCCGAATTTCCAATCCACACACAGAAGAAAGAAACACTCGATTCGGACTTCGAGTCCTGCTCCAGCTCAACCTCCAAGCTACGCAGGAAAAAAGACTCTGGCTTTAAATTCTCGACACCGCACCGTCCCCTGCTTCCCCAATTCGAGAACCTAGTAAAACAAAATCGAGAGGCGAGGCGCAGAAGATCAGATCAGCCGATGGCCCTTGAGGAGGGACTGGGATTCGGTGACTTCCCTCTGGACAGTCACGTGGTAACAAGCGCCCCCACATCCACCGTTCACTCTCCATCCAACGGTTAATATCAATTCAAAAAAGTGAAGTCAAAATTCAAACATTTCAGAAAAAATTGAAAAATTCTAATAAGTTGTATATAGAACGATCTGTATTCTGAGAAAGTTTCGCTTCATTTGGAGAACCCATTTATGATTTAATAGCATTTTAAGATCAAAATATGAAAAGCTATTTAAAAATTAACCAGTTGTCCAAATGAAGCGAAACTTTCTCAGAATACAGATCGTTCAATCGGCGCATCATGGCAACGACGGATGAGACTGCAGCCAAGGAAGCGGTGGCCAAAGGCGATGAGGTTACGGCGAAGCCGTGCACCACCACGAAAAGGAAGACAGAGGAGGCGGCGTCGGCCGGCGACGACTGCCTGCCGGAGCCTTGCACCGCCAAAAAAAGAAAGGTGGAGGCGGCAGCGGACGCGCAGTCAGTGAAGGCGCCGGCAGCCAAAGCCGAGGAGGCTCCGGCGAAAAAGATGACGCGGCTGCCGCAGCGGGAGGTTGCTTGGATCCTCGCCCAAGAGGTTGAAGACGCCCATCCCGTCCGGCCTCAAGACAGGGCCCCGACATGCCAGAACCGGGCTTCGCCGGAGGAGGAGGATAATGACAACCACGCCGCTGCACGGGCCTTCTTTGAGATTGATGAGAAATTCTTCAAATTCCAGGCCTGGGTCCGCAGCCAATGCCACAAGCATGGATACGTCGAGGTGGATGACGACTTCCTGGCTGGAAGGGCCAAGGTCCGAGGCGTCCGAGCATGGTGCGACCAAGCAGAAGACGAGGCATTAAAACGCATCGACGGCGACGAACATCTCAAGCAATTTGTTATGAACTTGTGGTCCTGATGACTGATGAAGCTATCTTATTTGTCTCTGCGAACCTATCGATGTATTAGCAAATCTATCAGCGATTATCCATCCACAGTCATAGTTTTAAGTTTAGCTGTGATGTTTCTTCTGTCTTGTTATGATCCAGTGGTGAACGCCTTGTATACTGAATTTCTTTGTGTATATATGATATGCTTCTGTTTTAAATGATGACGTGGGTTGTGCTCTTACATTGCAGTAATGTGTGTTTGCAGTTTTTTTGTCCCTATGAGTTACCTTCCATGTTATGTGCTAGCTTCTGACAAATCAAATTCAGCGTTGTCGAAAAAATGACCAGCCATATTGGGTCGCCGGTTTAACAGAGCAAAATGTTATGAACATGTGGCCCTAAACCCATATTATTTGTCTGCGATGATCAATCTACAAACACAGTTATAAATTTAGCTGTGATGTTTTCTTCTGTCTTTATGATTCAAATATATCAATGTATTGTTACTGCGATCCACAATGTCATTTGTGCTAAGCTAGGCATTCGTGAACCCTTCGTGTAATAATAATTCACCAAGTTATATCCTTCCGGTTGACATGATCATGTGGTTCTGTTCTTACTTGACAGAAATGTGCGTTTGCACTTTATCGGCTCCCTGAGTTACCTTCGATGTTGCCCTATCAGGTTGTTGTGTTTACAAAAACTGGAAGTTAGAACATACGCGATTTTGTCTCTTCGT
Source organism: Poa pratensis (assembly GCA_947311845.1). NCBI lineage: Eukaryota > Viridiplantae > Streptophyta > Magnoliopsida > Poales > Poaceae > Poa > Poa pratensis. The sequence continues at coordinate 87,156,714 of CAMZMU010000085.1, forward strand.
CAGTTAGTTTGTGAATAACTGTTATCATGTTTGGGTGGGATGAAGAACTTGCAGGTCTTGTTCTGTAGGTGTACTCTTGATCATGTTTTCTGGTTGGTGGGAGATATGAGGGATCCAGAGTTGCAGATCCTTCTTTCTTTTACTAACTCCAAAAATGATTTGTACCTTTATATTAATATAATACCATATTTACAACATAAGTAGCTTAGGACACTAACAGGTCTTCAAAGTAACATTAAGACCATAGTCGTTTTGGGTGTAACCGCACAGTTGTCAACTCTGACAATCAGGCGGTCATTGACAAGATGAGCCAGGGAGGCTGCTGGATGAGACTAGCGGCGGTAATCTATAATTCATGTGGCCAATTAGCAACTGAATTCGTGAAAGCAACCTTAATGCATTGTCCAAGAGAATTGAAGGAGGGGGCTCATGAACCAGCTAAACATGCTATGGTTACATTCTGATAGTTGGCTAGATGATCCACCCCCTTTCTATTGCCAAAACTTGCAAGGGACATAACTATTATTGAGTAATAAACGTTGTGTTTTCACTGTAAAAAAGACCATAGTCGCATTTCCAAAAAAATAAAACAATATAATTATCTATTACGAATATATACCATGCAAAAGCTAGCAATATCAACTTTGGATTGTCCATTTGATGATTCTTTCTAGAATGTTGGTGAGACACAAAATGACTGTCCGTTCTTCTATAAATAGTTAGCACTTTAAAAATGATGCCGTCGCAAATGCGAGAGTCACTATGCTAGTTTGTAATAAACAATGTAATAATCAAGGCCTCATACATCTATGATGTAGAGACCCAGGGTAATAAAGCTTCCATTTCCTGAATAAAACATTAAGCTGCACAGAGATATATAAAACACTTTGTGGAGAAGATTTAGCAGGTCAGTGTACCGATTCCATAATACATAATTACACCCAGTGCTATTTTACATGAATACAAGCTAATCCTCTATCTATTCGACTGCACAACAAAACTTCCTAAGTTTTAATCGAACTACACTCCTGGATGCACCGCGACAAGGTAAAATAAAAAGGGTTTTAACAGGTGACCTAATTCAAAGCTTCAAATGCAGATTTTCTGCAGCCCCTTGTAGGTGAAGACCATAATCGTCTGCGATCCTTGGGATCCGTGCATGTCGACGTATGCAATCTCATGTTGTCATTTGCAGTCTGGTAGAATCACAGAAACTGCCTCAACACCTAATCATCCTGTAACTGCAAAAGAAACAACATAGCACTGTCACTTAAGAAATAAATGCAGTAAAGTTTGTCAGAAAGACCGATGTGTAACCGTAATGCAGTGCAGCATACAAAACACACACCATTGTTCTTCTTGTTGTTTTGCCAGCTCTAGGATCCTTGGTAATGTAAAGCCTCTTCACTGAAGCGATGAACAACCTGCATAGACATATGCAAAAAAGATCGATCAGCGACCACTTCAACATGGGCCATAAACAACTCGCATATATTCCGCTCTAAACGTACTCCCACGGGACGTCGCCTACGAGCATGCGGTCTCCCTCGTTGTCCTCGTACAGAAGGATGTAGTTCTTCATCACGCCCTTTCCCTTCTGATAGTCCAGCCGCTCTTCATCCTCTCTGGTTGCAATCCTCCCATGGCCATCTGAAATCAACCAGCCACCTGCTGTCAGTGACATGAGAAGGATGGAGTTTCATCATGCATGTGGGGGGGGGGGGGGGGGGGGGGGGGGGGGTACAGTGCAGTGAAAACCAAAGACACCTGACAGGAAGCCGTGGAACATGTTCTGCAGAGCCCTGGACAGCGAGGTGTAGCCACGGTGAGCATTGATGTCGATCTTCCTCCCAACGGCGTAACCTTCCAGGTTCACCTTCACGAACATAGCTGGTCTGTCTTGTCCTGAAACTCCAGTGCTTCCATGATCTTCTTCTTCGGAGCAGGGTTCCACTTTGCTCAGATCTTCAGAACATGCAGGCTTTGTGGATGTGGTGGACAGGTTCTTGCGGAATGTGCACACTGGTGGCCATCCCACCAGCTGAGGGCGATCTTCTCTGAATATTTTTAGTGGAATTTGGTGAGATGGTGACAGAAGACAAGCAGACAAGATTCACCACCTCTTTGTGTGGAATTCATGACAAGAAGGAAGAAATGCACTTGAGAGATGCTAGCATGTTAGCACAATACAAGTCCAGTTATTCTCTGCTAAATCTAATTGTTTTGTTTCTTGTAATCTTGTTTTCTTTCATATTTATTTCCTCTTTTACTTGTCGCTGTCTTCTTCTCTTTACATGCGAATTATGTCTCTCTATATATAGCGCAATATGTATTTATTCTCTTCAAGATGTTTTGTTGACATGTCTTTCTTATGCTATGCCAGAATATGTTCTGATGAGGTGAAAATAGGCACAAACATAAACTTGCTCATACACGAACCCTCATTTAATCAAAGCATTTTATAAATTCATACAGATATACGAGGTTGTATTGCTAAAAATAAGAACTATTTTTCCTTTAAGCCTACATAACATCATGAGAAACAGCTACTACTTTGTACTAACTGATAACCAAACCTTTGTATGTTGCACTCATTCGGCCTCTGCTGATCCTGCTCCAGGGCTGCCTTGTCTTGCTTAGCAGACAGGCTCCATGGGTGCACTCCAACACCAAGCCATGAACTAGTAGTGCCGCCAACACCACATGGGCCATTGTCTGAAGAGATACCAAGCCTAAGCTCAAGGTTGTTGGGGACACCTTCCTGCAGTTTGCTAGCATATACTTTCTCCTGTTTCAGGCTTGATGCAACTGAAGAGTTCTTCATGGCTTCTCCCAAGTTATATCTATAGTACTTTACAACCAGCTGTGTCTGCAATTTGTGAGTGTGTGAGAGAGGCCTTTTATGGTGTTGAGGTAACTGTGATATGGAATAACTAAAGGCAAGTGAGGGGTAAGCTGATGAGAAAGGCAGGTGGCTTTGTGGGGAGCCTTGGTGAGTACTAAAGTGGAGTGGTGGGGTCTAACAAAAGTATCAAGTGATAATGATGGCCATATAGGCGTAATTCATGCGGTTAAAAAAATTCTAGTATAGATTTTGATTCCATTCGTATGGCTCATGTTCACGTAGTGTATTTTTAAAAAAGGTTTGGCAGGAGCAATGTCTGTTCATTGAAGAGAAAAGTGGAGTAAATAAGTTAAAGTTCATGTGCTCATTTAAGTTGCGCTATCCTGGATATTTGGTGATAAGGACATAAAGATTTTATTTACTCCATCAAGATTTAAGGTCAAGGCAATGTGTAAGCGGAAGTGAGCAGATACACCCGTTCCCAGAAGTGCATGAAACTGAATGGAAAGACAAGTGGTCGAGTGGATGTACATCTCCTTATTGGCTTTGTCTGACCTTGTGTCTTGTGGGGGATGCAATGAATACTGGAGCTCGATCTGAAACATCAGTCCACTTCAGTTTTTCTCCTGAAAGTGAGCTTGCTCCCTTCAATTTGCTGTGTTTTCCCTTTTCTGCAGGAAATTAGCAGTTTAGATAGCAGTAACAGTGAACCTGAACATGCTCCTGAAGATGCTTTCTTACTTTTGCTTCATTGCATTGAAAACTTTAAAGCGTAATCCGTGAAACACATGTGAGCTTATGTTGATGAATCCCAGGTTAGTGAATGTCCTCGTCTTGAAAATGAGTCTTAAGATTATATGGAAATTCTTTCAACTGTGGAAAGTTCGGTAAAAAAAGCTTATATGTTCCAGGATAGTGTTTGTGCATTTGTTCCGTTTTCTTTTAATTTGTGCTATTGTTTCTGATTCGGTTTGTGTGACGCCCTTTGGGCGTTCTTCACATACAAATAACAAGCTTTTGGTGCGTTCAAGAAAAAATGTTGGATATTACCCCACAATGGTAGTTTTCTAATTGCAAATGAAATATGTACTACTCCCTCCGTTCCATAATATAAAATGTTTTATTTATTTTAATACGGACTACATACGGAGCAATATGAGTGAATGTACACACCATAATACGTATATATACATCCTTATGTAGTCCGTATTGAAATACCTAAAACATCTTATATTATGATACGGGGGGAATACATTCTAATGTATCATACTTGTCGAGCTATTTTGAGATATAGAGTAGCTGTGAGCAAATTGGTTAACAAAAGCAATTATTCATACTAGTCGTTAACCCGTGCATCTGCACGGGCTAGATTAACCTCGAATAGCATACAAATTGCATTCCTATAAGATTTTATTACCTCGATCAGGTATATGATTTAACTTGTTTTTCCACGGTCGAATTTAAGTGCAGATTTACCTGTTATTTTGTATATAATCAATAAGTTCTATTAGTGTTCAACTTTGTATTTCATTTTTAGATTCTTATTGGGACTACACAAAATGCTGCAACCTTTGGCGATGATATTTCTATCTGAATCTTGTTCTAAAAATAGACTTATTTGCCTTTTTTACGATGCCTACGCGCTACACGTACATTCCTGTGAGATCCAAAATGCATAATTGCAGTTCTAAGTATCAGAAGCCCATTAAAATGGTTGACGGAGGTACCATTGATTAAGAGAACTTAGCTTTTTTAAAGAAAACATAGATTGCTTGAGGCTATATGTAATACATTTCCCTCGTGAAATATTATTTTTTAGAATATAGGGGAAAATAGTGGAGTGTGTTTTGAGAGATGGTTGTAATCACCATGCAATAGTTTCCTTGGATTCCATGTAGGAAAAATGTATTTCTCCAATTACGTTAAGATTTGAGGGTGGACTACAACTGAGAAGCTCCAAATATTTTATCACAGCAATTTGTTTTTAATAAATTTCTCAAAGTTTTCTAAATGACATAACACATAAGCGAATGGGTATCTTTAGAAATTCCTTACTGTAGATGCAAGCAAAACATAATCCAAATACATAGGTTGGAATTTAATCCATTCTCTTCAATCTGTGAATTTGTTGATATTTTTAAATAATACGGACCATGCATGAGACATATTACTTCGTCAATACCATGGTGTTTTATGGTTACGAAAGTTCGTTTAAAAAACTAACGGGTGAGCTTTACTCACCTGCTTCTCTGGAGCGTGCACCACCTTGACCTTACATAGAAGTGGGATTTTTGGAGGGCCTATATCACTTAAACCAAAGGAAAGTCATACCTGGAAACAATTCAGGCACATCAACAGAAGAACTGGGTTTTCCATGGAAGATGTACTATTACATGCGCAAACCACAATCAAACAATTTTAGCTATATATGGAAATATGACATGCAGGGAGTTCGGAATGAAACTCGTTTATTTTCAGATCTGGTGTTTCCATGTAGAATATGTTACAGAATGTTATTTCAATAGTTTAGTGGAATTCATATATTTTCTTGATTTATTATCCTATAAAATTAAGAATATCTTACCAAGGTGGAAAGACAAAGTAACATTTGTACTTGAGCAATTGATATATTCGTGATCTACATCTTATAATCAGTTGACATGTCCAAGTTATCTTCATTTTACAGCATGCATCTATATATGTTCTTCTAATCTAATTTATTAGATTTTATAATTATACATATCGTCATAGATACTCCATTTACATGAAACTATGGTAATTTGGAAAAAAAAACTGAATGCTATAAGGGAAACTCTATTTCCCTTGCAGTAATAACCTCTCTCTTAATAAACAGTTTAATTGTTCCGAAGACAACCCACAAAAAGGGTATTTATCAATTGAGTTTTATACTACACACTGTATAGTACACTTGATTATAATAATAGTAGTACCTTGCTTCAACCCAGGCTCATGGCTTCCGCAGTAATGCTACTGCAACTTATGGCAGAACCCTTTGTATGGGTGTGGCGCTGAAAATTTGGAATAGAACACATGTATATTTAGCGGACTACAGAGTTGTAGGAGTCAACTTGAAAAATGAAAATATATAAGAGTATTCTGAAAGAAAAACAAACATTCTTCAGACAACATCTCTGTTATCATCCTTGGGATTACAAATTAATCTGAGTTAGAGTAATCATATATACCCAATACACTACAAATATTATCACACATGCACTTGAGAATAAAAAAACACGGTCAAACACATTACTAATTTGACTGAAGCTGCAAAAGAAAATATCAGAGCAACAGAAAGGATTATTTACTCGGCTATTGAAAAATAAGGATTATAATTAAATTAAAATAAGACATCAAGACTATTGAAACTTTTAGACGTATATTATTATGTAGGGATTAATAGAGTCCCCTCCAGGAATTTAACTTTAGCAAACCTTCTGATTTTTGTTTGCTCTTTGCTCATAAATCATAATGCACGCACACATGGTCAGAACTTGAGCAATGATGAAAACACCACTATCCGGAGTGAATCGATCCGTGAAACCAAGATGGAGATGCTCACGTACATGTCCAAGCTGAAACCAGCGACAGTAGTCTTTTATTTGTCTGGAACGCACCAATCTAGCTAGCTTCTACCGATACCATTGCTTGCAAACAGATGGAACTGAAACTGAAGATTAGATGAGAAGCACCAGAGCATGCATGCGGAGAAGTACTGACTGCTAATTGATGTAACAATAAATAGATCTGGAATCTGTTTAACTTACCGTGCCAAGTCTCTCTGAAGCACCACGAGGCACCGATCTGTTTTTTTTCCTTCAAGGAGACGCATAATCGATCATGAAGAGACCTTCATAGAGTACATCTGATGGATCGGCAAGAGATATCAAGTTACCAGCATCCATGGGTTGAAGCTGTGATGAGTAAGATTGGTGCTCTCAGCGTGGACACACGATCATCGGCGGCGGCGGCTGTTAAGAAGAGAACATATTAGCCTTTTTTCTTGGCAGCTTGCGCGTGGCCTGAATAGCCTTTTTTTTTTGTAGCTTGCACGCGGACGGGAAAACTTTACCGAATCGGTACGGCACTTCATCCAAAGGCTCCTAATACATCTGTGGTATATCCAACGGATTACTTTTTCTTTACCGTGAGAGTTAACGTGAGAGCTCCTACGGTGCCTCCAATTAGTAAATATAAGATTCACACAGACAGAAAACAGGTACCTGTAACATTTTCCAACGATCAAACACACTTTGCATTTCTTTTGTTTACTAACTATACAATAAATTCAGGATCATTTTTCAACTTGCAATAAATAATATAGATTTGAGGCAAATAAAACCTGTTTTTCTTGCGTTCTGCAACACAATTTTTTTTCAACAAATCAAATGCACCTTTATCAACTCTTTCCTACATGAGCCCTTGGTAAATTAACTAAGGGGGACATTTCCTCCCTTCTGCATAAAAACGTGGTCAACGGGGGAATGATCCCTCCCTTGACTTTACGTTGTTAGGTAGGTGAGATGCCCGGTTTATTCGAGTATGCCTCGGCGCAGCTGAGACTCGAACCCGGGCCGGCTAGGCGCGCACTCGCAGCCTCTGCCACTAGGTTAGCACCCAGTTCTCTCCTCCTTCTGCATTACTTACCAACTTTAACCAAACTTACCCATGTACGTTATGCCCGACAGGTTGGATTATCTATGCCCTACATACACCTCAAGCTCCTCACCGACTCCTAAGAATTTTACCAAATTGTACCATTTTTTTATATCCTAGAAAAAGAAATGTTACTTTGTTCCTGATCCTCTATGCATCGACAGCTCCTCACATTCCATGTAAACATACTGTTTAGTATCTCTTCTTTACATATAATCTGGGGAGCTTTACTGGAAAGACACTCATCTTTTCACTTATCAGCTTTACCACTTGCATGCATCTTTAGTAGGACATCTCTTAAGATGGATGTTAAGATCTAGTAATATATGCATCAGTACAAAGTGCAAACCTATGGGCTATCCCCCTAACTAAGTTCCATCCCTCCATGATTGGCCGGCCTAATTACATGCCAAAGCAAACGTAGAGTATCTTGTCCCATCTAAAAACCCTCATTATATAAAAGCCACTGGAATAACAACCCTTTGGTACATATTTCTTCCTTAGTGCGTAAGGAGTAGGCCGATGATAAGCGATGCAGAAACATGTCCTGTCTGCTCTACATGCCATGCCATTTGCAGAGCGTAAGTGGACTTGATAATGCGAAGCTTTTGCTGACTTATCTTAACACAGCATAAGATTCAAGCTCAAAATGATGAGTGAGTCAGGCATTCTCTAGTCTCTTGCTCGTGCTTCGATTTATCATATCTTTGTGCTGAAATATTGTTGAAATATTAGCATATAACAATTCCAGAAAAATCACTAAAGGCCCATGCTGTCATGCGGTCAACTGAAACATTTGCCTTAATGGAAAATGAATATGAGTTGAAACGTCTGTATTAAGTACAATTAAGTACGGGAGTTTTCAGAATTCATTGTGACCGGAAACGTCCGTCTTAAATACTATTAAGTACGAGAGTTTTCAGAATTCATTGCGCTTAATGGAGAATGAATTTGAGCTGAAACGTTTTGTCTTAAGTGCTCTTAAGTACGACCGTTACCAGTCTCTTAATTCTCCCCTTAATTGCGTGTGTTTCCGTTGGTCTTCCGCCTGCGTGTGTATATAAGAGAGGTCGCTCCTCTCTCGGAAATACACAACAGACACCACATCGCATTTGCTCCTCGCATCATCGTTCCTCCCGCTGTTGCTGTCATCGTTGATCCCATCCTGTCCACCACGTACACGGCTGACGGGAGAGCAGGCCTCCGAAACTCCGCCTCTCTAGATCCTGTACGAGAGAGGGGCGATTAGATTTTTGGGGAGCGTCTCCTACGCGACTGCTCGCTCTACTTCATCTGCTTCAACTACATCTGCATCAACTACGTCCGCGCCGCCTTCCTCTTCGTCATGGCCACCGACGCCAACATCGAGAAGGCTGCTGCCAACAAGAGGATCGCCGACGAGGCTAACGCCTCCGCTGCTGCGGCCAACTGGCCTACTGGAGGGTACACGTTTATCCCTCTCCTGATTACTTGCATGTTTGCCGTACTACCTATTTGTGTAGATGTATCTACTATTTGTCTAGTACATGATTTTATCATAGAATTTCAGTATGTCATTAGCACTGCTCACGTCATGATCATGATTTATTATTGGATTAATTTAATCGAACAATTGCCTAAATACTCAGCAATCCAAAAACCTAATATGTGTAGGCAATTTTCGATCCAAGGTTTTGCTGCTGCACTGAAACCAGCCCCGTTTACGGGGACATATTTTAAGCGTTGGCAAACCAAAACCACCTTATGCCTCACTGCGATGAACGTGTTCTGGGTCGCCGGTGTTACTCCCACTGGAACGATTGCTCCTGAACAGGAGAAGGCGTTCAGGAAAGCCACCGTCATCTTTGTTGGAGCCATTCTGAGCGTGATCGAAGATAAGTTGGTTGATGCATATTTACATGTGCGGGTTGCCAAGGACCTGTGGGAGGCGCTCGAATCTAAATTCCGCGCAACGATGCTGGAAGCGAGATGTACACTATAGAGCAGTTCCACGATTATAAGATGGTTGAAAACCGTTCTGTATTGGAACAAGCTCATGAGATACAGGGCATCGCTAAGGAGCTTGAGCTTCTCAAGTGTGTGCTACCGGGCAAATTTGTCGCGGGATGCATAATCGCTAAGCTGCCTAATTCCTGGAGGAACTTCGCTACTACTCTGAAACACCAGAGGCGTGAATTCTCGGTTGAGGATGTCATCGGCCATCTGAGTGTCGAGCAGAACTCGAGAGCAAAGGACTCGCACGGAAAAGGGACCGAGGGAACTTCTGTCGCCAATTTTGTACAGAAGAATTCCAACTTCCACAAGCCCAAGGGGAAACATGGAGTCCAACAGAATACCGACTTCAAGAAGAAGGGCAAGAAGCCCTTCAACAAGGATAAGAAGAAAGGAGCTTGCTTCACATGTGGTTCAGAGGAACATTGGGCTCCCAAGTGCCCAAAGAAGTTCAAGAAACCAGGACAGGACTCCAAGCCTGTCAACATGATTGTGAGCAACAATGAGAATGGTGCATCTGGGTACGGTAATTTGTTTACTGTATTTTCTGTTTATCAGTCTAATGATTGGTAGATTGACACAGGTGCAAATATTCATGTATGTTCTGACATCTCATTGTTTTCTTCTTATTAGGTCACAGGGAACGGATCCGTATTGATGGGGAATGGCGCAAGTGCGTCTGTTCTTGGTGTTGGCACGGTCGATCTGAAGTTTACTTCGGGAAGGATCGTGCAGCTCAAGAACGTGCAGCATGTCCCCGCCATCAAGACAATGAGATTACTCCCTATGAGCAATGGGAGAAGAGAAGGACGACACTTTCATACTTACGTACTTGGGGCTGTTTGGCGAAAGTCAATGTGTCGATCCCCAAAAAGCGTAAGCTTGGACCAAAGACCGTGGATTGTGTTAATTTGGGCTACGCTAAGAATAGCGTCGGCTATAGATTTCTAGTAGTGAAATCTGAGGTACCTGACGTGAAGGTCGGTACAATTATGGAGTCTAAAGATGCTACATTCTTTGAGGATATTTTTCCTATGAGAGATATGCCAAGCACTTCTAGACAGGAATCTGATGAGACTCCTGAACCTGCCATTCCTATGGAATATTATGAACAAACACATCACGAAAATCCTGAGAAGGATGACGAGGAAACCCTTGGTAGGGGCAAGAGACAGAGGACTGCGAAGTCCTTTGGTGATGATTTCCTTGTGTACCTTGTGGATGATACTCCCACTTCTATTTCAGAGGCTTATGCGTCTCCGGATGCTGATTACTGGAAAGAAGCGGTCCGTAGCGAGATGGACTCCATCATGGCTAACGGAACATGGGAAATTACTGAACGTCCCTATGGTTGTAAACCGTTGGGATGTAAGTGGGTGTTCAAGAAGAAGCTTAGGCCCGATGGTACAATTGACAAGTACAAGGCTAGGCTTGTGGCCAAGGGTTATTCCCAGAAAGAAGAGGAAGATTTCTTCGATACTTATTCACCTGTAGCCAGACTAACCACCATACGAGTATTACTCTCTTTGGCGGCCTCGCATGGTCTTCTCGTCCACCAAATGGATGTTAAGACGGCTTTCCTGAACGGAGAGCTAGACGAGGAAATCTACATGCAACAGCCAGATGGCTTTGTATTAGATGGTCAGGAAGGAAAAGTGTGTAAGTTACTGAAATCTTTATATGGCCTGAAACAAGCACCTAAGCAATGGCATGAGAAGTTCAATACAACTTTAACCTCTGCTGGTTTTGTTGTTAATGAAGCTGACAAATGCGTATACTATCGCCATGGTGGGGGCGAAGGAGTTATACTGTGCTTGTATGTTGATGACATACTGATATTTGGGACCAACCTCAAAGTGATTGAGGAGGTTAAGTCATTTTTATCTCAGAACTTTGAGATGAAAGACCTTGGTGTGGCTGATGTTATTTTGAATATCAAGCTACTGAGAGATAATGAAGGTGGGATTACACTGTTGCAATCCCATTATGTTGAGAAGATTTTGAGTCGCTTTGGATATTCAGACTGCAAAATTTCTCCAACACCATATGATCCTAGTGTGCAGATTCGAAAATTCAAGGCACAGCTAAGGATCACTGAGATACTCTCAAATAATTGGTTCACTCATGTACCTAGCGAGCGCTACAAGGCCTGACATCATGTTTGCTGTGTGCAAACTGAGCCGGTTTGTTTCCAATCCGGGTGATGTTCATTGGCGTGCTGTTGAAAGAATTATGCGCTATCTGAAAGGTACTGTGAACTATGGACTTCACTATACCGGAAGCCCATCAGTGCTTGAAGGGTATTGTGATGCGAATTGGATCTCTGATGCTGATGAGATGAAAGCCACAACGGGTTATGTGTTTACCTTGGAGGTGGTGCTGTTTCCTGGAAGTCTTGCAAGCAAACGATCCTGACGAGATCGACAATGGAAGCAGAATTAACAGCATTGGACACATCTGGTGTCGAAGCAGGATGGCTTCGAGATCTGTTGATGGACTTGCCTGTGGTTGAAAAGCCAGTACCGGCTATCCTTATGAACTGTGACAATCAGACAGTGATTACCAAGGTCAAAAGTTCAAAGGACAACATGCAGTCCAACAAACATATAAGAATGAGATTAAAAGCTGTCAGACATTTGAGAAACTCCGGAGTGATAGCGCTGGATTATATCCAGTCGGCTAAGAATCTGGCAGATCCCTTTACTAAAGGGCTATCACGTGTTGTGATAGAAAATGCATCGAGGGAGATAGGGATGAAACCCACATGAGTTGCCATGGTAGTAACCCAACCTATGTGATCGGAGATCCCGTGAAGTAGGACTGGGAAAACAAGCTAGTGGTCAACTGAGGAGAGTAACTTTAGTAACCCACTCCGTTGGAGATGCACTACTCTCGTTAACTGTATGGCAGGTTGACATTTGTCTTAATGTGTTCCAAGGCTTTGTATAAGCAAGATGCTATCCTACAGAGCGATCTTTGGAGGAACACACCTATATGAGCCTGACTGCTGGTCACAGTCTATGAGATTGGGTTGATCTCTAGAAAGTTCATGAATAGGTCAGGAGTGTGACTAATATGCTCCACCCGAGGGGTCAGCCTTCGGCAGCCTAGTACTGGTAAGACGTTTGGCGAAACTACTTTACGCCAAATTGACAATTCAAGGCATAGTCCATTGTCAGTTGTGAAGGAGTGTAGCTATTCGTTCTAGGTGGAGCTCAACCTTAACAGGTCTCCACTGAAAATACTGGTATATCAAAACAGTGTTTGGAACAGAGAACAACATCATGGGTCTTTGGGATCTGGTGGGGGATTGCTGAAATATTGTTGAAATATTAGCATATAACAATTCCAGAAAAATCCCTAAAGGCCCATGCTGTCATGCGGTCAACTGAAACATTTGCCTTAATGGAAAATGAATATGAGTTGAAACGTCTGTATTAAGTACAATTAAGTACGGGAGTTTTCAGAATTCATTGCGAGCTGAAACGTCCGTCTTAAGTACTATTAAGTACGGGAGTTTTCAGAATTCATTGCGCTTAATGGAGAATGAATTTGAGCTGAAACGTTTTGTCTTAAGTGCTCTTAAGTACGGCCGTTACCAGTCTCTTAATTCTCCCCTTAATTGCGTGTGTTTCCGTTGGTCTTTCGCCTGCGTGTGTATATAGAGAGGTCGCTCCTCTCTCGGAAATACACAACAGACACCACATCGCATTTGCTCCTCGCATCGTCGTTCCTCCCGCTGTTGCTGCCATCGCTGATCCCATCCCGTCCACCGCGTACACGGCTGACGGGAGAGCAGGCCTCCGAAACTCCGCCTCTCTAGATCCTGTACGGGAGAGGGGCGATTAGTTTTTGGGGAGCGTCTCCTACGCGACTGCTCGCTCTACTTCATCTGCTTCAACTACATCTGCATCAACTACGTCCGCGCCGCCTTCCTCTTCGTCATGGCCACCGACGCCGACATCGAGAAGGCTGCTGCCGACAAAGGATCGCCGACGAGGCTAACGCCTCCGCTGCTGCGGCCAACTGGCCTACTGGAGGGTACACGTTTATCCCTCTCCTGATTACTTGCATGTTTGCCGTACTAGCTATTTGTGTAGATGTATCTACTATTTGTCTAGTACATGATTTTATCATAGAATTTCAGTATGTCATTAGCACTGCTCACGTCATGATCATGATTTATTATTGGATTAATTTAATCGAACAATTATCTAAATACTCAGCACTTTGTAAATGTAACAGTACAAAAGTTATTTGGACATGAAACTTTCCAAGTAAAAATAAGTCGCCTGTAGATCTGGCACTTCAAATTTCTTGCCTTTTTTTTGTTATCAAAAGTTTGAAAAAACGCTGGCAGAATATTTATTGGAAATCTGTGATCGGAGCTCACTATTTTGTAGAAATAGTTCCAATTAATTGGAAAGAGGTAGATTGGATTGATACCTTGTCAATATCTTGCAGGCAGCAGCTCTTGTACTGGTTTTACAATTGTCTTCTGCCAACTGGCTGAGTTCAGTGCAGAACATCAAGAACCATTGAGGGAACTGCATGTTGTAGTTTGCACCGTTCTGGCATTTTGTGCAGTTATTCCCATTGATTAACACGAACAATTTAAACAAAAGGACAAATAAAGAAGGGAGAAAGGGAAGAAAAAGGCATGACGAAGTGACACTTGTTGGGACAAATTAAAGCATATTTATGAGATGAACCGAGCGATGAGAACCGGAAAGTTGAACACGTTCATCGAGGGACCATCGTACACAAGAAGCATTGCTATTTTTCATTGATGAAGATGCAAGTCATGTTCTTCACTTCTCCTCCGACATCCACGAGGAACAGGTTAACAAGACACCTGAGCCCTTCCCCAACCAAATTATTGCGAGGACACTGTCACGGCAACGAGAAAGAGGCGCGGGTCTGTGCCAGGCAAATGATCGAACACCTGGTGTGCTATGCGGTCTCTGTGGCTGTATCATGCCAGCCACTAGCTAGCTACTCCTCGAAGATGATAACACCTAGTGGACCTAGTGGTTGCAGGCAAGTGATGGAACACCTGAGGTAGTTACTACCTCCGTTTCAATGAATAAGGCGCACGTGCTTTTTAAGACGAACTTTGACCAAAAAATTTGAGTAAAAATTTGTTGATTATATTCTACATAATTAATACCGTTGGATTCATATTGAAAAACACTTTCTAATGATGCTAATTTTATACCAATAATCTTTATATATTTTGAGTAATTCTTGGTCAAAGAAAAAACACGTAAAACGAGGACGCCTTACTTATTGGAACGGAGGGAGTATTAGTTCTTACCTGTTAGCTATAGAAGATAGGATGGATGGATTGACTCTGTCGAATCTAACCAAGATCTTCCAACATTTTCGACTCCTCTTTTTGCTTAAAGGTGATCGCTTTGCAGGTCTCAACTCAGGACAGAGAAACGGCAACGGTTGACTTGTACCTTGAGCAGTGTTGCTCCTAGTCCTAGGTATCTAAATAAACACCAGGGACTCTTGGAACAGTCAAATGTGGTATGGCTCTGAGTCAAGTCAAGGATACTGGATGTCCATGATCAAGAAACACTGGATTTTTTGTAGTTTAGATTTTGCATATCTTGTATCACATAAGTTGGCTACAAAGACCAACCATCCGAATGGAAATAAGATGAAACACTTATGTCTCCATTCACCAAGTCCGCACTTATGCAACATCTGTTGTATTAGAAATTTAGAATGCCGCCCAGTCTACTTGTAGATAGCATGTGCAACCGTTTTCAGACGACTGCATCTAGAATTCATATGCTCCTGCTGATTCTCCGAGAGGAGGAAGAACCATGTCTGAATCCAATACACGGT
Organism: Poa pratensis; assembly: GCA_947311845.1. Lineage (NCBI taxonomy): Eukaryota > Viridiplantae > Streptophyta > Magnoliopsida > Poales > Poaceae > Poa > Poa pratensis. The sequence goes on from CAMZMU010000085.1 coordinate 87,172,084, forward strand.
TCTGTCGATAACCTACAAATAAGTAACATTTTCATTCTTGATAAAAACCACATCATTCATATAATTCCAAATAAGCCAAAGCACATGCACCCTAACGAATATGTGTCTTGTCCTTTTTATCTATTCCAACCAACCAATTTTCAAACAAATTTGTAATAACATTTCTGGTCTTTTTAAAAAAACATATTGGATGCCTCTGCATTCTTAGATCCACGCCAATAAAAACAAACTAGTCATCACATAAGATAAAAGAGTACACGCTAACAAAAACAAATTAGAAGTTTCTACCCCATACACCACTGTCACCACATCACCGGAATACCCTAAACACACAGTCCTATGGTGAAAGTAGAGATGTGTAGCACGCCGAACAGTGTGGTCGTACTACAGTCTCCTCCTTGATGTAGGATGGATGCCCGATCTTCGCAGATTGACGAACGAGTGGACGAACTCACGCAATAACACGAGGAGAAACAGGAAGAACACCAAGAACAGAAACACGATACAAGGACACGTTTCACTCACCGGTCGGTCCAACCGGACCAATAGAATCCGCAAGAGAAAGATCGTCGAGCGCCCGGTAAAATCGTGGGAGGAGAGACCATAGCGGTGAATCTCGCCGGAGAGACGACTACAATAGAATCTAACCAAAAAGGACTAAGCAAAAGGAGAGGACTTGATACAACTCAATAGATAAATCTAAGCAGAGGTTTTAAATCCACAAGGACGATCTTCTCCGTTCTCCACAAGGGGAGGGATGAGCAATAGCTCTCACTATCTCATGTTCTTTCCTATCTCAACTATGAGGAGCGGGGGGGGGGGGGGGGTGTCCTATATATATTCTAGGCTCAAAAGGGTAAGGGGTAAGAGATACATGGCTCGTGGGCCTGATTCTGCGCGCAGGCAGGGAGGTGGCCGGACAGTCCGGCCGGGCCCTAGGCCGGACATGTCCGGGTGGCCGGCCAAATACACTAGCCGGACGCAACGTACGGGGTTGGACCCAAGACCTCCTGGCACTCGACGGACACGGGTCGGGCACTTTGGCCGGACAGCCCGGGTTGCCTGTCCGGCCCCTCTGCTTCTTCTTCATCTTCTTCGGCTTGTCGTTTCGTCCTCCTCTTCCATGTTTCTCCCTTGGATGGTTTGAGTGCTTGGGGTTCCACTCCACCCTCCAATGCATCCGCACACATTGTGATGAATCTAGCAATGCAAAGGGAGCGTAATCAAGTAGTATACCATCCAAGAGGGTAGGAAATGGGTCCGGGTCGAGGAAGGAGTTCACCTTTAAGTTCAATGATGACTTGTTGTATGTTGGAGTACTTGACATGGTGATGGCCATGGTCCGGGCTACATCACTCCTCGTGGCGGCTCGCTCGAATAGCTCGCCTAGGTGTTTCGTCGAAAAACTCATCCTAGTACTGTGACTGTCCCATAACGAGGTTCCTGCTCCTAATGTCGGGTCGTCGTTGCTGTTACCCGTCAACGTCGTTGTGATGCAACCGCTGCAAACATCGATGCCACTGCGTTGCAAGCACCTACCGTCGAAGCTGCAAAGGACTGTAGTCGATGCTGCAAGTACCTTCCATCGGGGCTGCAAGGGGCGTGCGCTGGAGTTGCAAAGGACCATCGTTGATGGTGTAACCTCATAACAGCGCATCAACAAAGCTACGATTGGTGTCTTTCCGGTGGCCCTAGTGCACGATTTGGGTCAAGCCCAGGCACGAGCTAACTAACATGGGGGAAGGGGTACCTACCGGCGACCCCGACGCGGGGGGGGGGGGGGGGGGGGGAGGGGGGCTAGTACCAGTGGCAGAGCTGCGTTATATGATGTCAGGCGACCTCATGAAAAATTTAATGAGCACTATGATAGTAGGATACACCCGTTTAGACCCTATAATTACAACATAATGACCTCATTAGCCCTAGTTTTCACTCGTTTTGGCCAGTTGACAGCACCGCCTATCAATCCTAGCTCTGCCACGGGCTAGAACGACCTCATATAAAGGGGTAGAAAGAGAACGTTTTGCCTTGCTTCATTGGTTAGCCAAAATGTCTTATGAAAGAGAACATATGGATTAGATCAAAAGATGATGTGGGCTCGCCTCCAAGGGCTTACAAGGGTTCATCATGGTGTGGCTTACAACGGTGTTCTGGGATGAACCCGGCAGAGTTCTGGCCGGAGGTAGATGGGGAGCAGATCCTGCCCTGGGGAGATCACCTCTCTCTCTACCCTCCGAACCCTAGTCTAGTCTTCCTTGAGCTCTCTCCTTTTCCTCGGTGTCATGGTCCTCCTTTTATAGGCTAAGGGGATCCGACATGGGCACGCGAGGAGCGTGAGGGGTTTTTGGCGGGAGAACCCTCAGTGGTCTTTGGAGGAGACGTGGCCTCTTCTCCTCCAAGTATCTTCTGGGGGGTGGCGCGGTCGTCCGCCCTTGGGGAAAAGTGGGACGGACAAAGCCTGTCCGCCCCACCAACCACGCTCGTGGCGACGTCACTGGGGAGCGTCCTTCGTCTTGGCGCCCAAGTCTTCTACCAGCTTCCGGCACGAGCTGGCGTTCTTATCCTCTCGGCGGTACGGATGGAGGACCCGGGGGGTGCGCCTGGCCTCCTGCCGGGCGCACGGACCCGTGGGTACTCCGCCTTGTTCTCCGGGTGACGGGTGACCCGGAAGGTCACTTGGCCCTTAGCCGCAGCGTGTCGATGTCGAACTTGTCGGGTTTCCTTGGGGCAGATGGGCTGACCCATCTGCTGGTCTTGACTCCTTGCCTTGTCCATCTTCTTGGTGGGCCCAAGTGGTGGACCCACTTTGGCAGCATCAGGGGAACCCCATGTTCCACTGCTGCGACAGTAGCCCCCGGGCATGGTCCCGGCGGCTCTTGCTTCAGCTGCTGTCGGGGCTATGGCCAAAGAGTTGGCCAAAGTGGGTCCTCGGTGACTTGTCTTGTCTGCTTTGCCGGAGGCTCGCCAGGCTGAAGTAGAGACGAGCCCCCGAGTCTTCTTGGACTTGGTCACGGCGAACGTTGCGGTTCGCCCGGACGGCCAACGTCCATCTTGAACCCAACGGGAGGGAGCGCTTGAAGCGAAACGTCCCCTCGATCCCCGCGCCAGTCGGAGTAATGGGGCCGTGACATGACGCGTGGGATGCCTTATAAGCCACGCCTCGGTGGTACTGTAGCCGTTGCTCTCCCAAATCTCCGAAATCCCAAAATCGTCGCCACCGAAATCTGACTCTTCTTCTTCGCCGAGCGCCGCCCTCCTTCTCCGGCCGCCCGGACTTCTTCCGGGACGTCCACTCCTCTTCCGCTCATGGCACCTAAGCGAGAGAGGGGAATCTGTAGCAGAGAAGGCGGCGATTGAAGCTTCTCGCGCCGCCGCTGCCCCTCCTCCGATGAGGGTGACCCAAGCCGTGTTTTCTCCCAGCACGTACGCGGATGAGAGGAAGATGGGCCACGCCGCCGTGCAGTGGCCTCGGAATTTCGCGGTGGTGAAGAAGTGAGAATCCGTCCGGGAGAAGGTCCTCAGCAGGAAGGTGAAGTGATCACTTTCCACAACTTCTCGGTAATGGGGCTGTTGCCCCCTTTCTCGCCGTTTTTCATTGTCGTCCTGGAGGTGTTTGGACTGCATATGCTTCATCTGCATCCGAAGCGGTGTTGATCTTGGTCTCCTTTGCCTATGTGCATGAGGCATTCGTCGGGGTGACGCCATCGGTGGCCTTGTTCCGCCATTTCTTCGTTCCCCGCCTGGGAAGGTCAAAGTGGATCGCTGGCGGAGTCACCTTTCGCCTCAGGAAGTCGTCGGCGCATCAGTATCCAAGTGTGAAACTTAACCCTGGCTGGGAAGAGTGGAGGCACAATTGGTACTTCATTTCGGTGGGAGATTTCAGCCCCCACCTTCTGACGCCATCATTCCCTGCCGAGCGTCTCGCCAACTCCAAAGATAGAAGCTCCCAAGGTCTGGCCCTCCTCCCAATTATTGAAAGGCTAGCTGAGCTCCGCAATCAAAAGTTGACGTGCACCGCCATTGTGGGTGACTTCATCCGGAGAGGGATCGCCCCGCTGTAGCACAGGTCCCGGCCGCTGTGGAAGGTTCAGCCGAGGATCGGATTCCTCTTGCAGTGGAAGGAATGGTCGAGCAAGATGCTCTTCTTGCTCCCGGGTGTTCCACATCATCTTCCGCCAAAAGTTCTTCCCTCTTTGAAGGCTCAAGTGATGCGGGTGCCTGGGTTCCCGTGCCGGAATGCAATGCGTTCGGGGTCTTTGGCACCGAATTCCTGGATCCTCTTCCCGTTCCTGAGCAGAAAGTTGCACTGGGACGAGGGTCCTCCATAGCTGCCGACTTGCTTCACGGGGACGTTTCCCCGGAGGGACCAGGTCCTCTGACGATGAAGTCGAAGAAGAACTCGCCCCAGATGAGCCTGCCGGGTGCGCAGACTTTGCGCCTCCCCAAGAGGTGAGGGAGGTCCCGGCGAGGGATGAGGGTGCCGCGGTGGAGGCACTCTCGGAGCGGCCATCGCCCTCAGACCCGTTCGAAGGGCCAGAATCGGAAGACGACTCCAAAGCCCTTCCTCCTCCACTCCTAGTTGACGAAGGTGCCGAGGATAGCTTGTCGTTGCCGAACCTTTCCGATGCCTTGGCGGAGAGAAGCTGGAGCGTCCCCAGGGACAAGCGGACTCGAGGGTAAGTCAGAGTCCTTTTGATCCCAAGTTGTGAACCTTTGCTTGATGTTCTAGTGACGTGATGCCTTGCTCTTCTCGCAGGTCTCCGGAACCCGAAAGTTCCAGGAAGTGCCGCCGGGTCGAAAATGACGTCGAAGCGGGAGAAACCACGGAAAGCTCCGCTATGATCGTGGAGGAGCCCCCGGCTCCTGCCGGGATCCTTCTCGACGCTCCACCTTCGCAGCATGTCGCCCAGGAGTCGGCGGTGATGGTGGTGTGGACACCCCTTCCCTGGGTTCGAGAACCAACCCACCCGTCGGGAGTGCCGGCGGTTTCCTTGTTGTCTCCAGGTAAGTTCTTTCGAAGTTCTGGCCGTTGTCTTTCCGTGGCCGTGGCCCTTGAAAACTTACTTGCCGTTACTGGTGCAGATCCTGAGCCGGCGGAATCTCCCGGGAGCAGGCTTGACGTGGACCCCCCGGAATCCGCCAAGAGCGCGGAACTGAAACTGGTCAGTCCTCGCGTGGCGTCGTTGTGACAAAGCCCGCGGGTACTTCCCTCCTCGTGAGGGAATGGACACGAGCGGCTGGCTTCTCGAAGGCATTCTGTAGTGCCGAAGAGTTCCTTGCCTTTGCTCGCAACGAGATCGAGAAGCACACGGTGGTTGTCCCTGATCACGGGGAGAGCTCGCATGCTCAAGAGATGAGGCTGGCTGCAGACGAGGAGATGCTCAATGCTCGTGAGCTTAGGATAGCTCGTCAAGAGGAAGAGCTGCAGCAGCGTCTTCACGGCCTCGAAGAGCAGGAACAAGCCCATCTAGAAGCCTTGGAGAAGTTTCAACTGAGAGCGTACCAAGATGAGGACCACGTGGAACAGGGGATGGAGAACGCGGCGGGGTGGACCCGCCAGGAAGTTGAGCTGGAGAACGCAGAGGCCTTACGGGCCAAGGACGAGATCATCAACTCCCAGGATAGGTGTCTCAGGAGATTAGCTGGGGATCTTGAATACGAGCGAAAGCGTCTCAGGCAAGCGAGCCTGGACTTCCAGAGAGCCCGTGACGAGAAGGATGAGCTGAGGCGGCAGGTAGAATCCAGCGTCAACACCGTTGCTGTACAACGGGAGGCCTTCGCTCGTGCCGAGGAAGCCGCGCTTGCTGGTCGCGCTGAGTTGGAGAAGCAGATCCAACGCTTGAAGGAGGCGTTGGCATTCAGGGATGAAGCCGCCACTCGGATGAGCGTCACCCGGAAAGCTGAGGCTCAGGAACTGGCCACCGGCCGCAAAGCGATGGATGCGTCCAAGTCACAAGCGCAAATTGCCTGGGACCAGAACGAGAAGATGTCCAACCAGCTCAAAACGGTGCAGGCTGAGCTGGCGGAGGCCCAGGCGGCTCTTGAGAAGGAGAGGCATCAGCTCAGCCTTCATCAGCGTGAGGATTACAACATCTTGCTCGAGATGTACACATGGTCTTCGAAGATTGTGAAGGAGTTCACAGATCTGGGGGTGTCTTCTCCACCCACCCTCAAGGCTGATCATTCTCGCACCTTTGCGCACTATCCCGCGTTCCTGGAGTACGTGGCGACGCTTGTTGGCGTCATCCGGGAGCGAACGAGCAGAGCCCTCACCAGCAGGAGAGCAGGCGATCACCCGAGTTGTCACGGCTCTCCATCAGCGACACCTGCAGCTTTCGCTGTTGTCCGAGCTGGAGAGACTGGAACCCGAGATGCCATCTCCTCCAAACGCTGCCTGCCAGGTGGACGAGATCATGGGGCGCCTTTCCCGTGAGGACGACTCGTGAGCCTGCGAGGTCCTGAAAAGGACAGGACAATACCAAAAACCATAAACCATGCTTTTGCAACTGTATCGCCGAAAGGCTTATGAACTTGTACTTTGAATGTAAATAACCTTTTCCCAAATTACATGAGTTTTATTGCACTCGTGGGGGCTTAATGCTCTCGGGAAGGATCCAAGGGCACGAGCGCTAACCAGCCGTGAGCAAACAGACTGATCTGAAGTGCTGACACGGGGCGCACCCCCCCCCCCCCCCCCCAAGGACCCACCGCTCCTGACCGCACAGACCTCAGCCCACGAATCCACTGCTAGAGGGAAACTAACAGTGTTATCGCGAAGGCGCTGCCCCAAGATAACGCCCGCTTTCGTCTTAGCCAAAGTGCATAAAACTGACGCAACCAGGAAAAGGCCCGCGCGAGCGCGTTTATACTTAGCTTCAATTGGCTTCTTTTGGCGCATTTCGGCAATTACTTCGTCGCGCTGCCGCCGTAGCGGGTCTTCTATGCCGTTTTTCAGACATAATTCTGCTCTGTCCAGCAATTCTTGGCGGGAACAGGGCTTCCCTGCCGAAATACCCAATTGTCCAGCAAACCCTTGCGGGGAACGATCCTTGCATGCCATCTGAAGGCACAACTGGATGGCTGGCGCCGGTCCGGAGACCCCGGAGGCCACCCTTCTGGTGATCCGGCAACTGACTGGCGTGATGGCAATGCCGGTCCGGAGACCCTTGTGCTGCGAAACCCGGAGGCCACCCGTCAGGTGACCCAGCGACTGGCTAGCGTAGTGTCGACGCCGGGCCGGAGATCCTGGTGTTGCTCATTCCTGAGGCCCGGAGGCTAGCCACCTTGCGATCTAGTACTTCTGGGGAGGTCCACTTGGTCCCGGGTGTATCGTCACGATATGACCCGGGAGGTCCCATTCTCCTCCAGCGGGATTGCTGCAGACGAAAGTTTGGTCCCAGCTGGTGGCAGTTAATCTTTGACAGTCTTGAGTCCGTTGGGTCGAGCAAGAATCTTCAGGCCCTCTGTTTGAGTAGAGGCATTAGCGAAAGTTCTAAAAGACTTCCCTTTCTGCGGTGCTCCTGGATTGGCTTTGGATCTCTTTGGCTTCATGGTGAGGGGACAATCTCGGCAGATATGCCCTGGTTCACCGCAGGTATAACACTCCCCATTCTTCTGGCGCTTCTGATAGTCGTTGAATTGGCGACAATTCTCAAGGCTGTGCCTGTTAGATCTATGATACATGCACCATACCACGGGCTGGCCATCTTTGCCCAAAGGGATTTTGATCTCTTGTGGCACATAGATAAGGGGATCCTCTAGGAGAGGTTTGCCTTCTGTCTTGGCTTGGGTCTTCGTCCTTCGGAGGCTGCTCTGCAGGTGGTATGTCAGGGAAGAGTTCCTCCCTTACCTCATGCGTCCACGAGGAGGGTGGTACGTCAATGCTCGGAGCATTTTCCCGAGGCCTTTCCTCACTGATCAAAGGATTGATGTACGCGCTGGGCGCACGAACTGTATCCCAAAATCCTGATCTTTGGTGGCAGGTGTCAACGAAGACTCTTCCAAGACGAACCCGAGCCCTGGATATCGCACACATTCCATGGTTGCCTTGGCCGTTCTCTTTCTTGCCATCTTGACAGGAGCATGTACCGTCTTCTTTGCTCGACGAGAACCTTGCTAAGAAGAAATCTTTGAAGGAGATCTTGAAGAGGATGTAAAGCTCGACGCAGATCTTGTCCCGGACGAAGTGCCTGACGCAGAACTTGACGACGAACTTGAGGTTGACGAAGACGAATCCAGCGCTTGCGCCCCCTACCTGGCGCGCCAGATTTCGGGTCTCGGATCACGGACACCGGGAGTAAAGGATACCCCCTTTTTAGGTTCGGCACGGGGCGCGAAGGAGGCTGGGAGACGCCTTACCCGGGAGTAAGACCGCCGAGTTCTTTGTCGGGACAAGCAAGCAAACAACACAGAGACACACGGAGTTTACCCAGGTTCAGGCCGCCCGGAGGCTAAAAGCACTACTCCTGCATGTCTGGATTGAAGTGTTCATCATGGTGTGGCTTACAAGGGTGTTCTGGGATGAACCCGGCAAAGTTCCGGCCGGAGGTAGATGGGGAGCAGATCCTGCCCTGGGGAGATCACCTCTCTCTCTACCCTCCGAACCCTAGTCTAGTCTTGCTTGAGCTCTCTCCTTTTTCCTCGGTGCCATGGTCCTCGTTTTATAGGCTAAGGGGATCCGACATGGGCACGTGAGGAGCGTGAGGGGTTTTTGGCGGGAGAACCCCTCGGTGGTCTTTGGAGGAGACGTGGCCTCTTCTCCTCCAAGTATCTTCTGGTGGGTGGCGCGGTCGTCTGCCCTTGGAGAAAAGTGGGACAGACAAAGCCTGTCTGCCCCACCAACCACGCTCGTGGCGACGTCACCGGGACGCGTCCTTCGTCTTGCGCCCAAGTCTTCTACCAGATTCCGGCACGAGCTGGCGTTCTTATCCTCTCGGCGGTACGGATGGAGGACCCGGGGGTACGCCTGGCCTCCTGCCGGGCGCACGGACCCGTGGGTACTCCGGCTTGTTCTCCGGGCGACGGGTGACCCCGGAAGGTCACCTGGTTCTTAACCGCAGCGTGTCGATGTCGAACTTGTCGGGTTTCCTTGGGACAGATGGACTGACCCATCTGCTGGTCTTGACTCCTTGCCTTGTCCATCTTCTTGGTGGGCCCAAGTGGTGGACCCACTTTGGCAACATCAGGAGAACCTCATGTTCCACTGATGCGACAGTGTTGTTGGACTTGACAAGTGTCCACAAATGGAGTTTTATATACCTTCTTATAAGAACCGGTCGCGAGCTAATGCAGATATCGGTCCTTTGCACACACTGACCATGGTATCATTCACATTATTATTAGCATACGAAAAAAAGCATCGAAATGTGTGCTTCTAAAACACACACGGAGAGATAACAAGAGCCCCTGCCCCTTACTTTCTGGCACAATTTTGTTTTTAAATAATAATTCATTTTCCTTTTCCGTTGTCCTTACGACAAGAACGTTTGCCCCCTCTCCCTCTCTATCTCCGATCCCCTCCGGCGCCGGCGCGCCGCTCACAGCTCAAAGCACCGCGTCTGTCTTCATCTGCCATCGCTCCGCTCCGCTGGCGCCGCTCATGGCTTCTTCCACGGCCTCCGCCGCCGCCACGGTCTCCTACCTCTCACCGCCGCCCTTGGCTGCCGCGAGGCCAGTTCCCCAAGGCCGCCTCCTCTTCCGCGGCTCCCCGCCGGCTCCAGCTCCCTACGGCTCAACTCCGCACGAAGCCCTGGGCTCTCGCCGGTGCCTAGAGCTGCCAAGGTCTCCCTGTTTTTCCTTGCATTAAGGACTTGCACAACTTACGTATCTGTCACAGCTATCTTACCGGTTGATTCTTGATGTGAATTCCAGGTTGTGGCGGCAGAGAATGCTGATCCCCTAAATGTCATGATAGCGGGTGCTCCGGCGTCCGGGAAGGGCACACAGTGTGAGCTCATCAAGGCTAAAGTAAGTTACTTGTGAATTGGGATTCAGCCTTGTACATGATTCACTTTCTTTTATGATGTGCTATGTGAATTGGAATCTAGCCTTGTGCTCTTATGTCATACTATGTATGACTATGTAATTAGACTTGTGAATTAACAACATTGCGGTAAAACTCATTAAGAGTTTTCCAAGTATTTGTCTGAGAATCATGGGCTAGATTTCCTTATTGTGTCAAGTAACTGGCACTGTAATTTGCAGTATGGTCTGGTGCACATTTCAGCTGGAGATCTCTTAAGGGCGGAAATTGCCACTGGCACTGAGAATGGGAAGCGGGCCAAGGAGTTCATGGAGAAGGGACAGCTGGTTCCCGACGAGATTGTTGTTAATGTGGGTATCTTTTCTTTGCATTTCCATTCATGTGGTTCAAGTTAGTAAGTGCTAATAGTGAGAAACATTTTTGGGTCATCGTCAGATGGTGAAAGAACGTCTTCTTCAAGCAGATGCTCAGGAAAAGGGTTGGCTTTTGGATGGCTACCCAAGAAGTTATTCGCAGGCAATGGCACTGGAAACTCTTGGAATCCGGCCTGACATTTTCATTCTGTTGGATGTAAGTGCCCAAGCCCAACTATGTCAAACTGTTGGCATGTGATGCAAATTATGGAACATACTTCACCTCGTTGCTGTATGGTACCAGACTACCAGTAGTATCAACTATATTTCTTTGAAGTTTGAACACTGTTCCTAGACCTTGAATTTCTTATATAAAAAATGGAGATAAATATATTTACGTTCTTTGGTAGTTACATAATAAATTTAAAACTCCATCCTTTTCAGAATAATTAAAAATATATTTCAAATCAAGCATTTTCAGTAATTACTTTGCCAAGTGCTGACACTATAATGTATGGCAATACACCTTTGATGTGTTTGCCATGCTTTCTCTACCGCGTTGAAACTGGCTGCAGTTTAGTAAGTACATTCTGAAATGGAGGGCCTAAGTATTAGCACACCTTGTTTGAGAGGAGTATTAGCTCATCTGTCGCCAATGTAGGTTCCAGATGAACTTCTTGTTGAAAGGGTGGTTGGCAGACGGCTGGATCCTGTAACTGGGAAAATATACCATCTTAAGTATTCTCCGCCAGAGAATGAAGAAATTGCATCCAGGCTTACACAAAGATTTGATGATACAGAAGAAAAGGTATGTGTTTTTGCATATTATTAAGTAAAAAGATAAATGGCAAACATAGGTGTGCATTTATTATTGGACGAAGTGCATAGTTGTTATTAGAGATTAGAGATGCTGCACATAGCGTTTCTACAACACATTGTTTTTTGTCTGCTACTAATTTAGACTAGCTTGACATACTTATTATGCCCATGTGGACCACCCGTTCATGTATGGTAGTTGTATGTTTATAGCGTGCAAGACGTTGCACTGATCACTGATGTTCCAGGGTATTTTGAATTTTTGATCTGATGGTGTGCTGTGATTCTTGTGATCGTGGAGATTAATTCTGAATTCTGGTGGACTGGTGGTAGAATTTCTGATATGTAGCATGCCAGTTCTTGAACAGTGCTCTTGTTTTGGATTATTCTTTCCCAATCTGACATTTGACTGACCGCTTATCTATTTATGTGGATTGTGATAATCAAAGATCATAGTGTTATCAGTATCTGATTTTCACGGTGTGTGCTTCTTTTCTTTTACAGGTTAAGCTGAGATTGCAGACTCACTATCAGAATATCGAGTCCTTGGTCTCGATATATGAAGCTCTTATAGTCAATGTAAGCAATCTATCTCTTTCGAACTGAGAACTCTCTGCCTTATTCGTCAGCTTGAGGCTGATAAATGCTGTTCTAGTTTATGTTGTCTATATTCCTTCGAGTTATCTTATCAGATCAATCTAAAGTCATAAAAAAACTATATTTATCAAATATCCTGAACATATTTTTTTCTTCTACTTAAATGGAGTATCTCTTATTACTATTAATTTATTTGTTCTACCTTTTGCTGTCGAAGTTATCCTCTGCTACACCTTCAACTAAACTTTTTTTACCTTTATTTTCTATAAGCTGGTACTACGGTCGCAACTTCTACTCATGTAAAATGGAGAGTAACAAATTAAAAAAATCATTGAGTAAACATGCAGAATCATACTGTATCTACATGCACCTTTCAACATCTCGTTCAATGTCCATGTGATTTAGGTAAAAGGAGATACCACTGTGGAGGATGTGTTTGGTGAGATTGACAGGCTGCTATCTTCCAGCCTCGATAAGAAAACAGAAATGGTGGCTAGCTCATGAGCAGAGGAAGGCTGTGCAAATTGGACATGCCGTTGAAGTATGATTTTGTTTTTCAAGACAAATGCAAGTGACAAAGCATTGGTAGGATGATTGTTTGAAACCCATCAGAGGAATGCATTGATTTTATACAGCCCAGATGGAAGAGTTGCCTTGAGTTTGCAGTGTACATTTGTGTTGCACGGCTTTAGTTCCTGTTTTCGTATTCTAATCTGGAGTGTGTCGGATGTTTCATGTTCTGGCTGGGAATTTTTTGTGATGATTTTTTAACAGTATAAAGTGGAAATTTGGCTGTAGAACTATATAAGAAAGTGTATGCCCCACATTTACAGTATGACAGAAAGAAGAACAAGTTGATAGACATCTCCATGTAAATTTTAACCGTCTTTTAAGCCACAACTTTTGGCGTCCAACACAAACAAGAAGTTAGAACATGCTGCAAGACAGACCAAGTTCATGGAATCCGTTTGTCACAACCTATACTTATTTGTTTGATCCATGTTTCGAACCACATGATCATCTGATCAGCACTACATGATTTCAACTACAGCTCGGCCAATGATCTTGCCCTCGTTGAGATCGTCGTAGGCGCTGTTTGCCTCCTCAAATTTGCATTTCCTTGATATGGCGTTCTGGAGATTGAAGGCGCCGCTCTCAGCGAGCTTGACTATCTGAGGAAGATCTTGCCTGGCTCTTGCCCCATACGAGCCAATGATCTTGACCTGGTTCCAAAGAATAATGTTAGCAACCAAGACTGTAACGCGACGCAAGCAGGGCAGTCCAGTCAAATGGTGCATTCGACAATAGATGCGAGATAATGGATACAATGGTAGTTTCAAAATTGCCAAATGCTGCAGTTAATTTATAAGATCAAGATAACATTAGATTCAAGCAGAAAAGTGGCTGCACCAAGATTATGAGTAAACTAAGGAGCGGAATTGCCACAAGCGTTAACAAGGTAAATTAACATATCAGCAGGAACTAGCTTAACGTCTAGATTCATGAACCGCACTTTGTTGGGGCTAGATAATGGATGCAAAATGTTGTAGTTGATTTGTAATCAAGATAACATTAGATTCAAGCAGAAAAGATGGCTGCGCCAAGACTATACAAGTAAACGAGGAACGAAACTGTTACAAGTGCCAAAAAAGTAAATTAACATATCAGCAGGAACTAGCTTAACGTCTGGATTAATGAAGTAACCATACTTTGTTGGGGTTAGATTGTGTACCTGTCGGCGAACAAGACGGGTTATATCCACCTCGCCTACTACGTTTGTTGCAGCAAGGCCAATCATTACAGCTTTGCCTCCGTCTCGTACACTTTGGGTGCACTGGGCAAACGTCAATGCCTTGCCAAGTGCCTCCACAGCCACATCCACACCCCTCCCACCAGTAATTTCCTGTGAACAATGAGTTATTCACATCTGAATGGGAACACCAGCTAAGAATGAAGATGCACATGTGGACACAGCCCATGATCAGGATGAGATATCGAGAAACACTGCCTCAACAAACTGTATTGTATTTTAAAACTTCAGTCGTTATGGGGCTAAATCACAAATTTGGTTTAATACCTTGATCTTTTCAACGGCGTCTTCTTTAGTTGCGTTTACAGTGTGGGTTGCTCCAAGTGTTCTAGCATTCTGGAGTTTCTCATCAAGAACATCCACCGCAATGATTTCAGAAGCTCCAAAGGCTTTCGCTATCTGTAAGCAGCTGCAAGGTTGGTGTTATGAGGACACACTAACATAAGCTACTAAGTGATAAGGAATTTAGCCATTTCTTCAAACGGTGATGGATGGAAAAAATTCTTATATTGGCTAACCTTGATCCAACCCCTCCAACCCCAATCACTGCTACTGAATCACCAGCACGCATTTCAGCAGCATGCCTCAAAGCGCCATATGCAGTGAAGACAGCACATCCTAGAATCGCTGACTCTGCGTACGGCAACGAGCTAGGAAGAACTGCTAGTGCATTGGCTGGCACAACACAGTATTCCGCAAGCCCGCCCATGCTGTACATGTACACTGGTTTTCCTGGAAGCATTTCAATCATACAAGCAACATTACAAAATTACATTGCACCACTAGCGACAGATTATGCAAAGGAATATTCTCAAATTACCACTGTTGCGTAGAAACAGTCGGGTTTCACCATCGTATAGTGTTCCTTTAGCACGATTATACGCGAAGAAAGATTCACAGAGGTCTTCCTGGCCCTATTTAAATCAATGTACACGGATGATGCAATCAAGAAACAAAGCAGCACTTTTGTGAAGGATGGTGTGATCCAGTGAGGGTGGTACCTTAACACAGTAAAAGCAATTCCCGCAGGGCATTATGAAGGCGCCAACGACATGACTGCCAACTGGGAACCTGTTAATTTAGGAACGACAGGTCAATTCCAGAAACACCACCATCAGAAAGCCAACAGATTGGTGAATAAACCAACATCCATCCGTGGGTATATAACCTATTGACGATCTCAGTAGGCGTGTGCGCGCCATGGTCGACGACCTCCCCGGTGATCTCATGGCCAACGACGCAAGGACTCGAGAAAGGGAGTTCACCTTTCATGACATGGAGATCAGAGTGGCAAACTCCACAAGCTGCAAATCGAGGGAGCCCATGTCAGATCAAAACCTCCATGGAGCTGCGGGATCCTCATAATTTGGGCATTTGACTTTGATAGTCCACCCCAATCCACAAACAAATTGATGGATTGTTGTGCATTAGCATGTCACTCCACTAGCATTTCCACTTGGATTTTGGGCATCTTGATTTAAATTAACAAGCAACGGAAATGATCAATCTATTGGGAAAGGGGCGGAGAGGATGGGGCGGGACCTTTGGTCTTGACGAGGACCTCGCCGGCCTTGGGGCGCGGCATGCGGAACTCCTCCATGGTGAGCGGCCGGCCGGGCTCCCAGAACACCGCCCCGTGCATGAAGCTCGGCCCGCCGGACACGTGGTACCCCGCGGCGGATTCCGGGGCCGCCGAGAAGGACCGCCGGAGGGCGCCGCCGATCCGGCTGATAGCGCGCCGGGAAGCGGTGGAGATGGACATGGTGTGTGCAAGGTGGAGATGATCCACTGCTGACTCAGCTGCTCTACTCTACTCCTTGCTGTCTTGCTGATCTACTGACTCTGGAGTCTGGACCTCTTTAAATACTACTAGTAGTAGTTTTAAAAATACAAAAAAAAAGTTGATTTAAATATGGCTGTTACGCCGTCCAACCAAAGAGAAAGAGGATCGGTCTGAACCCTTTGTTTCTGCACATGTAAAGAACAATGCCAGCAAGAAATCAATAAGCAAGTGGTGCCTAGTTTATTCTTGGAGATAAACATCGGAGAACAAAACAGCAATAGATAACATAGCAGTCGTTTTCACCAGTATACAAACACAGAGGCTGCTAAGTAACTCGACGACAAAAGTGCTTTGCTTCAAACTACTGGATGTGCAATTTATTAATAATGAATCTGATTCAACACGAGTTCTGAATATACAAACATACACCTTCTCATCCTTCGTTTACAGCCGGAACCCGTGTGTGCATTCTCCCTCCAGGAGTGATTATTCACTTCCCCCAACAAAAAAATGGACCTTCTTTTTGTACAGTAAGCGCATTTATATACACGAAACGAACAAATCGTGACATGTTCTAGCAACCTGTACAATCTCTTCTCTTGGCGGAAAACCAAGCTACTGCACGGCGACGACGCGAAGCTTCTCGTCCCCGATGATCCACCTCGTCAGCTGGCTTGGGTCCTCCGCCAAGGCACCGCACGACGGGATGATGCTCAGGTCTGAGCCTATTATCTGGTAGTCGTCAAGCGCGGCTTTCATTTCTGCTTCCACCCGCGCGTCGTCCGTGATGGCGATGTCCACGCTAAGAGCCTCCGCGTAATGGCGCTCTTTCTCGGGGTCATGCTCGAAAGGGTCCATGACTGGCCCCTGCAATACAATGCAAACAAGTAGATAAGAGGTGAGCTTTGCATAAACACCACCAAGATGAGATTTTAGAAACTGCCACGACGGTCTAAAATCCAGAGAGTTCGCCGACCTGGCATAGTTCGGAGTAATGTTTATAAGCCCCGCTGTTCTCATCTTGGTCGTATATCAGCGTTCCACCGTACCAGCCAGTCTCTACATCTGCTGTTGTGAATGCTAGATACCTGCACAATTAAAGAGTTAAAAACTTCAAATATTTTCATGGTAGACATGATAGATATCAGAACCACCGAAAAAAACATATACATCTGCATTATCATGCTACCACCTTCTGAAATTGTCCTCCTCGCATAAATCTGCTGCTGAGGAAAGCCAGTTCAGTTCCCCACATATAGAGACATTCGCGTCATCTCTGTTTCCCTCGTTCACATTTTCCACTGCAGTAACTTTTGTTGTTGGAGCTGTCTCTGCATGTTTTCTTTGACCAAACAACCAGTTTGGGGTTTTAAGTTGTATCTCACTGAATCGTAAAAACAAACTGTAAGTGCATCATCCAGAAAGTATATTCAGCCAAGAACTATTGAGGTAAAGAATATTTACGCTGCATCTGGTGCCATTTCAGATGTTCCAACGCCACCACTCGACTTTAGATCAGCATCACGGTGAAGCCTCACATCCCTTATTGAACTACATGTCCTTTCAATAAGTTTGTCAAATGAAGTAAGCTTCATCCTTGAGAAGTCCTCTTTGCATGCTGGCACAGGGCTCAATGTGGATCTAGGGCTCATGGCATCTCCAGAACCCCCGGACACATTATTTCCAGGTGCAGAACTGTGAATTAACATGAATAACGCACATTTTATTGCAGAAAACTACACAACACACCAAGTGCCACACCTTGTCATGTTAAGGAAGTAAAACTGCACTAGTGTAACAACCTGAAGTGCAGAACGAGAACTCCGTTTACCTCAAATGGTAGCTATCATCACCAGCTGTTGTCACGTGGAGATAGTAATCAGTATCCAGCTCCCAGAGAGCTGGCTTTCCTTCTTGAGGTTGGAAATAACCCAGAAATCTGGTAATATCACAGAACAAAATATTAGTTCAGGTACCCAAATTCCACTTACCAGCAGTAAACAGCTTGAAGAGCTCCATTAACTATCTTGTCTGGTGAAGATTTTCTGGATGATAAACTCACATGAGAGACTTACAAATTTATAGCATCCTGTTTCTCACCATCAGTGTAGGCATTGCTGTAGTATCGTTTAATTGATTTTAGAAACTCCCTAGACTGAGTAGTAGCCTTCCACTTCCCTTGCCTCTCAGTCAAAACCTGAGAAAAACAAGCACACAGTTTATGTTCACTGGAAAATTAGGTGCATAACGAAATTAGGGAAGAGCGCCAAGTTACTGGCGAGAGCAACAACAATGCCATCACAAATATTATATGCAAATAGATACAGAAGACAACCAGGTTAAACCTCATTTTCTATCCACGCAAACTAAGAAGACAGCAAGAGGCGAAAATATACTGACCGTATTATGTGCTGCAGAGCCTCCATACTGATGAGCAAGTGCATCACCCATGCGCTGGTACATTTCCATTAAAGCTGAAGCAATACTGCTATCTGGGTGGATTTTTGAAACATCTGTCAGTCCCATTGCATGAAGCTGCCTCCCCAAAGCAGCAAGGCCATAAGCATACTGGGCGACATTTGTGCGATCCAGGCAGTCTATGCAATTTGTACGAAGAACTCCAGTTTGATAACAAGGAGCATCACCCAGGGGCTCCTGTTTGCTATCATTTTTTCTCATATTCTGAGAAGTTGTAGAACCAAGCGCATCAGCACTACTAGAAAGCCTTGGAAGGTCTCCAGAACTAGCTCTTGTATCAATGGAGCCATCCCTGTGAAAGGAAATTGGGAAATAGTGTCATTTTGCAGTTAGGATATGTTTCCTCTTCGAAACAGAGTAGATTCCACCTCAGACACTCAACCCTTATTCATAACTTCGACAGAACGATACGGCTGTGGTCCGTGATTTTTCCCATAAACAGATTTTTCACTCATTGGCTGAATGCAATTGGCCAGTGATTGTACTTGTTTTCTAGATAAACTGGATCCGATAATATATCACTTCTTATTTTGCATTGGTCAAGTCTATGCTTAAGCGTTCACGGGGTTAATACACCGGTCTGTTACTGCTGACGAATTGATATATATGTATATTAGTTTAGTTGCTTTACACGAAATTGTATACTGCTGATGAACTGATATATGTACCTTGCAGTGCTAGTTCGACTAAGCTGGATTGACCTTCTTTTTTGAACTTTTGCCTTTCCACTGTAGTAAAATCCAGTAAGGTCCAGTGCTTCACTCGCTACACCTCCTAAAACACCCAGTACATTTGCAGATTTGCTGACATAACAGATAGATAAACATTAGCACATTAACAGACACAACTCATGCAGATTTGAACTTGTCATTTATCAAGAATCAATATAAAACCTTTTCGCAAATTTATGAAAATCCCAGTGGATGAATCTCAGTTTCCTCTCTTCTGGCACATTTTGATTAAGATATTCAACTGCCTTAGAAAATTCACGCCTCAGCATCATCTCTCGTGGCCTTTTTTCAACAGTCTACATAGACAGCAGAAAACATAATGGGTCATATACTAAGGAACAAAGGTAATGATTAGCTGTACAAACAAGTAAAAGTGGGCTAGCAATTCTGTACCACCACAATTGAACATGCCTAAGTAAAACTGCACAAGTTGGAACTTGGAAGAACTAAGAGGAAATATGATCTATTTTTATGAAGTTGAGTTTTGACTTCATGTGACATATTAAGTTGTACTTGGAAGCATAAATAATCAAGTGCAACCAAGAATCCACAATAAATCCTGAGGGTGCGACTTTAGCAATTAACCTTATGCGTAACTCAGTTAGTTGAGCTACAGAATCTGAGGTCAAACCTTAAATACCAAATCTACAAGCTAGATAAAGATTTGGACATCCATTGAGGTCATGACCTTTTCTCAGTATCATGCACATGAATCATAAGTTTCATCTCAAAGTTAAAGGGAACGGCAGCAGAATCATCATTAACAACAGATAAAGACAAATCACCTAGAATCAAGTAGCAAGCACATACCTTTATTAAATTAAGTATTATGATAGGTTGTCCGTATCGCTTAGCGAGATCCTCAAAGTGTAACTTGGTTGCTTCATAAGTAGGATCATACCTCTGCACTGCACCAGAATCCAAAGGTGAGAATGCATAGAAACTTATGCATTTCAAGCTTTTAGATGAATGTCCAGATAAGAAATTCTCATAAATGAAAATTCCCCAATCAAACTATATAAATTAATTTCAGCTGTGAGATTATGAGGTAATTCGTTAGAATTGTTTTTACCAAAAATATCAGGCTTAGGACTAAGCCGGCCAGCCTCTTGTGACCAAAAAAGAGGAATCGATCCTCGCATCTGTACTACTGCGCTCATTCTCCCCTTCCAGGAACCAGCTTCCTCTTCAAATACTATTTGCTCTGTTTCGACATCATTAGCAACTTTCCCATGGTCATTCACACCTCTTTTTAAATACCTACATATACCACGTGGGAGGTAGTAAGTTTTCGATTATCAAAATGACAATTCACTACCAGAGCATAGACAACATTTTTGTAGCCCTCAGTTGGCAAAGCAGAGAAATAAATAGCATATGACCATCAAATATTGATTTGAGAAGTAAAGCCTAAACACCAAGTTACCCAACACAAGAATTTGCACATGCACATGCACATGCATGGGATAAATCAACAGAATCGAATGAACCCAGGGTGATAGGATGTAAGCATGAAAAAAATGAACTCGACTTAAATAATGTGAAAGAACATCCAAAAATTATTGCAGATGAAACCTACCGTGTCCCAGCAAAATGTCGAGATCTTCTAGAAATGAGGATAACATTTAGGTCCCTGCCAAAAATTGACAGCTTGACCTGAAAAAAAGATTATGTTAGTTCTTGTAATATGGAAAGTTTATAAAGCAATAGCCGTAAGTCGTAACACATCTACTTGAGCATCAGCTGCCAGTTGGGAATTACTGTTCCAGATAAGCTGAACAAGAAGCTAATTTACAGTAGCAGTGGCCATCAAGCAAGCAACAAATCATAATTTCCAAAGCCTAGTTCTGTAGTTCACGTAATAATAGATTCATTCAGTAAGGAGCACAGAGATGTCAACTACAAAGCCCTTGTCCAACATTGCAAGTCATTGCAACAAACTTTCTCAACTTATTTTCTATGATGGGAACAGAATATTCAAATTGAAATTATAGTAACTTCTAGGACACAATTGTTTCAGATTTCTACTCTGTAAATGCGGAGAATGAATCAGATATCAGTATTTCAGTTAGCAATTTGGTATGCATTCTTTATCAAAATCAGGTAGTGGCGTCCACCCACGATTTTCTCAAGACCCAAAGAAACAAATATTGCAAAGCTCCGAGTCATTTATGAGTAATATCAGAAATGGAGAAGCAAACTATAGAAATACTAGTGGTAGCAAAACCAATCCATGTGGCAGACTACTTGTTAGGCATTACCTGCTTGAAGTGCCCATGGACCAGAGCTACATTCCAGAGAGCATTGTGGCACCTTGATCGAATTGGCTCTGTCAGGAAAGTATTCCATACAAACAAATTTTCGTAAGGTGTTTCCTTCATCTCTGCAGAAGTGACATTCTGCTGCAAGCTCTGCATGATTGGGTATGTGTAGCTATAGAAGAAATCCTTGGTGAGATCAACACTATCCAACAGCTTCTTGTACCTGTTACAAAGGCATCATATTTCACAACATTTAGTAAATAAGAAAATGTATATACATAACTACACGTAAGTTAAAAACTGTAACTTATAGCTTATACCTCAGCTCATTCTTAGAGTTTGCGACATCTGTCTGTACAGTTGAGTGCGGGATCGTGATCATCTGGCTCTCATCTATGCAATATATAGCATGGCCACAAATGCAACCAATTTGACGGCGCTTGGTAACTAAAATCAGGTAATATGACTCCAAGAACTTGATGCAGCCTACACAGTGACAGGAACGAAGACATATATGTGCTCAGAAAAAAATGGCACAAGGATGCGAGTCTTCACCAGAAGGTGATTACCAAATCACAAAAGAACCATAAGAAATTTGTTGCTAATAACTATCTCTCAGTTTACGTCAATACTATCTATGCAATTCCATTACCAGCATTTGCCGGAGGATAGCTAGTTGGTAAATTTATTAGAAGGAATAAATCTAATAAGCAACTAACAAATTCTGGCAATGGATTCAAAGGCATTTGTGATGCCGTGTATTGAGTGCTTCTTTGTCATCTTTTGGAATCGAGAACAAAAAAAAAACCACCACGTCATCAAGGACGCCTATCTAAGACAATTCAGTGGACCAAAACAAGCAGGGATTTGAGGTGTGGAAATCACAGCCAATTTCCAGCACAGAGGTAATTTATCAAGTCAAGAAAAAGTTATCCACCGTTCACGAAACAATAAATCTGATGATATATATAATTTTCTTGAAGGCTTGAGCTAACATACAGCCTATCACGAGTGAAATTTCCAAAGAGTAATTCAGGCCGGTTAGCAATGAAATTCAATCCAACGCAATGCAATTCGATGCATGAACGTCGTGGGTGATAGGAAGGATTTGAACCTGCAATGCCGTAGGCCTTGGTGACGAAGGTGAGCCCGCCGGTGGAGCGGTTGCCCTCGGCGATGCGCTGGAGCAGGCTCTTGACCTCCTGCTGGGAGTACCAGACGGGGTCCTCGCTGAGGTGCAGCTCCGACGGCTCCGAGCGGTCGATCTTGAGCACCCGGAACGACCGCTTCTCCCGCGAGCTCCCGATCACGTAGAACCTCTGCGGAGCACAGCCAATTCGGACGCGCGTCAATTAAGCTATTCCGCCGCGGGCGCGAGTCTTCGCAGGTGGGGAGGGGATAAAGAAAGGGGTGCTTACGGCGCGCGTCTCGTAGAGGCGGAACTTCTCCAGCGTCGCCGTCGCCGTCGGGTCGTCCGCCTCCGCCGCCATCGATCCCGATCGACGCGCGCAACGATGGGGACGAACGGAGAGGGGAAGAAGACACAGCAAATAGTGTATCCCCGCTCTGGAGGCGTACTTCCATGAGTTCGTAAGGCCTTGTTTATCTCTAGAGTAGAATATTTTAGGGGATGGGAGGGGATTATCCCGGATCTCGGAAAATCCTCGGTAGTATGTTTACTTCTAGTGTATTTTAGGGGATGGGAGGGGATAATCCCCAAATATTCCCTATCAACCATCTCATTTTTGCCTAACACAAAAACTCTAGTCCATACTAGTATATTATAGGGAAAGAGTATTTGTGGGGATTTGTGGGGATTGGGTGTTCACCAAATCCCCTCCCATCCCCACTCTTCCCATCCCCTAAAACACTCTTGTAGTAAACAAGGCCTTTCATGTGGTCAGGGCGTCATCTCCTCAGGGAACGTGCAAACTGTATTACGTGCGGTAACACTAAACCCAATGTTGGTTGGGATGTCGCTTATCCGAAACTTATCGGTCAACCCTTATCTAAATCGACCGGTTTATCGGCATATCAATCGGCTGATTCTTGAACAGTGGCCGAGAGAATCCCTGCAGCGCACCATTTCCACTTCTTTTGAAACTCGCGGGGTCTCTTTCCTTTTCTGCGAGTCTTTCCGGTATGCCGCCATGGATCCTCTGTGGAGCTCCATGCGAGGCCTTAAAGGGTTCAAAACCAGATGACTGAAACCCGGAGGAAGTCGCATAACCAGTTGCGTGATAATCTTATTGAGCATGAGTGGCAATTATTTGGCAGGTAGTCTCCCACTATTCATTTCTATTCACTTTTAGTTATGTGTGATTTGAAACATTCTTTGTATTCAGGACCATTCTTTATTTGTTTAGTTGATGTAATTTTACTATTATTATAATTTGGATTACTGTTATATTGCGTGATGTAAAAACATTAACAAGTTTGATTTATATTGGTGTTAAATTTTGAGTATACATGCATATTCACATAAAAATGGAGAAAAAACTGTTTTTATGGTATATATTTGCGGATCTGTTGGGTCAAAACCTATGTTATATCGCAAAAATGGATTTAAGGTAAGAATTTTCCGGTATCCGTTCGGATATGCGTCAGGCCGTAAACTCTGTAAACCGCAAACCGCTTTTATGTTATGATTTTTTTTGCGGAGTCTACTAGAGTTGCTCTGACACGTTTAGCTTAATAAAGGGATAATTTGTCCATAAGACCAAATTTATAAAATAATAGGACAACATCTCGAAGAAGATAATAGGGTAATTTCACAGGTTTTTACGGCATGTTCTTTAAGCTTTCTCGTGTTGTGTTGGTCTACAAGAAGTAGTATTACCAACCTAATATGTACATGATGCTGCATTATGTGTCCGCTTTTATCATGTTGTTTAATATATTTCTCTGTAGAATCTATGGAAGGCTCTTCTGACTTAGACCATATGTATGTGGTAGAACATTGAGTTGTGTAATATATTTCCCTGATTTTGTCCCTTGAGTTGCTCTCATACATGTTGTACTTTCATAGTCATATTAATGACAACTCTTATATTAATCTTAAACCAAACTCATCAACAGGACGTCGAACCACTAAGTGGCTTCCTCTTAGAAATCAGGTCGTGCGCGGCAAACCGCACCACAAATCTAGTAAAATTATCACCAAATAGGGATGGATCCTTTATTAAGTAGAATTGGCCTATGAAGTTTCGACTTTAGCTTGCGATTAAGGGATCCATCTTTATTAGTGTGATCAGTGGCATCTCACAAGTACCGTCTGCTTGCCAGCCAGCTTTTTTTGACTTCCACAACAAGATACATGAT
The DNA here is from genome assembly GCA_947311845.1 of Poa pratensis. Classification (NCBI taxonomy): domain Eukaryota; kingdom Viridiplantae; phylum Streptophyta; class Magnoliopsida; order Poales; family Poaceae; genus Poa; species Poa pratensis. The sequence continues at coordinate 87,196,216 of CAMZMU010000085.1, forward strand.
GGTTACTTTCAATCATGTAAAGAGTAATACAATGTGAAAGAGGCCAGATCTAATTATGTGACAAGAGTCACATGAAAATGATTATGTTCTCCATCGTATCCAGAATTGTCGACATATCTCTCTTAAAAAAATACTCCCTCCGTTTGTAAAAGGATGTCTTCCATATATCCAAATTCGAATGTATGTGTACACTAAAACATGTCTACATACATCCGAATCTAGACAAAAGCAAGACATCCTTTCCCGGACGGAGAGAGTAGTTAGTTACTGTACTCCCTCCATTTGCATTTATAAGTCTCCTTGATTTTTAGTTAAACTTTAACTCTATATTTAACTTAGAAAATATAAGTTACTAAGAAGGAGGCAGTGATCTAGGGTTCCACCCTATCCGCGGCCACCATCTGCTATGTCTCCACCGTCTCCGATCGTGAATCGATGGGTGCCCACCTCTACTGATTTTCGCTGACTAGCGGGAGGGGATGGGAACTTCGGACCCGCGCTCGGTGTTGTTGTAAGGTCCCTAAAATTAGAGTTTGGTCAACCTACAACAACGTTATGATTGTTATGGCGGCGCTGCGCGACAAGAATAAGGTATACCCGCCTACTCGTACATGTCGTTGGCGGCGATCTCGTCGGCAGCGTTGAGGAGGACGGGGAATCTTTGGTCGCGCCTCCCATGGAGTGACGGATCTTGTCCGGTCTACGTGTGGTACGAGTTTGGTGTCAGATCAATTTAAGTGTTCAATGGCGACGACTTTGGCTTTTGGGTGTTTGTCCTTAGGAGCCCATGCGCGAATAATTTCTAGCTGTCATCAACAACGTCAAGCCATTTCGAGTAGGGTTGCGGCAACAGTGGCGCATCGATTGCTCGCTCTAGCGGCAGTAGTGGTCGTTTGGTCCAACGATTTCATGTTATTTTTACTATGTTTGAGGTGATTTTACAATTGTTAATTATTGTGAACCTGTATAAAGTGAATTTGAGAGAAAAGGAGGCCGTGCCTCCATCGTCAGAAGAGAAAGGAAGACATGCGCTGTGCGCCCTGCTATTTCCCCTCACCCCCTCTCCTGCCCGCGGCGCCGCGAGCTGGATGCAAATCCTTAACTCGATTCTTCGTCTCCTCCGAAGACCTGGCGTCGCCACCTCTCCTGTCCCAATGCACCGCCTCTCCTTTACCTCGCGACCTCTCGTCTATGTCATGGCCTCTGCTCCGCCTCATTCTGCACTTGCACGGCGAGTTTTCCCACTCATTGTGGCTCCAAATCCGGCTCTCCATCGTGTTTCTGGGTATGTTTTCTTGATCTGATGGTAAATTTTGCACCTTTAATCAGTTGGTATAGTTGTCGATCTGGATTCTGAGAAACCATGGGTTTTTATTTGGTTTTTAAGTTGATTTATTAGTAAGGAAAATAAGGACGAAAAAGAGTAAAAGGTTTAATCCTCTTTCGTGATTTATTAGTAAGTTTTTGCCGGATGCTGAGATTGACCATTTATCTTTCGCGATAGGTTTCCTCATGCATCTCGGAACATGGCCAGCACCAGTGGTGGGGTAAATGGTTATAAGTCTGGTAAACCAGACAGGCGATCACGTATCTCTTCTACCAACAATCACTCTGCCATCAGCGAATGCATGAAAAAGGTAGAGGCGAGGGGCACACCATTGGAGGTTAGAAGGAGCACAAGTGCACAACCAAGGAGCGCAAGAGGGCAGTGGTAGTCAGTGATGATGAAGAAGATGAAAATAGTCTGGAAATTCTCCCAAAAAGCACACACCGTGATGGTTCTATATATAATGTGGGCACTCATATATGGAAAAAACACTATCACGTTATGGATCGTAGTGAGAGTAAGTGGTCAATATCTCTTTTCCTTTGTTATGAGAACATTTTCTAGTTATAGGATCAACTCATATGCTCTGTCAAAACCTTGGTAATGCGTCAGTAGAACATTTTGAATGAGAAAGAGATGGACCATTACGTCAATTATTGTGAACTTCATTCAAATTTAAAAACTATGGATTTGAAATGTTGTTAGGTTTTGTGTGGTAAAACACATAAGTTTGGATTGTTTGTATTCACAAAGAAGTTTATGTGGAGCTTCACAATGAAGTTTATATTCACAAAGAGAAGGAAAAAGAAGAGACAATTATTAGGAATCTAACAAAGCAGCCTTCCTTATACACCCAGAAAAATTACAATATCTTCCTTACAACTATTGTAAGGAATCTGCTATAGTTGATATGATAGATGGCATCACGCCCTATGCTATGGAATATGTTCATAAGCCTCCATTCTTGTTGGCGCTCTTTTGGTATCCTGGGTGTTAAATAGGTTTAGTTGCTCCTGACCTATGGAAACAGTCATGGAAAATTATGAAAATATTTATAATGTAGGGTATGAATGTATGATGTTATCTACCATCATAAAAAATCAACTTAATACAGGATTTCTGGTCTAGAAACAGAAACAAAAGAAGATTTTCATCAAGTTTTCTTGGGGTAAACATAACCAATACATAGTGTAGGCCTGTAGGGGCTTATGAAATATTCTGGGTTAGTAAAATGGACATTTCCCTTTCTGAGGTGATTAAATGTAAATCTCTTTTTCTTTGGTTTTTTTCTAAAGGAAAAACCTTTTGAGGGAGCAGAATTCTTAGTAAAAACCCGTTAATTTTCACTTAGATGAAAACGAGAACTTCCAATATGGCCATGAATCCTCAAGTGCCACGTTTACTTTTCATATAGCTAATATTTCTTTCCTGTATGAATTTCCAATTGCAGTATAACTTTTATTTTTTGATGAAGCTCGGCTGGAGGCTATGATGTTATCAAATCCCACAGATTGCGTCATCCATAATGGAATTTGCACGGAGCATACGCCTTGTCCCATGTTGCAATTTTTTTCAATAAAGTTAGCTAAACTTTTTGTGGATAGGGGCCCAGTAAAGTTGTATGGATACATAGCAGTGCGGGATGGTCTGGATCCATTGCTTAATTATGTTGTCAATTTAAGCAGGGATGATCCCATCATCGTGGAGCAGGTGAACAGCCATACTTATCTGCAATTATTTCAAGGATTTAAGTCTAGCCACCAACCCTGGTATTGAGGTTATTTACTTAGCACCCTCGAGAAAACCAGTTATTCTGCTCCTTAAAGTATTCTATACCATTCAAATCACCACGTGGGCAAAACCAACCCAGGGAATGATTTAGATGGTATGGAATACTTCAGGGTTGAGAAGGCTAAGAAAACGAACCTTGATACTTGAGTGGATTAAGTAGACTTATGCCTGATTTCAAATTATTTTATTCATTTGACATTAGAAGGCTGAACTGAGCACATGCATAGAACAGATGAGATTGGATCATACATAAGTAGCAGAATCGTAGTTTGGATTGTATAAGCCACTACCTTACCATGTCTATATTGTGAAATGATATTTACTGGGGAAGTTTCAGAATTATGAATAAGTGAGTATCATGTATTTCAAACAAAGTTACTTTATTTTCTCTTTTCATTTCAACAGGCTCTTGCAGTTACGTATTTGGGATTCTAACAAAATACAATAAAAACATCGGGACCAGTTTTTCCCTCTGTAACACCATTATGCACTCTGGAGTCATTTCAGTTTGATAGGTGACAAGTATCTTGGTCATCAATTGTAAAATATCCCTCAAGTAAATATTGTTACAAGTAACACAGCTTAAGAGAAACATTTAGCTTCACTTGTTTTTACTATCATACGAAGAGCTACTAAATACTAGCAATTTTGTAGGGTTCCCTGATCAAGATGGCTGGCCCTAAGCGAGGGATAGATTTGTTTGGCAGAGTTCTAATTGAATATGACATGAGGATCAAGACAGGCGAACAAGCAGAAGACGGTCTACAGCTGATTGACGGCATATCAGCCATAGACGACATGGGGGGCATATGGAATTGTGCATTCAAGAAACGCATCCATGGCGATCATGGTGAAATTGACTTGACCGCATCACGTATTGATCGCGCGGTTGAGGGAACTGTAGAAGTTATCGTATCAGGAGTGCAAAGCAGCTTCAACTTGTGTCTTAGTTGTTTCATCGGTGGCTTTGATGAAGAAATCCGGCTCTTTGATGGTGCCATCGGCAAGTCATGTGGCTTGAAGAGGTCTGTCATCGCTCTAGTGAAGGGTTCCACTATGGATTTGAAGTTCAAGATGAATGGCGCGGAGTCATCTAGTTTGGCTGGACGTGGTTGTTCGTTCGAGGCAGACACGCATGGGCATGCTACTCGAGAGATAAAGACTGGTTTCGGGTTGATCTCGGTGAAGGTGACTTGGTCGACTTTGATTGGGGTAGTAGGTACTAGGTTCATTTTGGTACACCCCAACCATGTAGATCAAAAAGTTGTGACTGTGAGGAGTGCGCTAGGATTTTAAGTTGTGTCAAAAAGTCGAGTCGTGGACTTGTGGCAGTTCATTAAAGATAGGGCGAGTTGAAAAGAGAACAAACCATATATGCCGTGCCCGGTTTTGTTTTTCCAAAAGCTCACTTCTATGGAACACAAGTACTGCACATTGCAGTAGCCATGATGCATCGCATTGACTGTCCGCTAAAGGTCTCCAAGCAATAAGCACGCCGAGACTCTGACACAAATTACGAAGTAAAACAATGCGTGAAACAAAAGGCGAGCAGGCGCTGATATATCTCAACTCGTTACCCACACGACACAATATCTTATCTATCTAATACTATAAATCTGATAACTGAGTAACCGATCAATTGTCTACAACAACGTCAGTCACCTGAAGAAACTGGAAAAGAACTATCAAGCCAAACAGGTATGTGTACAGAGCTGGTCAGTAGTAAGAACCAGGAAGGCAGAGGCCAAGGCGAACTCCGCCAACCTCCGATCTGATAAATGTATCTCCGGGCAAGCAGCACGCAGAAGGATCCTCCTGAAGAACAAAAAAAATAACTGTATATACCAGACCGCTGCCGCGCCCCACTCAGTCGCCGTAATCCGTGCTGCCGCTGCATGAGCTGCTGCTGTTCGACGACGGGCCCCTGAGGTGGCCTGGCACACCGTCCATGCTCTTCTCACGGAAGAACCTCTCCCTCTCGGCGTGCTTGGCGGGCGGCGGCGGGATCAAGACAGCAGAAGGGTCGGGCCTCGCCTCCGGGTGGTCTGGTGAGCGGATGTTCAGCGCAACAGGTTTCTTGTCGGGGTGAGGTGGTTGGATGGTTAGCGGGCGGCGCATCATGTCCTCTGGTATGGATCGAAATGGTGGGATGGGCTCGTCTAGGTAGTCTTGCGACAAAGCTTTCCCTTCCGCAGTCTGTTCCGGTGATTGAGGGAAATTTGGTAAGAAAGCCGCATTCAAACAATGAAGGCATGAATAGAATGATGGACCATACCTCCGATAAAGGCTTTCAGCATCTTCTTCCTCGTCGTCTTCCTTGAGATTAGATGGTACTGTCGTCGTAGTTGGGTGAACTGAAAGCAATCCATCGTGACGTACAAGAACCTTCTGCAGCTCTTCATTCAGCTCTATGCATTGCGATACCACCACTTCGTCCCTACCAAATGGTAGGAGCAACGCACACATCAATGCAATGAGACCAGCTTATGACAAATCGCATATCGGAGGAGAATACTCCAAAGGAAACATCATTAGAAGCACCACCAAAATTGAACAGTTACCTTGCCGTCATAACCAGATGCATTATTCGTTGCTTTTGGAATGTACATTGCTCTACAAGATCCAACACAAACTCATCTGTTGCTCCCTACGAAATAGAAAACTCTGGTGTGAGAGTTCACAGAAGGTTAATCTTTAGAAAGGACAACTGAGTGCAATCCATTAAAATTAAAAAAACTTATGCAGCATATCAGCCATATAATTGATAATGTAAATGATGATTAATATATACCTCAGGATGTCTAGGATCCATGGAATTAAGCACATCCCTTAAAACTTCCATTACACTAGATGCTTTCTGAATTATACTGAAGCACACAAAAGGAATACTTTCAGTTGAATATCCAAAAGGCATTAAAGATAATCAGCACAGGAAATACAATATTTGTCACATCACACAAAAATATCTTGTTAGTAAGTGACACAGTATACATGCTGGTACTGGCTCCCTAAGTATTAATGCTACTAAATATGGAAGTATGGTGCTAAACATGCAGTTTTGATCGTTGCTACTTGCTCCTAATATGTGAACAGTTGAACTCCATGCTACTTGCTCCTATCATGCAACGTCAACAAGGATAGCTCAGACCAAACAAAGATGGCCCATCCAACAGAATAACTAACTGGTTTATTCGAGTCACGGAAATGGGTTCCTTAATCAGAGACGTTACACTTTCTAAGTGCTTACACGTTGTTAGTCCTTACCCCATACCCCATACCGCATCGTACAACCATATTACCCAGTACAAAGCCCATGAAGTCAAGGCATGTATAATACAAATCTACAACTGTAGCTAAAATGACACCGGATGATGATAAATCGAGTGTCAGAAGCAATTATGAGCTTATAACTATTCAACATGAAGGATCGAAGCGTGTTGCGTTATACTAGCAATAATAATCATTTTCAGCTAATCAAGCATGAAGTCTTAACACATACTCAAAGGTAGCTTACAGGTTACAGAACGAAATGATTACTATAAGCTCCATAAATACCTTGAGTCAGAAACAGGCTGTGCATGAGCTTCCTTCTGTCTGTCATTCAATTGGCCAGGTAGATTGTCCTTATTTGGTTCGATTACTGCTTCTGGCACCGGATCTTGTACTTGTGTAACAATAACATTTGGACGATTTGAAAACTTCACTCCAGCAGACTAAGAACAAGATAAATTTTATCAGATACAAGGAGTAGCTATTTTCTACTCTAAACTATCAATATTCAAAGCACTGCATAGTCACTATACTGGACTTGTAGAGGTTGTTAAGGAATAAATCATACAACGACCAGTAGATATCACTACCTGGCACTTTTAAGACTAAAAAATCCCGGTAGAAGATAAGCACATGTATTTCTCTTGGCGCAGGGAAAAGATTCTAATAAAGTAGTTCCTTTTACTACTAAGCAACCACTTGACACCTTCGCAATATCATGGAAGAAATAAGAAAATAAAGATAAGTAATTAAAATACTTTACATACCACTAATTCATAATATGCCTCATAGTACTGGGGAAACTTCCCTTTAGCTCCACCAAGGGATGTTTGGGTCGCATCTAACAAAAGAAATACCTTTTCCCGAACTGGCAATTCTGTCTGCAAGGAAGACTATTAGTAGTGTCAACATCAATTAGTAAAGGTAGACAACTGTCCTCCAACAATCAGCGTAAAAGAAAGTCACCTTTTTCTTCACTATTTTGACAAGTATTGGGAGAAGTCCATTATCAATGACCTGCCTGTGGATAGGCTCTCCGCAGTTATTCAAGAGCATCTCCAATAGCTGGACGAAATAGCACAGCCAATAAATGTTGGTTACAGATGGAAATGGGTTTACTAAATTTCTCCATGGAATATGACAGGTTATTTAATTAGACCAACCATCTGACCTACACACAATTAACCGCTCACACCAAGCATGTTAGGTACCTATATGCTCTCTAATAGCAAAGCAGCGGTTGGGGTCTGGGGAGGCTGGTTTGCGCCAGAAGGATTTATTGGGTTTTGTTTTGTATAGCACAGAGGCACAGCTAGTCCCTTTCCAGATATGAAGAAATACTATAAGAGGTTCATATTACTAATCTAGAAACCTAACCACCGCAGTTGATCAAAGAATCAGGCCGCAGTGAGAGGTGATTGGGCACATATAACTCACCATGACAGCATAAAGTTGGGCATTCTTGCTCCTGCTTCCTAGACACTTCTTTATAGATTTGATCACATCCTTCGCTTTTCTGGTGACAATAACAGGAGGAGAAAAAATTGATCATTTGAGGAAACAAAAGCCTTCTTTCCAAATGGCACCCGACGAGCCATGAATTTCTGAAGAAAAAACTTCGAGCCGAGAAGAACCGATCGCTCCTTCAGATCGACCCACCGTTCAATCAAAATCACAGGGATGAAATATAATATTTAGGCGAATGCACATATACCATATACTATGTTGCAAATCGTTAACTAAATCTTGAATTAGCAAAGTTGCAATGCTACACGCATAACTGAAATTTTTCTGAACAAGGTAGTAGTATGCAAGGGAATGGCAAAATTACCCTGGATCCTGAGCAACGAGCTCGCAGATTTCGATGTTCTTGGCCCAGTCCATCTCCTTGAGCTTCTCGCTCGTCGCCGCCTTCACCATTTCCGAAGCCATCTTCTCGCCGTCTCTTCAATGAGTTCAATCTACGATCTTTCTTCCCCTCCCGGACAAATCCAAAGCCTGAATCCACGAGACAGATGAGAAACATAACCGGAAAATCCCTCTTCTCATATGCAGCAGCACGATTCACATCATAGATATCGCGTCTTTCGCGACCCGCGAGCACCACGGAAAGAACATTTTTTTGCGGAGGGGGAGAAGAAGAATAATCGAACCACAAGATCGATCACTTCTGAGGGGAACAAAAAAAGAAAATAGGAAATAGCACGCACGAACCCGTATAGGCCGTGACCGACTCGAGAAGCGTCCCTAGTGTCTCGTCGCCGGCGGCGGCGGCGGGGCCATGGCAGGGGTGGCTCGCGCAGTGATCTCACTGGGATGGGAGGGGACTCAGGTGGGGGAGCGAGAGAGTATGGAAGGTATGGCTATTAGAAATTTCAATACAATTTCTCGTTTTGCAGATTGCACCCTGTCTTACCTAGGTATCGTATTTGCTGTCAGCATGTCGTCAAACTTCAATGCATTTGCGACGACTATCTAGCCGATGTTCAAAGTCAAATTGTCTTGTGAAAATTAATTACTGCAAATGACAATGTGATCTAGTCGCCGTATTGGCTTAACTCGTTCAATGGGGGGTATACCGACGTATGCCACCACTACCTAACGTATGACATGCCACCACTAGCTCTTATTATTTTGAGTTTAGTCTGTCACCTAAGATAAATGTGTATGCGTCTTACATAGTTACACTGCATATTATCATGATCATGACTTAATGTATGATACTAACTTAGTTATTATCGTTACATTGCATAGTATAGTATCCTACCCTATTTGTTCATTTCTAAAATTTTGATGCAAAGTCTTGTATATAATTTATTTCTTATTAACTTTTCGCGGCCGAAGTTTGGCCTTTACTTCTGAGCGGCCCGCTCATGCTCATGGTAAATACAAGTACGAGAGAATTGTAAACATAGCCTTTTTCTATATGTTTTTCACCGTGGTGCGCAGCCACCACGAATAGCGATTGTTGTTCTTCCAGCATTGCCTTATTCTTATTTTCAAGAATGCCTATGATATTAGAATCATCTTCTCATCTTTAATTACAATGTCATACCATCATCTACTTATATAACTTTGCATGATACTCTAACATTCAGTTACCTTACATAAATTTATCTCCTTATATAACGTTTCTACCTTATCTCCTCTATCGTTTTCGTCCGTGCCATCTTACTGCCAAAGTGTCACGTTTTTAGTAGCATCAACATGTATTGTTGGAGATACACTAACGTATTATTCTTGGACGAACTAGGTCATCGATAAGGTAACAACAAATATAGCTATTTTGCTTAGACATGCTTTATCACAGCAACCCCGACGGTAGCCCTGAACACTACGAGAGGCGGATTTTAGAAAGCGCAATTAGATCTTTATCAGACAAAAGAAAAACATTTTTTTAGGGTTGAAACAAACATGGTCGACATGATATCAAGAAAATGTAGGTGTCAAGTTAGCATAACTATTTGCTCTTGGAATCGCCATTGACATTTTATAGAAACCCAAGATTAATTAATTTTGTCCAGAATATATAGAAAGATAAATGTGACAAATGGAAATAATAATACAAAATTTTCGGCACGCCATTACATATGCTCTAACATATTAAGATCCAATGTTGCGACAGTGGAGCGCCACGTGCCACATTTTTCTCCCCTACAAAGTCTTCCAACACGGCATGTGAAAGAAAATGTTCCACACCGGTTCTGCCGTTCTGGTCAAACAACCGTGTCCAAAACGGAAGAAGAGTTGACCAGGGTTTACTCACGCCCAGGGACGCCCGAGTACATCACAGAAACCACAGGGAGCAAAACACGCAAACTATCAAGACAAGAAAAGAACAGAAAAGCAAAAGAAAAGGAGGAGGAGGAGGAGGAGAGAGGCGTGCGACAGCTTTGGAGTCTGGACGGCGTGTGCGCCCGGCGCCGGGGTTGCTGCCGGCCCCACAGTGTCCACGCGGTCCACGGCCGTGCGACCCGCCCTGTCCGACACGTGGGGCCACCGGCGCGGCTTGCTCCTAGACCCGGTCCACGGCAGGCCGCCGCGGGTTGGATTGGCTGGCACATGGTGTGTGGGCCCGCGCGCCGCGTCGAAGCGTGCGGCGCTAGCCGAGCTACAGCTACAGCGTGCTAGCCTGGAAGGCGCTTTTCCTTTTCGGGCCCCACCGAGATGGATATCCTACCCCGGTGGCTGACAGGGTGGGGCGGGGTGAGCGTGGGCCCATGGATCAGTGGGTTCTCGATGAGGTCTGGGTTGTCGGAGGATTGGTTTAGAGGAGGATAGGGCTGCTGATGTGGTGTGGGCTAACTGCTTCGTGTCAGTGTGTCACGCTATGACAGTCCACACAGAAACTAGAAGAAACGAAAACAGTTTGTGGAATGTGGTGTGGTGTTGATGCGGATAATAACAGAACAGGGAGAGACCGAGAGACGAGAAACCGCATGGTGCTGCGTCATCATGTTACAGTGAGCAACATCGATGCGAAGATGCTACAACACAAATGCCTTTCGGATACAAGGTAGATGTATCTGTTTCATAGAAGGATTGGCCGACAGTCGATACAATGCCTTTCGGCACATACAACACAAATCCGAAGACTAGCAACCACACATTACGGGCGTGTTTGGTAGCCCGTATCTGCCCAGAGATTCCCACCGTTTTGGGTGTTTGGTAGCCCGTTTTAGCCATATGGGCCATGCCCGTTGCATACAGAAAACGTCCCTCAGCCCTGCCCGCGAGAGAAGCTCGATTCGACTTAGCCTGGGCGAGGTCATCCCGAATTAATTCCCACGCGTGGGCCCCACACGCGCGTCGCGACGCCAGCGGCCAGCCCCGAAAAAATTCTGGGTCATTCCCCCCGTCTCCTTTCCTCGTCACGCCGCCACGGAGAGTACCACCATCGCCGCCCTGCTCGTGCCGCCACGGAGGAGGATCGCCGCCGCCACTTAGCACGCGCCGGCACGGAGGAGGACCACCGCCGCCTACTCGCTCCGCCTGGAGCCTCCTCGCTCCGCCCGGCGCAGCCTCGAGCTCGGTACCGCGCCGCCATTGAAGAGCCCAAGCTCGTCGTGCCGCCACGACGGATGACCACCTCCGCCGCCCAGCACGCGCCGGCACGGAGGAGGACCACCGCCGCCTCCTCGCTCCGCCCGGAGCCTCCTCGCTTCGCCCAGCGCCGCCTCGAGCTCGGTACCGCGCCGCCATTGAAGAGCCCAAGCTCGTCGCGCCGCCACGAAGGAGGACCACCTCCGCCGACCAGATCGCGCCGCCCACGGAGGGCGACCACCGCCTCCTGCTCGCGCCGCCACGGAGGACCGCCATGGCCGCCTCGTCGCGCCGCCATGGAGCAGGCAAGCGTCGGACACGAGCAGGCCATGGATTGTGGATTTTGGACCTGATTGCTTTTTTTTGTTTTTGTCGAGGGTCCTTTTTGTAAGATGTTGGATCTATTTGTAATTTCATTTCCTGGACTCTAATATCAGCATGTCCTAAGGCATACAACCTACCAAACAGCAGCTCACCTCAGCTTGTCTCAACCCATACAGGCCACCAAACAGAGAAGGAAATCTCAGCCCAGCCCGGCCCATATCAGCATGTCTCACTTGAGATAGGTTTGGTGGGGTGATACAACCTACCAAACACACCCTACAACTACAAACACGACGCAAAGAGAGTCTCGCCCCAAACCGAACAACAAAGCCGCGTCTCAACCATCGCCGGACACCTCCGAAGACCATCCCTTCAACTGAACTTCCCTCGCTGACGCACCAACCACACTTGAGTGCCCGAGATTGGCGAGTGGGTAGCGGGACTCGGGCTGTCCGAGAAAGGCATAATCTTGGACGCACCAACAGCAGCGTACATTGCGCCCCTGATGTTCAACTTGGAGCAGCGACAAACACCAGATAACACAATCCCGAACCAATGTGCTCCTCCAAGTTGTGTCTCCAAAAGCGATGCACTCAACAGAGGTACGACATCAAAGATGCAACCATCGCTGATCCGAACTCGAATCTTGGCTTTCACCTGGAGACGACAAACCGAAAGGGCGAGGGAGGTGCGGACACTCCTCGGCGACGCCTCCATGAAGGGAAACGACGCCCGCAAGCGCCATCGTCGCCGGCACCGAAAGGAGTCAGAATTTCATCCGGAGTGTCGTGCACGTGTTCCCTGCCCATATGGCCTTGGAGCAGCACATCGCCGGCTCAGGCACCTTCTGCCGCTGCCACACCAACTCGACGTCGCCTCTCTGAAGCGTCAAGCATCCCGACACCGCACAGCAGTTCACGGATCTCCCGCCGAAACCGCCGTGCAGCCACATCCACATCCACCGCCGCCCAGCCGGCCAACGCCGGCACCACCGCAGTGCCAGGCGGCCACACCAGCCAATCGACGCAACGCCGCCTGTAGTCGCTGGCCCGGATCTGCCGGCCCGCCCAGACCGAAGCCCAGGATGAGCCTAGATCCGCCACCGGCAGCTACAGAGGCCACACCACCGGGTGGAGCGGGGCCTCACCTCCATCCTCGTCGCGCCGAGGTCGTCGTCGGGTGTCCGCAGCACCGCGCCGCAGAAGCCCACTGGAACCCGCCGCTGGAAAGGAGGGACGCCACCCGGCAGGACCACGCACCGCCGAGCCGGCCGACGGCGCCCCAGCCGCGTCGACCTTCCGCCGGCACCACCCGAGCAAAGAAGAGCACACCCCCGCCGCCAGTTGTGTGGCATCGGGGAGGCCGCCACCGCCACGGCGCGAGGCCGGCAGCGGGGGTGAGGAGAGGCGCGTAGGGGGAAACCGTTGGTGGCTCGGGGAGGCACCCCCGGTGTCGCCTGGGTGCGACACGGGTGGGAGGTAGCCGGCGGCGAGAAGGCCTGGCGATGGCGGCGGCGAGAGGGCGGAACCCTAGGTTGCGGGAGCGAGGGGTCGCACGCTCCTCTACTGACAACATAAGGTAAACTAGATCGTTTGGAAAATGTCGTCTCTGTGTTCATGGCAGCCAGCAAGCAGCTTGATCGTATAGATGAGTTGCTTGCTGTCGCGAGCGAGAGAATGGCATATCGTCCGGTGGACGGTGGATGTTAACCGTTGTTGTCAGGTACTACTCGGGATGGGTGATGCAAATGGCAGATCCTCAGTCGAAAGCCAGCTAGCCCACGAGGTTGCCGGTTGACTAATACGAGTAGTAATTAATCTGGTTGGGATATGAATGCATGTGATATATAATACTCCTGGAAATAGATGACTTAGGTTTATCTAAATACAGATATATCTAGACATTTTTAGTATGTACATTTAAATTTAGACAAATCTAAGACATCTATTTCCGGACGAAGGGTGTACTAACTAAATTCGAAGATTAGTATAGTCAGAATCAAACTTTGTAAAGTTTGACCAACCACACATATAGTAGATCATATAAACATTTACAATAGAAAATGCGATACTGTATGAAAGTATATATACATTTCGATCGTGATGAATAAAATAATATTGGTTTGGTATTGAAGGTATTGCTTTTTTTTCTAGAGAAAATACCATAGCGCTGCCAGATGGTTGTTTTAGATAATCACCTGACAACCAAGTTCATGTAACAGTTTACCCCTTTTTTTTGAATGTTAGCGGGATCACTACTAAATTCTTTGAACGGATAGAAGATTGGTCCAGTTTATGAGGGAAACCGGTCCCAAAAACCATACAGATGACGCCTTTCGGCTTACAACCTACAACTACAAGCACACGACAACAGCAAAACAAACATTCTCACGAGTCCCGGGTCCCTCTGACCGGAACCACTACTAGGAAATAGGCTATCTGTGGCGCACCTTTTTGGAATTCTGTGACGCATGGTGGGTGCGTCACAGAATTCACGTCACTAAATTGTGATTCTATGGCGCATATCTGCATGCGCCACAGAATTCTCACATTTCTGTGGCGCACCCAGAAGATACGCGCCACAGAATTCTTAAAAAAAATAAATTTTTTTAGAAAGGTTAAAAAATTCAAAAAAATCAGGAAAAAATGAAAAAATGAAATAATTTGCAAAACCTAAATATTTCATTTTTGTTGATTTTTTTGAATTTTTTAACCTATCTCAAATGACCCATCCTCAAATTGCTCCAACCCAAGTACGCTTAATATCTAAATTCTATTCAGCTCAGCCACCCTTATGATACTAAAGTTCTTATTGATATAAGCATCATATCAACCCTCTTAAGCCTTGTATGTGTATATATGTGTGTAGTTTATGTGTGGTAAGTGTATATATATGTGTGTTTTTAAATTTTAAAAGTTTCAAAAACTTTAAAAGTTTCAAAAGGAAATTCAAAAGTTTCAAAAAATCAAAAAAAATTCAAAAAATTCAAAAATCCAGAAAACTTTAAAAAAAATAAAAAAAATTCAACAATTCCAAACAAAAAAATTAAAAAGATTTTTTTGGATTTTTTGAAATTTTTAGAACTTCTAAGTATTTTTTTAAATTTTTTTGATTTTGTAGAAAAAAATATTCTTTTTGAAATAACTTTTTTTCCTTTTGGAATTTCGAGAATCTGAGGATATATTAAACGCATTTTTTCGACGTCATATGCAAAAGTTATGGCCGTTTTATTTTTTTCTGTTTTTTGAAAAAAAAAAAGGTCAAAATTCATATTTCAAAATTTCTATATCAACTAGACACTAAAACCTAACTACATCTCAAAGAATTTTATTTTTTGAAGATTTTATCATTTTCTTTTATGTCTACAAAACTAAAAAAGGCGATCCACCAGGGGGTAGGCATGCATGAGAGGTAAAAAAACCTCGAATTTTTCATTTTTTTTGATTTTTTTTATTTTTTTGTCATTTTAAAAAATTACATTTTTTCTTAAATTTTTGAATTTTTTGAATTTTCTTTTGAAACTTTTGTGGCGCATATAGCTATATGCGCCACAGAGGCGCATGTGGTTTTCGTGCGCCACAGAATTCCAATCTTTCTGTGGCGCACGCAAAACTATGCGCCACAGAAATATTTCTGTGGCGCATGGCTATTTGGTGCGCCGCAAAAAGTGATTCTATCTATAGCTGTTTTCCTACTAGTGAACCCCTCCAAGACGAGAGAATGCAACGCCGGGAAGCGTCGCCATCGTCCGATCTAACTAGACCTAGGGTTTCCCTGGAGAATGTCAGGGACGACGGGTGGGACAAACTACATCGATGCCTCCAACAAGGGAAACGACGCCCGTAGGTGCCGCCATCGACGACTCCGGCCACGCCGGAGTACGGCTTTCATCGGTAGTCTCACACGCATAGTCCAAGACAAGGATCCGGTCGCAAGCTCGGCGTGCCACCACCCTTCCTTCCTCTTCCTCCTAGTGGACGGAGGATGCAACCATCCGCAACTGTGCAATTCGTCTCCCATCGAGAGGATGCAACCCACGCCGACGTCATTCGTCTCCTCGAGGATACATTGGTCCAACAGAAAATATCACAAAATGAGCAAACTTTACTACGTCCAGGTTAGGGAGTATTCAGTTCATCCAATATTTCAGTCTCGAATGGCCAATCTTTCACTGTAAACAAAAGAGAAAAATAAATACACTGAACTAATTAGATGTCCAACTTTATTTATTACAAATCAGCAATAATGTAATCACACAGGAAAGCATCCCAATCCGAGCTTTATTACAAATCAGCAATAAATACACTGAACTAATTAGATGTCCAATTAGATGTCCAACTTTATTTATTACAAAAGTTGATTATAAAACCAAATTGGGAAAGGTTAGAAACTCGATAAAAGATCAACCAGTAAAACCTCCAACATCAATAACGCAATAAGTTTTTCATACGGAAACCGTTTTTGATGAACTTGGGCTTGTCATGAAGAACACGACAAGCACCAAAACCCAGTAAAGATAAATGCCAAATAAGAACCAAGAAGGAAGATGCCAAGGATGCAAAGGTTTGAGCTCTCTTCGACGATACGATCAAGTTACTCATTGGAGAGCCCCTCTTGATGGAACGAAATCTATCCTGTAACCCGGTCTCCCAACTAACACCATGAGACCGATAAAATAGAAAAACCCTATCAAGATATACCTTTGCCTTGCGTATTCCACTTGAGCTAGATGATGATGATCTTGATCTCCTCAAGTGGACCATCTTTCTTGATTGCGGTTCGCTTGGTGAAAACTCACATGTTGCTCCCCCATACTCCATTATAAGAGAGCCTCCGTTAGGCACATATTCACTTTGACCATTATCTTGATGACGCTCACCACTTGACGTCATCCTCCATGAGTATACCATTGGATCAATGATCCCACATGGTACCACATATAGCTTTGTGTGTTGATCACTTGAACCCATCCTTTCCACTTAGCCTTGATCAACCTTGTATCTCTTTTTCATTCTTGATCATCTCAAATATGTTCATTATATTCAATGACCTTGATGGCATTCAACCTTGAACCCAACACATGGAGTTCAAGTGTTTCCTATGGACGAACCTATAAGGATATCTCAATATACACATTAGTCAATAAGGATTGTCATTAATTATCTAAACCACACATGGGGAAATAATGCTCTTTCAACCCTGGCTTCCCCGCCGCTCCTCACGACGCTCCCCATGGCGGTCGGCGCTTCGCTGCTCCTCCAGCCTATGCTCACGGCAGCCGGCGCGCCACTGCTCCTCACGGCGTCGTCTGCCCCGCTCGGTGGCCACCGCGGTGGCGAAGAGGGAGATCCCGAGGCGCGAGAGCGGGCGCTGGACGCGGTGTGCATGCTGGGTTGCAAGACAGAGGCACTGGAACTCGTGTCCGTCCTCGATTTGTGACAGCCTTGTCGAGGCCGAGGCCAGCGGCGTGCTACGTGGAGAACCAGGAAGAAATCGAGGGGGAAAAGAGGTCGGGAAGGAGCAGCTGCTCACCACGGGGTTGATGGCGATAAGGCTCGGCTCGAGGACTTCTATGACGACCGGCGAAGAGGAAGCAGAGCAGCGGCCAGCGTCGAGGAAGAAGCGGTTTCCTGGAGCTTCGCGGGCTGCCGGGTCCGGCTCCTGGCGGCGACGACGGAGGAAGTCTAAGCGGTGTTGATGGCGAAGTAGGCGAGCGGGAAGTGGCCAGAGTCAATTTTGGGATTTTGCTGGGAAGGGAAGCTCCATGATGGAATGCAGCTAGAGAACAAGCGGACTATTCCTCTCGCTCGTGTGTCTGGTAGCTAGTACACAGCCGGCCGCGATGCCGCACCGCACCGGCACCGCCGGCTGGCCGGTGTGTTTGGTATGAATCGAGCTCGATACGCGGTGGCGCCGGCGACAGTTGCGGTGGTCCGGTGACGGATGGAGCTAAATATTCCCCCTGCTTGTTGCGACCTCAATCAGCCTGTTGGGAAACCCCAAGAGGAAGGTATGATGCATCGTAGCGGTAATTTTCTCTTGATATAAAACCAAGGTTATCGAACCAGTAGGACTTGGAGAAGGCTCCCTCGAGGTGTCTCCCTCGCCTGGCGCTAGGAGGTTAATGCGGACCTGCACACAATCACGAACTAACCGCTTTGCTCCAACGAAACAGAGAGGTTGTCAATCCCTCCGGCTTGCTAAACACAAAGAATTAAACTTATGGTGGAAAATAATATGAGAGCAAAAATGACCAGCGAGCAAATGACTAGGAAAAGCTATGAAAACGGTTGTAAACAATATAGGAAAATAGGATCGGGGTCCAAAGTTCACTAGTGGTGTCTCTCCGAAAGATAAACATGTTGGGAAACAAATTACAACTGGGCAATTGACAAAGCATGGGCGCATAACAATACTACCATGACATAATATAGTTCACCGTTTCATTTAATATGGGCATTACGTCAAAATACATAGACCGTTATCCAACTGCATCTATGACTAATAATCCACCCCGGGATCGCTATCCAGCATGTCACCCGAAAGTATTAAGTTGCAAGCAACGGATAATTGCAATAAGCATGGTGCATAATGTAAGCAATGAAAACAATACAAGGAAGTAAACACCGCTGTTTTACTACTAGTAGCAACAACACATCTTAAGTCTTAATTAATCGTTTCTGTCAACTCGAACTCAAACAAAAGAGGCATGGACCTACTGTCTAGCATAAATACTCCCTCTAAAGATACTAGTAATTACTTCAGCCAAATCATACACAAGCATCAGAGAGCATGCAAGATCATAAATAAAACATATCATAGATAAACCTAACAAGAATGTCATGATTTCCACAATTCATCGGATCCCAGCAAGCACAACATATACCATTACAAATAGATGATCTTAATCATGTTAGGCAGCTCACAAGATCTAAACAATGGAGTACAAGGAGGAGAGACAACCATCTAGCTACTGCCATGGACCCGTAGTCCCGTGGTGGACTACTCGCGCATCACTCCGGAGCGAGGCATGGTGTTGTAGATGCCTCAGGTGACGATCTCCCCCTCCGGCAGGGTACCGGGAAGAGCTTCAGAACTCGCCCGATCTAGGGTTGGTGGCGGCGGCGGCCTCAGACGTACTCTGGAAAAATGATCGGGTACGGATGGTTTTCGGGACGAAGGCAATTTACAGACGAAATGGCAGCTTGAGAAGGTTCCTGAGGCGCCTAGGTGGGATCCAGCCGTGATCCACCCTTGGACCGCGCCTGGGTTGCATCTGGGGCCTGTGGGGCCCCTTGCAGGCCCCCTTCTGGTTCTGTCTTTGTTTTTTCGTAAAAATAATTCATGTAAATTTAGCCAATTCCGAGAAAATTTCCCGACTAGCTTTTCTGAAACAAAAAGACAGCAGAAACAGGAACTGGCACTAGGCATCTTGCTAATAGGTTAGTTCCAGAAAATATGCCAAATGATATAAAAACATGTGGCAATGATATATAACAAGCATGGAACAACCAAAAATTATAGATACGTTTGAGACGTTTCACCCCCCTGCCACTCCGACGAGAGTTGACTGGATAAGGGAAACCATAAAATTGGCCCAAAAACCGCATATCTAAGGGATATGAGGTTTGGTTTATGGTTTCCCTTGAAAAAAAATAAGCGTCAGCCCAGTTTACGGGATGTGAAATGGACACGTTTTTCGCGCAAAACCTTAAAATGACGGTTATTTTACGGGCTTGACCAGTTTACGGGATCTACTAGAGATGCTATCAGGCCAGGGATAAAAACAGATAGAGGAGGACAAGTTTTGCAAAACGAACGGGTAAGGAATAAGGAATAAAAAGAAATAGAAAAGAAAACAGAGACCCTTTGTATATTTGGGTCAATCTGTCCGAGGACTTGAACAGCTAATTCCTTTGACTACCACAGGCTTATAACTAAAAACACCACCATGCACCTTATTTACTTACTCTATAAGTACATATAAGGTGGAAGATTATGTAATCTAGAAATATATATTGAGATATTTGTCAAGATATTTAAGGATACTAAAATAAATACAAACACATACATATATCTTCATCTCAAGCATACTCTTTGATCCAGAGAGACATGTGATTCTATTTATTTTATTTTCTTCCATATTTTCTAGTTGGCTAAATCTACGGTTTGTTAAGGCAATGACCAAAAAGAAAATGAAATACTACTAAATCTATTTCTTCTGACTCTTGGTTTATATTTTAGTGAAAATGTATTTGAAACATAGAGGTTAAAATCATACGATAAAAATGTCATGTACTAAAATTGGTAGCATCTTACGTTAATTTTCACTAAGTATAATACAAACAGTAATGGTTAAATCGTTTGTTGAGATGATTGGTTTTAAAAAGTAAAATAGTTTAGTACAATGGTCCATCAACCAAACTCAGATACAGTACACCATCCAGAATATAAAATAAACGCGCAAATTTGCGAGCAAACATGCCGATGAACAAGAGTAAAATCGATTTCTTAGACTGTTAGGGTCTAGAGAGGTGTCAAGCGAGTCAAACGTTTTGCCAAACTCCCGATTTTGCCAAACGAGTTGCCAATGAAATTGGTGTTTCTGTGTGAAATCGGCGGGTGTCTACACCGAGGCTCGTTTAACATACATAAGCACGACCGATCAACACACATCACTAACAGCTAGGCGCGTTATCGCCATCATCATGATCACTTTTTATTGTTGAGAGTTTTTTGTATGAAAACAGATTTTCAACATATCCAAACGTTGCGTGGAGAGCCTAAGAAATAAAACTTCCAAAGAATCAATCGGGTTAGGGAATAGCTTAGGGTCAGTCATGCAGAGCCTCCCTACAAAAGTCTATCATCCACACTGGCAGACCTGGGTTCTGGACTGCTCATCATAAAGTCAAGAGGTAATCCCGTGTCCAACGGTTGGCGGAAAACCAAGGACCGAATTAACCTTGATCGTCCATTGTGATAGTGCTATACGCTAATTTGAACAAACAAAATAAAACTTGGAGCATCTCCACTCAGTGGCGGAGCTAGAGCACTCAGCACCAGAGTGTCTACAGGTGCCAAACTGCATAAAATTCGTCTTTTGAGGGATGCACACATGGTGAAAATTGTTGTTTTGTAAAGGATTTTTTTACCTGGTGTCCTGTGCACCCCCTAAGCAAGTTGTAGCTCCGCAACTGTCTCCACTGGGCCCCAAAATGCCTCCCATTGAGGGTCCGGACACACACAAAAAAAAACACACGTGCTCCGGACGGTCCCAAAAACTGTCTAGCATCCCATGCCTCTGATCCAACGTGACCGCTAGATGGTTGTTTCGGACTAATCTGAATGCTAATCACCTGGCAACCAAGTTCATGTACCAGTTTATCCCAATTTTCGACTTGTTGTATCACTTTGCACCCGCTGCGCAACTTCTTATACCATCGCTACTATTACCTCCTTTTGTACATATACTTTGTCAAACATTAGAATTTTTTAATTTGATCAATACTAAGATCCAGATTAACATAAAACAAAGCAAGTAATAACTAATCTGGTTGGAATATGCACGGATCTACCTTTTTTGATAAAGGGCTTTATTACTTAAGAAGTTTAAGCATTACACCCGGCCTCTGCATAAGAATGCACAAAGCCACAATCCAACAGTACGAAAACAAAAAAAGTAGCACTAGACGAATTACACAACAAGGATAAGTAAAACGCCAATGCCTATGGAGGACCAATCTGGCGATCAAGCGACCACCCATGATTGATAAAAATATCCCTCGCCACCTCTTCCAAACGTGCACATGCCTCTGTAAAGAGGCCTCGATACCCCGCCCGCTGTAATGTGGACCACGAACGAAGAATACTTGTGCACCGGTAGAGTACCTGCAAACGAGAAAAATCTTTATCATTGAAAACCACATTTCTACACAGCCAAAGCGACCATATAACGGGTATCGCTCCTACCCTAATAATAGTTCTTAACTTTTATCTATCCCATGTAACCAGTTGCCAAACACATTTGCAACGGACTTGGGTGGATATAAGTTAGAAACTATCTGGATAGCTGACCAAATAGAACGCGCAAAGCTACATTCGAAGAATACGTGTTTTATTGTCTCCTGCTGTGGACAAAATACACACTTTGCACTTCCATGCCAGTTTCGCTTAACAAGGTTATCCTTTTTTAAATGACACCCCTACGAAGATATCAAGTAAACACCTTTAGTTTAAGCGGAATCTTCATTTGCCATATTTTTTTATTATTCTCGACTGGGGCATCGGAATGGACTAATGCCCTATACATGGAATCTACAGAGAATTTTCCATTCCCACATAGACTCCAGCAAAACTCATCGGGGCCTTGTGTAAGTTGAACCATTGTCAACCGTGCCAACAAGTCAATCCAAGATGTGAGTCTCGGCCCAATTAAATCTCGCCTGAACATCACATTGGATGGTGAAGACTGCATAACCGTTGCTATGGTATCCCCTTTGTGACGAACAATATTGTATAGGGCAGGGTACTGATCCCGGAGGGTGGCATTACCTAACCATTTGTCCTCCCAGAATCTTATCTCCGATCCATCTGTCGTGGTGGGATCACGGCAGATGCCATAGGTATGGCTAAGATGGGGCCGAATGGTCGTTGGGGGAATCCGGGGAGGGTTTATGCACTCAAGAAGTGCACACGCAAGAACACGCAAGAACACGAACGAAGAACCAAGAAAGCAAGAACACAAAACACACCACGATGTACCCTGCTTCGGGGCCCTCTTGCGGAGGTAACACCCCTACTGCAGCACTATCCTAGTCAGTGTATAGCTCAGAGTGACAAGTACAAGCTGCTCCTCGAGCTGTATGATGATACAATGGTGAGAACTTGAGGTAAAAGATGGAGCTAAACGGGAGGAAGAAGGCACTCCGAGCTGAATCCGAGGTGTTTCCGGGGTTCCGAGCTTCCTTCTCTCTTTCTCTCTTGATCTTCTCCTGGCGGGGGGGTCTCTCTCTTGATCTTGGATCCTCTCTCTCTGCAGGAGGGGGTGAAGCCCACTATATAGGCCAGCCGGGTTACCATTGTGCCCCTCGCAGAACACTGTTGCCATGCCTCTGCAACGGTCACCACCGTACCACCGTACCTCGGTCGGGGACAAGACGTGGCTTGCCCATCTCCTGTAGCCTAACGGCAGAGCTAGCATGTCCCCTCTGACCGAGACAGGACGTGGCCTGGCAGAGCTACCTCGTAGCCTTTACCCAGACCTCGCGTGGTCAGCGGTCGGAGACGTGCAGGCCCGCCGAACCCGGAGCACGCCTCTGCCATGCTCCTTGACAGACGCTCCCGTGTCAGGCGCTCTAGTACCCGGCTGGAAGTGACAGGAGCATTGACTCCGGCCCGACCTACAGCCCACCACCTCGGTTAGCTCGACACGGATGTGACGGGCTCCGTACCTCGGGTCTTGCGCTTAATATCTTTACTAGGTCGGATCTTACTTCCTTCCCACAGCTTCTCCTGCACCACAACACAAACCACTGCACTGAGGTAGTTAGGTCGGCAGAACATAGCTCGGACAGTGAACCTCGGCCCTGGCCAACAGTATACCTCGGACCCCTCTGGGCCAAAATAGGTCGGCCTGTACTCTCCAGGTCAAGATGAAGCTCGGACCTTCCCAGGCCCAAACAGGTCGGCCCTTTCCGTACCTCGGCACAACTTCGAACACCACCTTATGCCAAGCCTTGACCCTACCCGGGGATACTCCCCCGACATTAGTCCCCGAAGCTGGTGCGGTCCTACGACCTCGGAAGGAGGGCCGTAGCAGGTTCAAAACAAGCATTACACCACCTCCTAAACCGACCTCCAACATAGTCACGCCGAGGTACCTCCCATACACCACCATCCAATCCGAGGTAGATATGCGAACTGAACTCTCCGAGCTATCTGACTCAGCACCATCTTGCCTCAAGATTTTCCGAGGTACGTGGCGAAGAATCTCTGCCCGGGCTTCGGAATCCGGACCTCTGCCAAGCAGATTCTGACCACACGCCGCCCTCGTCAGCCGGACCCACCGAACAGCGCACCTGCGCACTCAAGTACTTGACCGCCCACGACCCCTCGATTCTTGTGCTGACCAGCGCAGGAAATCCGGGGTGGGCGGTTGCCACTCTGCGGCCCACGATGTGGCCGATCGTGCGGCCGCAGACCGCGTAACCGTGCGCCCACTCGCACACGATCCCGCGCCTCCCGATAACCGCGCGGTAGTGGCGCAGTTAATGCGGGCAGTTACCGCACGCGGCTATAAGTAGGGCCCCACGGGTAACTTCGCCATCTTCTTCCTCCTTCACTCGCCCTCTCGCCTCCATCGCCACCAGTGCCGCCGCTTCCGGTTGAGAAGAAACACGTTCCCGCCGCCGCCGACGAGCAGCTCCTTCGTCGCCGCTGCGACCGCGTCACCGGCGCCGCCCTTCAGCACCTCGTTTTCACGGTATGTACTCCCTTTCTTGATACCCTAGGCATTGCCCTAGGTTTCTTCCTCTTTGCGCTTGGTTCTTCATATGTTCTTGAATAAAACTCTATTTACCTCCTCCGGTAGATCTTACTTGCATACTTTTTTGGGTAGTAACGAGTTTCATACCTCGGATGATGCTCGCCTAGCATAGATATGCCTCTATGTACAGATAGCCGTCCAACTCCTCCTGAGTTAGCCAGATATAGCCTTAGATTCCAGATTACTTTTTCCTTTGCTAAACTTCTGTGCATTCTTCTGCAGATTGATTCTGCCGAGATGTCTCCTCCTGAGACTTCGGAACAAACCGAGGTTCCAGACCTCGAACTGGAGGTCGGAGAACGAGCCGGCTGGGAAGGTTCGGATGTAACTCCGGACGAAATCCAGTGGCTCAGGGCGACTCGGCGGATTCCCGCCGGGGTAGAGTGTCGCCTGCCAGAGGGCGAACTCGAGCCTCAAGTCAAGGAAGGGGAACGGGTGGTCTTCGTCGCGCACTTCCAGCGCGGCTTCGGACTGCCCGTTAGTGATTTCTTCCGGAGCTTCCTCGACAAGTTCGACTCCAGGTTCATCACCTCCCCGCCAACGCCATCACCACTCTCTCCTGCATCGTTTCCTTCTCTGAGGGATACCTCGGCCTCAAAGCCACGGTAGACCTCTTTTCTCGCTACTTCCAACTTAAGCGGCAAGTGATCCCGGATCCGAAAAACAAGGATCTGCCCAAGCTACTAACCGCCTGCGGAGCAGCCATCGTAGCTCCTCGCCGAAACTCCATCTTCCCACGTATCGCTACTCCGGACACCGTTCGCAAGTGGCTCCGGACGTGGTTTTACGTGAAGAACTCCGGCGAAGAGGACTTCCTCAATCTGCCGGCGTTTAACCTCAGCCCTCCTACAGAACCGCTCAACTGGGACTACACTCCCCCTCTCACCAGCGAAATCAAGTCCATCCATGGGTATGTTGCGAAATGGCAGGACCCGGAGGACCCTGCGAACGACGGGAAAGTCCTGACGGCTGACGATCTGGCCTGCACATTCGTGAAGCGCAGGGTCTCCCCTCTCCAGGCGAGGACTCACAAGATCTGCCACATGAGCGGTCTTTATGATCCAACCCGCCATACGCACGTTGCACTGGACAACGCCGCGTAGCTCGGCGAGTCCGAGCTATCACCAAGTCCAAGATCTCTGACGCTTGGACATGGGGAAGGGAACCCCACTACAGGACCAAGCCACCAAAACAGGTACGCTGTTCCGACGTTTTCTTCGGTACTCCTTTACCACCGAGGTCTTGCTACCGACGTTCATCTTGACCATTTCTTCCTAACTCCTTTTCATATGTCTGCCATATAGCTGTTCTCCCGCCAGACCGCCGAGGATGGAGTCCATCCTGCGGACCACTTCGGCAAGGATCTTCCTGTCGAGGACCCACCATCCAACGAGGACCCTGACAACGAGGATTACATGCCCATTGCCTCGGCCCGCGTCACCACCGCGGGTAAGCCTCAAGCACAAGCTTCAGTTCAAGAGATTTCGGATGACGAGGAGGGATTTCTCGTCATGGAACCAATAAACGCGGTACCTATCTCCTGCCTTCCTCACCTTCCGAACTTTACTCCAGCAACCAGCCGGAAACGCGCTGGTGCCGCAACTTCGGCCGCCGAACCATCCGCCACTGGAGCCTCCGGACCCACTGCGGCTCCGGTCAAGAGACGTCGGCTGAAGAAGTCCGGAAATCCTCCTCATGCCCGAGGGGGCAAGAAGTTTCCTACTTCGGATGGGTAATGCTTTGCTTCTATAGCCAACAAGTTTGTTGCTTAAACTTATCACCTCGGTACTAACACTTGACCATCTTCCTTCGTTGCAGTGACCCCATAGAAGTGGATCAGGAGGTATCCTCCATGACTGCACCCGTTGGTGCCTCTGAAGCCACGACCACCCCGACGAACTCTCGCCCCGTATCTCCTCCACCGAGGTCTGGCCCGGCCTTGGAGAAATCTGCCCCCACCCGAGGTCAGACTTCTCCGCGTCCTCAAACGGATGCGGGGACCAATCGCGCCAGAACTCCGGCTACCGCCTTGCCGGAGCCTCGACTCTCCCCCCGCAGCCAGACTGCCCGCAACCAACAGCAGCAACAGCAGAAGCAACAGCCCAAGCAACAGCCCAAGCAACAGCCCCAAAAACCAGTTCGCCAGACTACCTTGCCGTTGGAGAAAGGCAAGGAGAAAGAGAAAGAGACGGTGAAGTCTAAGGTCACCCCCAAACCAACATCTGGGTCTGGCACCCTGACTATCTCTTCTCCTTCAAGGATGCACCGAGGTCTCCTCCCCGGTGACACGCCGAATTCCTCCATTCGCCGCACCCGTTGATGAGACTGCTCCTCCGGCCGACGAATATGCTCGGAGGACATCTCTTATACTGGATAACCGGCCTGCTTCAAGCTCCGAGGCTGCTCAAGCCTTGGAGGCCTCGGTTAGGGGCATCGAGCAGGGCGGACCGTGGGGATATCCTCCTCTGCGCACTGACAGTGACCAGAGCCTCGGCTCCTTGGAACACTACAACGCAGACTGGAATTCTGCAGACGAGGTCTCCTCGGCCTCCCTAGCTGCTCCGGTAGGTGAGCACCCTGCGGGAAACAGCGCCTGCGGCCGAAGCGTCACGACCTACAAGTCGCTGCCCTGCGTGCTGCTCAAAACATCGACGTAAGTCCTATTCTCTTTACTTTCATGCAGTATCTCATCTAATATCCACCATTCCCAGTCCCCGAGATTCGAGGTAAACTATTGACGCTCCGCCGGAGTTAAAATTGTTTGGCTTGAATCTCAACTTTCAATTTTCATCCGACGTATCCAAACCATTTTACCTTACTTTATCATGCACCTCGGGTACGAGTCCCCGAGACTCCTGTCGAGGCATACCCCGGCAACATTTTCCAATGATTTGACTCCGAGTCCCCGAGACTCTTGTCGAGGTATAGCCTTTCTAACCGAGCTATGTTTTTCTTCCTTGCAGAATACTATGAACGTCCGCACGGACATCTTTCACACCCTCTGTTTGACCACAAGAAACTCCACGACGAGCACAAGGCCGTCCTTGCAGAAAAGAACTCTTTGGACGAAAAGCTCCAACAAGAGAAAGCCGAAGTAGCTCGTCTGGTAAAGGAACTGAAGCGCATCACTGAGCTGCGGACGTCGGAAAAAGAGCAGCTGCAGGCGGAAAAGGCCAGTGTTGTTGAAACAGAGAAGAAACTTCGGGAGGATGCCGCCAAGGAACATGAGAATGCGCTCCAGTTAGCCGAGGCCCGCGCCACCTCGGCCACCGAGGCTTATGAAGCCCTTCAAGCTTCGGTTAACCAGCTCCTCCCGACGCTGGAACGCATCAACAAAGAAATGGACGGTAAGCTTCTTGCCCCCCTTATCCTTGCTTTGTCCTCAACAGTACTGGCTCTTTGCCGAACTGTTTCTTTCATTATTAACAGGCTATCCTTCTGCAGAGCACTTCACCTACACCCAATTCGGCTCGCAATATCACTGATCAGCACAGGAAGAGGCGTAACGAGACGAACCCCGCCTGGACCATTGAGGACCACATCGTGGCCATCAAAGCTCGGATCCATCCCTTGAAAACCATTGGGTCCGAACTCCTCGATGCAGGTGTGTCTGCTTTCCGAGCCTTGTGGCCTCTTGCCGATGCTCCCAATACTACGCCTGAGCTCGCCGCCAAGCTTCGTGAAGCCGAACAAAGACTTCGAGAGTGGCGCTCATCTTCGGCTCGCGCTGGAGCTGATGCCGCTCTCAAATTCATCATGACTTGGTGCGAGAAGCTCGACCTCGAAAAGATGGACACTCTTCGCCGAGGCTCGCCCTGGTCCACGGACCCAATTCTCATCCAGCGGCGCGAAAAGATGGCTGCCTTCTTCGCTGGATATGCCAACACCAAGAACTTGAGCGAGGGAGACCTACTCCGACGCCGAAGATGACGAGCCAGAAGAGGATGAATACGAAACAGAATCCGACGTCGAAGCCGAGCAAGGTGACGATGGTGACACCCGCGAAGCAGAAACCGAGGCTTCTCCACAAGCTGGTGCCGAGGTTACTGCCGACGTTGCCAGCACCTCCCAGGCTACCTCGGCTGCTGCCGACGTAATTCCTGATGCCTCGACCTGAACTTATGCTTGGCCAAAAAACTTCATTAAATCCCCGGTATGCCGGGACGCAGATGTAATCAAACTTAAGTAGTTCCTTTTGCTACCTCTGTTACTATCATGCTTATCCGAACCATGCTTTTCTAAGCTTTACGTCGAATCCTTTTGAATGATTGCTCGAGTTTACTTTCGTGTTTACTATGTTTGGCATTCTTTGCTCTTGACTACCTTTTAGGCAGATGCCAGTCGAGTCACAAGATTGTTGTTCATAGCATACAGTACTTGGTAAATTCCGAGGTATGTTTCAAAGTCATCCGACATAAACGAAAGGTAAAGACAGGGGTTAGTAAACGACACATGCCGAACTATAATTTTGGACCGAGTCCCCGAGTTCATTTTCATGTCTCCCACGTTTTTTCCTCTTTGCTCTTGACTACCTTTTAGGCAGATGCCAGTCGAGTCACAAGATTAGTTTCATAGCACACATTACTTGAAGTTTGAGACGAGGTTCAAAATAGTTCGGCATATGAACAAAACTGACAAACAGAGATAAAACATAAGCACAAGAGCGAGGCAGTCCCCGAGCTTTAACCTCGGAGTGCCGACATTTTTATTAAGGATTAACCGAGGTACATACATTGCGCCTTTCATGAGTAGAAAGGTCGGAGTAGAGCTACGTTCCATGGTCGCCTGACCTCTGACTCGGGGTTGTCCAGCCCATCTTCCCTTGGTTCCTGCGCATCTATAAGATAGTAGGAATCATTGAGCAGAGCTCGGCTCACAACGAACGGTCCCTCCCATGGAGGTGACAACTTGTGCCGGCCTTTCTTGCGCTGCACCAACCTCAGCACCAAATCTCCCTCGTGAAACAC
This sequence comes from Poa pratensis, assembly GCA_947311845.1. Lineage (NCBI taxonomy): Eukaryota > Viridiplantae > Streptophyta > Magnoliopsida > Poales > Poaceae > Poa > Poa pratensis. The sequence goes on from CAMZMU010000085.1 coordinate 87,225,485, forward strand.
ACGAGGGTTGATACTCCGGCTATGATAACGTCGGAGACCTTGCTGGTAAATTGCTGACCGAGATGAGGCCAATTCTCTCGCTTCCTCAAGCAGATCTACTGCATCCTCCCGAGCCTCTTTTGCCTCGGCTTCAGTGTACATTGCCACTCTGGGCGCATCATATTCGATGTCAGTGGGTAGCATAGCTTCTGCCCCATAGACCATAAAAAATGGCGTATAGCCAGTCGATCGATTTGGCGTGGTCCTTAGACCCCACAGTACTGCTGGTATCTCATCTATCCAACACCCCGGCGTTTTCAGCAGTGGTTCAATGAGCCGAGCCTTGATGCCGGCCAACACTAGAGCATTTGATCTTTCCACCTGTCCATTAGACTCCGGGTGTGCCACCGAGGCTATGTCCAGCCGGATTCCCTTGTTCATGCAAAACCGAGCGAACTCTCCAACAGCAAAGTTAGTGCCGTTGTCCGAGATAATGCTATGGGGGTAGCCATATCGCAGAATAATCTCCTTCAAGAAAGTCACTGCTGAATGACCATCCAACTTCCGGATTGGTTTCACCTCGATCCACTTGGTGAATTTGTCCACCATCACCAATATGTGTGTCATGTTACCTCGGGCTGGTTTGAACTCTCCCACCATATCCAAACACCATACCGCAAACGGCCAAGTGATAGGAATTGTTTTGAGCGCCGAAGCCGGCATATGCGTTTGCTTGGCAAATCTTTGGCATCCTTCACATCTCCGGACTATGGCCTCTGCATCAGCAAGAGCAGTGGGCCAATAGAACCCATGCCTAAACACCTTGGCCACCAGAGCTCTTGTGCTGCAATGATGACCACATTCTCCTTGGTGGATCTCCAAAAGCATCTCCTTGCCTTCAGCTGGCTCAACACACCGTTGCAACACCTCGGTTACGCTTCTTTTATAGAGCTCCTTGTTGATGATGGTGTACGCCTTGGCCCTCCTTTGAATCCTCCTAGCCTCGGTTGTGTCACTTGGCGTGCTTCCCTCCGTTATGAACTTCATAATTTGCTCCGCCCACTCCGGCACCGGGTGCAAAGGAAAAAGTTCCTCATCCACCTCCATTGGCTCGGCCACCATAATCTCCTCCATTATTTCCTCCACCATCCTGCGACCAGTCCCCGAGTCTGGATGAGCAGTCCCCGAGGTTTGGTGTGCAGTCCCCGAGCTCTGCCACGCAGTCCCCGGGTCCGACCAAACGCATCCGACGTCTACCTCCATTGGAACAGGTCCGGGCTCTTGCTCCGCCGGGATGAAAATAGATTCGGATTCAGGAGAAGGTTTGATTGAAGGAGTTCTCAAGTGATTCAGGGCTACCCCTGGTGGTACTGCCTCTTTTGATGAACCGAGCTTTGACAACACGTCGGCAGCATCATTTTCTGCCCGAGGTATATGCCTGTACTCACACCCTTCAAAGAACCCGGATATCTTTTGCACATGGAACCGATATAACGCCATGTTGGCATCCAGAGCATCCCAAGTTCCAGAAGATTGTTGCACCACCAGGTCGGAATCGCCGAAGCACTCTACACGCCGGATACCGATCTCCTTTGCCACCTTGAGGCCATGGATTAAGGCCTCATACTCCGCCACATTGTTTGATGCTGAGAAATGAATCTGCAGCACGTACTTCAGCTGATCTTGCTTTGGCGAGGTGAGGACTATTCCAGCCCCCAGCCCGATCTTTGTTTTGGACCCATCAAAATGCATTTTCCAATAATTATAGTCCGGCCTGGGTGGCTCATACTGCATCTCGGCCCAATCACAAAAGAAGTCCGGCAACGCCTGGGATTTAATTGCGTCTCTTCTCTCGTAATGTGGTGCATATGGAGACACCTCAATCGCCCATTTGGCAACTCGGCCAGTTGCATCTTTGCACCCGATGATCTCCGAGATTGGAGCTTCGCACACCACCGTCATGGGATGCTCCTGGAAATAATGCTTCAACTTCTTGACCGCCAGGTAAACACCATACGTCATCTTCTGGTAGTGAGGATAGTTCTGCTTCGAGGTAGAGATCACCTCGCTCAAGTAATACACCGGTCTCTGCACCGACCTGCCACCTTCTTCGCGCTCCACCACCACTGCCACACTTACAACTCGGTTTGTGGCCGCAATGTAAAGTAACATCGGCTCATTGTGCAATGGTGACGCTAACACCGGGGCAGTGGACAACATCTTTTTCAGCTCGCCAAACGCCACGTCGGCCTGCGGGGTCCATGTAAACCCGGTACTTTTCTTCATGAGCTGGTACAAAGGTAAGGCTTTTTCTCCTAGCCGAGCTACAAATCGGCTCAACGAGGCTAGGCACCCTGTGAACTTCTGCACATCTTTCAAACACTTCGGTAACTTCATGCTCTCAATAGCTCGGATTTTGGCCGGGTTAACCTCGATACCTCGGCTGGACACCAGGAATCCGAGCAACTTCCAGCCGGGACACCAAAGGTGCACTTGTCCGGGTTAAGCTTCAACCGATACTTTCTCAAATTCACAAATGTCTCCTCGAGATCCTCGAGGAGAGTATTTTTCCTTAGTTTTGATGACAATATCGTCGACATACACTTGCACATTTTTGCCCATCTGAGAGTGCAGGCATTTCTGCATACACCTCTGATAAGTTGCCCCGGCATTTCTCAGACCAAAACACATGACACGATAGCAATACGCCCCATACGGGGTAATAAAAGCGGTCTTTATTTGATCCTTTGGGTTCAGTGGTATCTGGTGAAAACCAGAGTACGCATCGATGAAAGATAACAGTTCACAACCAGCAGTGGAATCGATCACTGATCAATCCGAGGTAATGGAAATGGATCTTTTGGGCACGCCTTGTTGAGGTTAGTGAAGTCAATGCACATGCGCCACACCTTGACCACGGCTGGCTCGTCTTTCTTCTTTTCCACCAGACCGGATTGGATATCCAGTCCGGATGCAGTACCTCCATTATGAACCCGGCTGCAAGCAACTTAGCCAGCTCGTCCAGCACCACTTGTCTCCGGTCGTCTGAGAGACGACGGGTCGGTTGCCTCACCGGTTTCACCTCTGGCCTAACAAATAAAGAGTGCTCTGCCAACTCCCTCGGAACACCTGGCAGGTCCTTAGCCGACCATGCAAAGATATCCCGATTCTCACGGAGGAAGTGACAGAGCTCGCCTTCCTATTTCTCGCCTAGCCCGGTCCCAATGATGGCCACATGCTCTGGGTGCTCCGGGTCAATGGGGATTTCTTGGTCTCCTTGGGTACCTCGAACGCCGCAGTTGAGTCCGGGCTCATCAGTCCGGACAGGCCGAGCTGTGTTGACTGCGCCATTGCCACCACTTGATGCAGCTTCTTCTTCTCGGCTGCGATCACCAAAGACTCGGCTAGGTTAGATCCCGCCGAGGCACACTGAATTGCTCGCTTGTAGTCACCCGAGATGGATATGATCCATTAGGCCCTGGCATTTTCATCTTCAGGTATGCAACATGGGTGGAAATCATGAACTTGGCCAAAGCCGGCCTTCCAAGCAGTGCATGGTATGCACTCTCCAAGTCCACCACCTCGAACTCGATACTCTCAACTCGGCAATTTTCCTTGGTTCCAAATGCTACATCCACCCATATCTTGCCCATGGGTGCACAGGAAACGCCGGGCACAATCCCATGAAAAGTACAACTGCTTGGCATCAACTGATTAGGCGAGATGCCCAATTTCACCATTGTGTCTCGGTACATGATGTTGATGGCACTGCCATTGTCCACCAGAACTCGGGTGAACCTCACATTGTTGGTAGGCCCACACAACGTTGGATCTACCACCAGGGCATACTTTCCAGGGCTCGGCATGATCCGAGGTGTGTCCTTTCTGCTCCAAGTGATCTCCTGCTCAGACCAGTTCATATAGGTCGGCACCACCGGCATTACTGCATTCACCTCCATGGCACGCCTCTGCACGCTCTTCTTGTCAGTTGGCTCGGTCACAAAGACCACATAGCTCGCATGAACCTCTCTATAGTCATTTCCGGGGTATTCATACTGCTGACTTGGTCCGGCACCATTGTTGTTGTTATTACCTCGGACATTCACACATTCACGGGTCTTGCTGCTGCAGGCCTCGGAAGAGGTGCAGTGGTTACCGGGGTAACATTTGCTCCGGACAGATTAGGGTGGGACCTCGGCTGAAATCTCTGAGGTGGTGGTCCTGTTCTGATTCCTCCGGCCCTTGCCCCCTCTTCTCTGATTCTGCGGTTCCAGCTGCACTGCCGGGTTGAATGGTTGGCTGGCTTGCGCGGGTCAGTCGTATGGTAACAGCACGGACCATCTATCATTGATTCATAGGTCATGGGTGGCTCCTGGTTCGGACTAAATGCCGGACCATTGATTTTTGGCCTCTGGACACCTCCAGCTCCGGGCTGATCCGGGTTCACCGCTGCAACTTGGTTGGAGGGGTATGGATAGTCCGGCTCCCTCCTCTTCTGTCCGAACTCCTGACGGTCATTACACCTTGGTCCGAGCCGGTTGTTTATTGGCTCCCTCCTTCTGTTACGTGCTCCTGCCTCTGCTGCTGGCTGCATCGGATCACCCAGGGCATAAGAATCTGCAACCCGGATTGTTTCTGCTAGGGATCTCGGCATATCTCTCTGGAGCCTCTGCCACAGCATGCTGCCATGTCGACAGCCATCTGCAAACCAGGAAATGGCCTGGCCTCTACCACTCCTTCACAGGAATTCCGAACATTGCTCCACCGAGTTAAGAATTCTCGGTCAGTTTCATGATCATCTTGCTTACATGCCGCCAGGAGCTGAGGTCGGTTTGGCCTCTTGTATGTACTAGCAAAGTTGCTGTTAAACGCCAGCTCCAAGTCTATCCAGGAGTTGATACTATACTCCGGCAAATTATTCAGCCAGATCCGAGCTGGACCTTCCAACATGTGCGGGAGATACCGGACCGCCCATCGGCGATTGCCCCCCGCAATGTGCACCGAGGATACATAATCTGTCAGCCAATCTTGTGGCTTGGTGCTCCCATTGTATGGCTTGGTGTTCCGACCTAACTGGAACTGAGATACTGGTGGTGGTGGCTCCTTCATGATCCGAGGTCCAAAACACGCCGGACCAGGAGGGCCTTCCTCCTCCAGTTGCTCAGACAAGTAGAGTCTATCCAGCTTGTTACGGACATCGCCTGGAGCTAACATCCGACCTCCTATCCGAGGTCCCAACGCCCCATCCACTCTGTGGTATCCAGCTCGTGCCATGGCCGAGTCTCCATCATCATATCGGTCATCGCCTTGACCGACGTTCTGAGGTTGCTGAACATACTCCGGCTCTCGCTGATACTGCCCCTGCTGCCGAGGTTGTTGCTGATACCTCGGGGGCGGAGGTGGTTTACCTCGGCCAGCCGATGCCGCTTGACCGCCGTTCTGATTTCCCTGACCGGAGTTACCCTTAGCCCGGCTCGCATTGCCTGGGCCGGGGTTTCCCTTAGCTCGGCTAGCATTGCCCTGGCCCACCTTCTGCTTTGCTGCTAGGACTGGATCATACATCTGCAGCTGCTGGTTCTGACCCGAGGTGACACTCCGGGCTCGATCGGCTCCTCCGACGAGTGGAGACGAGGCTTGCCCCTTGGACACCTGACTGACTGGCCTAGCTGAATAAACCATCTCTGAATCACCAGCCCCGGCATTTGCTCTGCGGAGAGCCTCATTCTGCTGGTTAGCCACATATACTAACTCATTGACTCGCTTCTGCTGCGCACGCCATGCATCTCCAGATAATCCGGATAGCTCGGCCCTGCCTGCCTCGGCAGCTCTGAGGTTCTTAGCAGGGGAACTATACACCGGCCTTCCAGTTGACACGCGACTCCCACTCCTAGCCGAGGTGGTAGGTCGAGCCTCCCTGTTTATCTCATCGTTGAGCCCCTTGCCTCTCTGCCGCACCTCGGCTCCCCTATGTGTATCAACCGCTACCGGGGTGAAGCCATTCGCTGCATTGTACTCGCGCAGATCTCTATTGAACTCATCTCTAGCTGTTATCATTGCTACAGCCTCCTTCTGCAACAGGACACGCTTTGCCTCTAGGTCGGCCACAGTCACTACTATGTCCACTCCTGGATTTACTGGGTCTGCCAGTATCCACTATCTCTACCAGGGTCGCACCTCGGCCCCCAGCTCTGGGGTGCCAGGCAAGTCCTTCTCTAGCCTGGGCTTTGCAGATCTCACCTTAGCAACCTCGGCTGCCTTGGACTGGCTGGCATCTACTTTGCCAGCGGCGTCAACCGGACCTGTCACCATCACCTCTACGCAGCTCTCGGGGCGAGTGATGCGCCGACCTAAAGCCGCGAGGAGAGGAGTTTCGTCGTCCACGAGCACCTGCTCCGGGTACCCGCGAACAACCTCGACAGCAACGTACGTGACGAAGCTGCCGAGCATCATGGTGAAGCCGTGCTCGGGGAAGGGCTTGCCGGCGAAACACCCCGCGTTGTCGCTGATGAAGGTGAACTCTCCGATCTTGGCGACAAGCCCGGAAAGAACACGCTCGCCTGAGCCCGTCCGGATGAAAACTCCCTCCAACGCCTCAATCTGCCCCACGGTGGGCGCCAACTGTCGTGGTGGGATCACGGCAGATGCCATAGGTATGGCTAAGATGGGGCCGAATGGTCGTTGGGGGAATCCGGGGAGGGTTTATGCACTCAAGAAGTGCACACGCAAGAACACGAACACGAAGAACCAAGAAAGCAAGAACACAAAACACACCACGATGTACCCTGCTTCGGGGCCCTCTTGCGGAGGTAACACCCCTACTGCAGCACTATCCTAGTCAGTGTATAGCTCAGAGTGACAAGTACAAGCTGCTCCTCGAGCTGTATGATGATACAATGGTGAGAACTTGAGGTAAAATGAGCTAAAAGGAGGAAAAGGCACTCCGAGCTGAACCGAGTGTTCTCCGGGTGTTCCGAGCTTCCTCTCTCTTTCTCTCTTGATCTTCGATCCAGCGGGTCTCTCTCTTGATCTTGATCCTCTCTCAGCAGGAGGGGGTGAAGCCCACTATATAGGCCAGCCGGGTTACCATTGTGCCCCTCGCAGAACACTGTTGCCATGCCTCTGCAACGGTCACCACCGTACCACCGTACCTCGGTCGGGGACAAGACGTGGCTTGCCCATCTCCTGTAGCCTAACGGCAGAGCTAGCATGTCCCTCTGACCGAGACAGGACGTGGCCTGGCAGAGCTACCTCGTAGCCTTTACCCAGACCTCGCGTGGTCAGCGGTCGGAGACGTGCAGGCCCGCCGAACCCGGAGCACGCCTCTGCCATGCTCCTTGACAGACGCTCCCGTGTCAGGCGCTCTAGTACCCGGCTGGAAGTGACAGGAGCATTGACTCCGGCCCGACCTACAGCCCACCACCTCGGTTAGCTCGACACGGATGTGACGGGCTCGTACCTCGGGTCTTGCGCTTAATCTCTTTACTAGGTCGGATCTTACTTCCTTCCCACAGCTTCTCCTGCACCACAACACAAACCACCGCACTGAGGTAGTTAGGTCGGCAGAACATAGCTCGGACAGTGAACCTCGGCCCTGGCCAACAGTATACCTCGGACCCCTCTGGGCCAAAATAGGTCGGCCTGTACCTCCAGGTCAAGATGAAGCTCGGACCTTCCCAGGCCCAAACAGGTCGGCCCTTTCCGTACCTCGGCACAACTTCGAACACCACCTTATGCCAAGCCTTGACCCTACCCCCGGGGATACTCCCCCGACACCATCCTTAATTTTAAATACCCAAAGCGAAGAAATGTTTCTTTGCCGCCATCAGACCAGCCCAAAAGTGAGAATCACCACGTTCCATATACCTATGATAACGCCTTTGTGCCAAGTATTTTTGTTTAAGTAGCGTTTGCCAAACCCCATCTTCGGTCTAGTAGCTTAAACAACCACTTACCGAGTAGAGCCGAAT